>CM029923.1:9772500-10247500 GCA_017639245.1 Myiopsitta monachus | reverse complement strand
GTCCCCTTGAAATGCAAACCAGCTGATATTCTGATGCAGGTCCAGCTCTGATCCACAAACTGAAAACCTTTCATCCCAAAAATCAGATCACAAACATCATGCTTCGCGTTATTTACACATAAAACCTTGATTGCAAAAAATAATACTGAGACACAGATTATGAAAATGCTTGACAGTTAATCAAAGCGGAGAACAAACATTAGTTTCTTCTTGCGCAGAAAGTGTTCAGCTGATTACAGCAGTATTGCTTTTAGGTCTGTCCTTAGTTTAGCAGAGAGGAAAATGGATACCTGTAGATGAGCCATAGTACTTGGAACAGTAAAACTAGAATCGTAGTTTATTATTATGAATTCATAAACTGAATTTGTAGGTTAGAGTAATATTCTTCAAATTAAATCAGACCTCCAAAAGTGGATTCTGTCAATCAAAAACAGGTATTCAAATACTCTGGAGAGAGATGAGGACATATGAAACCTCTTTGTAGTCAACAAACAGCAAACATAGACAGGTTTCTCAAAGATACAGAAACCTTAATCAGCTGCGCTCTATGCTCTCTTTAGTCAGGAAAGAAAAAAAAGCCTATAATAATAATGGGGACCTTTTATGATATTCAAAATATGAATGAAGTATTTTTATTTGTTTCAAAATTACAGATTATTTTCTCAAAATATCTGTAAGCATAGTTATACATTCATCTCAAATTTAACTACTTTGCATTGGCATAAATGCAATTAAATCCATATTTTTCTGTTATCGCAATGCTATGATTACAAACACTGGAGCTAAGGAAAGCTGGTTATTGTAAATTTGCTAAATTTCACAAGCTATAAGAATTCACCTCAGTTTTTGCAAAATAAAGGGTACAAAATACCTTATCACCCATGTTGTTAACAATCACAAAATTCAGGTTCCAGCTTTTCCTTTGGAATGGTCAGCACAATAAATATTTATATATATATATAAAATAAGGAATTACCTCCTAAAAATGTACAAAAGCAGCATCCGAATATTAACTCTCTTCAGACAATCTTTTGTTTCACACCATCAGCACACACTGAAAGATTAAATTACTTATGCCTCTTCATTCTAACAGAGCTACAGCTACTGGGAATTTCTCTTGCCTGGTTTCAACAGGTAACGGTGTTAATTCATATAGTATCACTGTCAGGAGACGTAAGAAGAGAAAAATCATAGAATAGTAGAAAGGTTTGGGTTGGAAGGGACTTTAAGAGATCATCTAGTTCCAATCTCCCCCATGAAGGTTAACGGTCTGAAATAAATATGGTATTTCTGATACAATTTGGAAACATACAGTGTTCAACAGCTCACCATTTCTCAGGAAAACAACTGCTTTCATCTTTGCTTCCTACTCCCGCTCCAATTCCAAACCCTCAAAGTTAGTGAAGCAGTAGGAAGCAAAAAAGAAAAGTAATTATTCACTACAAAATATAGGGACTGATAAGAGATCAATTTCAAGATCATCAGAAAACATTCTACACTTACAGCTTTTGTCCCCACAAGAAATAATGTTTTCTACTTTCCCTCATTTTCAATTTAAGAAATTATAGCATCAATTCTTGACTGTTTAAAATAAAAGTACCTGTGGCTGAAATGGTGGAGCAGTTGGCCCCTGCATGCCTTGTGACTGCTCATCCATTCTGTCACGTAAAAGCGTCCCTTATGCCCTGGAAAGAGAAATATGGTCATTACAGTGTAATTCAGTCTACGTTTATGATTAGTGGACATCAGCAGAACTGAAGAATTAGCTTTCACATTTACATGCTCCATTCTATGAACATTTAACTATTGAAGCCCCGCACTGTTTTGGGAAGAAAGTTCTTATGCTTACCTGTTCTATAAAATTAAATAAATCACTACATATATCTGATCTTCTTATTAAAAGATGAGCATCAAACTACTTGAGCCAGACAAATAGTTCTATTTTATGAAAGCTGCATCACTCCATTATTCTTCAAGGGCATCAACCACTTGTTTAACTACACAGATGTCTGCTGGCCAGTACCTTTGACACATGGGAAACAGCAGATCAGAAGAATTATCACTGCTGCATGCATGCTGTTTATATTGCATTAATTTAACTGTAGATTTTAGGGAGTACACAAGAGCAGTTCCATCTAAACAGAAACACTTCCTACTTTCTGATAAGCTAGCTGACAGACCTTTGAGATAACCAAGGCTGACCAACAGCCTCTATTCCCAACTATGAAACTCTCACATCCCATCAATAAGATGGGAGGAGACACGCCTGCCAAGTTTGCAATATAGAGACACAAGGCTTCGACCAATAATGGTTGCAAAACATGCCGAATCATTACTAGAAGGAACAGGAGACACTAAAACGCAAACGCTCACAAGGCTTTTTTTCTCAGCTATGTGAATTCTTTCTCCAGCTACAAGATGTTATTGACTGGGGAGCAGGTGCAGCACCCAGTTTTATTGGTGCCTATGAGGGCCATCTCTGCTCAGATGAAGACAACAGGAAGCTCACCAGCACCTCTGAATGCAAACAATAAAAACTTTTCCAACCTTTTAAATACTTTTATTTGTACAAACACTATCAACAGAATGCAGCAAACCTTCGAAATTGTTTTCAAAGCCCATTTCAAAATACTTACGGAACTAACAAATAGCAAGTGTTCACTCTTGTCATTCTTTCAGCATCATTGTGATAACATGACTAATAGATAAAATAATCACAAAGCAGCTTTGCAAAGTTCCTCAATATACTGTCCTAGAGTACTAAGCAGTGGAGTGGATAAACAAAAAATTATTTGCAATCTGCTTTCACTCCCCCATTTAAAGCTGTTGCTCCATGCCATTCCAGTACCAGTAACTATTCCTAACACTAACTACAACGCCCTCCAGAGCAACTAAGGACTCCAGGTCCCCACAGCTTTGCCTTCCTACCCTTAAGACATCTGTATAAAACATGCAGTTTGGGGCTTTCTGTTGTTGTGTCCTGAGTATTAATCCAAAGATAAGAGATTAAAATAGGTCCAGAAAACAATTTTAGGCAGCTCAAGGGGAAGAAAAACACTAAAATCCAAACAGAAAACAAACCACAAAAAACAATCTAAACAAACAAACACAATTATCTCACTGAGGTGAGAGGCAGAGCAAAGGTAGGAATTCCAAAGATTCCCGTCAGAACACGCGTGATGAGAAAGGGTGAAATAACTGGCAGATACATGCTGCACACCACTGGCTAGGCAATGTTAGGACACCCATATTGACACTTCTTGCAAGTTTTGTAACATCTCCCACATAGCCTTTCCACCAAGGCAAGAAATCATAACACAACAGCACTGGAATTTAACTGTTGTCACAAAACTGCACCGAAGTTCTCCAGTTAGATTCACAGGGGTTTATGCAATTGCAACAAATTCTGGGGAAGGAACACATGGAAACCTTGTGGGATGTTTTCACAGAATCATGGAATGGTTTGGGTTGGAAGGTACCTCAAAGCTCGTGTAGCTCTGACTTCCTGCCATGGGCAGGGACACCTTCCGCTAGACCAGGTTGCTCAAAGCCCCATTTTACCTGGCCTTGAACACTGCCAGGGATGGGACAGCCACAACTTCTCTGGCCAACCTGTGCAGCTTCTCACCATCCTCACAGTAAAGAACTTCTTCCTAATATTTAATATAATCTACCCTCTTTCAGCTTAAATCCATCCCCTCTTGTCCTATCACTTTATCTTCTGCTAATTTCTTGCTATAGAAATCTATCACTGCCAGAGTGCTTTTCTGAAGTGCTATTTTGAAGACGCTTCATAAGAACTTTGTTTTTGATAGCATCAATATTTCCAATGAAAATTTTACAGTATGCTTTATTGATACTCCTGACTACATAATGCACCAATAGATAATTCCATTGTCACAAACACTTGTTTCAAAATGCCCAGGCAAAAGAAGTAAATACAAAACTCTTCATCCTCCATTGCAGATATTTATCCAAGATTAATGAAATCTAGGCCGAAATGTTTAGTTGATGTACATTGATTCAGGAACCGTACAACCCGTTTATCTTGTCTGAATGGTCAGAAGCACTGACTGGAAGTATTTAAGAATATGGGGGGGAGGGGTGTGTTAAATTTGGGGAAAGATTAGAAAGGGAAGAAGTCCTATCGTCACCATTGACAGCAGCTCTGCCCTCTGTGGATGTTCATTTGTTACTAAATAGGGAACAAATAGTATTTACCATAGGAAGCATGGCAGATTTATTAACTTGTGGATTTGTTGTTGCTTTTGCAGAGGAAAGGCAAAGATCAGTATTTCCTGTCCATATATGGAAGTTCTTTTATTTTTTTTAAACTCAGTTTTGTCTTTGAAGACCACATCATAGATTCACATTTTACAGTAACGTGGCATTTGGATCATACAAAAAGCCAGGGATGCAAAAAAAATGCCAAGGATGCAAAATGAATCGTTTGTACTGTTTGTCAACATACGCAAGACTTAGATTTTGCTGCTTGAAGGCTGTTTTCACAGTGAGGCGTGACTTTCACCTTGATAATAAACTCCAGAGGTCAACACATCATGGCATAATATTTATAATTTAAAATCAAAATTGAGACAACTATTATTACTCTTCCAAAGATGGTTTTCAAGTTCTAATGAATGTATGGTGAAAAGACACTAAAAATACTGACAGAGTCATGACTTCTTTAAGCTTGAAAAGCAAATACAAAACACTTCTAAATGTGATGTGCCTACCACTTCTTCAAACAAACAATTCGATGACCTCCTCCTGCAAATCAATCACCATGATATACACTGGTTTATGGAAAACAGACATATCAGATGAAGTGAGAGGCAAGCCAGCTACACCATCCCACCCAAAACCTCCAAACTGCCAAACATATCTAATGTTTTTAAATGCTCTCACATTGATCACGTAGGAGGAAAGGCCTCTTTGCCTTCACACCACTTGCAAAGACAGGAACAGTGAAAGACTCTGACTCACTTATCTTGCAAAGATGATTTTCATCATTTTGGTGATGCATATCATTTGGATTCAGACTAACCCATACACAATAGCAATCACATTAGCACAAACATACGCTCTAAATCTTACACTCCAGTTACGGCTGCTAACATTTTGCAGGCATGAGAAGACTTCTGGTTAGCTACTAGTATTTTAAATCTTTATCTTTTTCAGTTGATTGGAACAATAGGTGGCACCTACACATAAAGGATGCAGGATGAAGTGCCTGGGGATACAGACAACATGACCAATTCTTCAATTGAAAATGCAATTGCATAGCAACTCTTCTAACTGACCCTATTTACTCCAATGCACCAAGTCCACAAGATAGCAGAAGGGTGTCAAGTCCTCAGCAGTAAATTAGACTGTAAAACTTGCAACTGCCTGAATTGCACTCAGCTTTCCAGGTGTCTTCCACCAGCCTGCTAGAATAGGGTTGGGACTACCTACAACTGCTCAAGAAATCAGAAGACCTGCTGACAAATAGTAACCGAAGCTCACCACTCAGGTGCCATTTCACTGGAATGTATTTTAAAATAGCATTTTTTTAAAGAAAAGATGCCTGGGAAAAACTTGAAATCCTTGGGACACTTAAAGTCTTGCAACTAAATCTTAATAAACATGATCAAATTATTTCAGGAGGAAAATTCTTAAATGCACTATCAAATAACATGAAACATGCTTTTTAAACACTAGTTTCCTAACTCAAAGTCCATAAACCATTCATACTGAAATGCATTTCATGGTATTCAAGGAATAATGCTATTGTTTTAACAGATAGCAGTTCAATAACAACAAAAAAAATACAAAGCCTTCCTGCAGAGAACATTATTAATAGCCTCAATGATATGCAGGTTTCCATTAACTACATGCTACACACTTGTTTGCTAATTTTGGACTTTAAGTGGGAGCATTCAATAACTGATGTCAAAGGAGGAACAGCTATACTTTTTCTAAAAAGTATATAGTTAAAAGAATATTCAGTGTTACAGTTCTGCTGAGTCTGAAATCTGTCTTCTTTGCTACAGAATACAGATGCAACTACTCCACATAACATCTAACCAGAGTACGCTGTTCACAATGTGCTGATGGGGCACACCACCACTTCAGTTGTTCTTCACAAACGAAAGAATGTACTATGTTTACTTCTGGATTGCACCATTAGTTAAGGTAGGTATTTTTAGTTTTTACTATAACTATTACTTTAGTTAGGTTACAGCCAAAGCCCTCCAGAGACAGCTATCCATTTAACACTCCACACACTCCTCACTTTTTGGCGTCAGGTATCTAACAAATTCTTCAGTACCTAACACTGATTTAAAGCGACAAATTTTAAACCCAGTAAACTTTCTATTATCTTTACCAACTAAATTCAGTTATAAGGATCATCCTCAGCTGAGGAAAAAACAAAACCACATGTATTAATAATAATTTCCATATAAGCATAAAGGCTAACGAATATTCCCATTTGCTTTTATCACATGTTGACTCTCAGCTACCCAAAAGCACAAATTAAACCTAGGTAGAACAGACAAACAAACACCCTGGTTGAAAGTTAAAAAATGAAATAAAAAATAAAAAAAAGTTAATAATAAAGCAGCTGTGCTCTGGAAACAAGGGTTTAGATTTCTAAACGTCTTACTGAACACCCAAAGCAATTGCCCAACCCACCACACTCCTGTTAATCACAGCAGTTAATGCCAGGGAACCCAAGCATGCTGGTCTGATTCCAGCTCAGCTCTCCATCACCTGGAAAGCCAGGCTGACACAACTACAACTCTCAACTCATAGATCTAAATCACACACCTTTTGGGAGGAGACAAGCTTTAGACCCAGCATTAACAGCCTGGCCCTTAAGCTTGATGCAAGCAGCTTAAGAAACTGCCAACCTACAGGTTTATGAAACATAACTCCTTACCAGTCATTCTTTGCCTCCATAAGGTTGGCTGGTTGGAGGGAACTGGCTTGCTGGTCAAACCTGGCCTGCACTGTGTCAGGTCACCAACACTGATCAGCCCTGTTCAGCATCTAGGGTGCAGGCTGCAGGTTTTCAAAGTGATTTTAAAAGCAGGGGCTCAGGACACACACAGGGAAGATCCTGGATGAAGCAAGAGAATGTCAGCAGCTGCAAACCAAGCATCCCAACTTTGTCATTCATGTTACACTAAATGACAGCACAGCTAAGGTTTTCCAGAGAAATGGCAAGTCACGTCAATAAGGAAAACCGATTTGGAATCCAAATCTATCATAACACTTTTTCCATGGTGCTCTGCATAAACCATTAAACAGGAGAAACACATGGGTTTTGATGTTGCAATAGAAACATTTTACTTGGAAAATGAAAGTCACTTCAGTTTCATAAATATTATTTTTAGTGCATTCCTGAAGACTGGGAAATATTTAGAAAACAACAGCCCACATACAGTACCCCAAAAGCAGTTCTCAGAATGCTGACATGTCCCAAGCCTTTCTATACTTCCTGTACCTGCAGTAACTCCAAAAAGCACAAGAAAACTAATGCTCCTAGCAGTTCACCTAAAACTCTGCTCTCTTACTTCATACTGGCTTTGCTTGCAGTTTCCCGACACACAAGATTGCAACTTCAAAGATGCAAGCCAACTGGGTTGTAGTTTAAGTGCTAAAATACATCTCAGAAAGTTAATAATCCACACCTTTATGCCACTTCCATTCCAAACTCAGCATTTAATATGGGTATGTTTAACACAAATGGCAAGAGATCCTAACTGGAAAAAAATTCCAGCTAACAGGAATGACCACACATACGTAATGTCTTTCCAGTAAATTATTCCTGACTAGCATAGACCAATAAAATCAAATCTGGTTAAACATACCCACATTACAGTGCCATCCATTCATAAAGTTACACACTCCAAGACAGCATTAGAAATGATGAAATAATGCTGAAGCACTTTAAATATTTAAAAACAATAGCCAATCAATGCCTTTCCATTAGCCATCAGCATCTGCGACTGGTCACGCTCCTGCCCAGCTCACATTGCCTATTTCTCAAAAATACTAAACAAGAAATTACAAGAAACATACAATCAACAATTTAATGTTGTCAATGAAATACCACAATGAGTTACTTGATTTAGTGTACTGCAGTGTTGTTGGTTATGTAAACTACCCATTCATTCAAAGAGCAAATGTTTGATATATGCCAAACGATTACCACACTAGCTCTTTTTTCGCACTCTGTAAATAGCTAAGTTAGATGTATCCATTAATAAAGTAGAACGCATTTTTGTTAACACTCACTTGAACTCTGCCAAGACAATTGAGACCTTAACTGGCAAAGGATAAGGCAAACTCAAGACAGGAAGACTGAGTTAATCATTAGCACAGAAAAATATGTCACTTATCCTAATTAGTATACATACATATACACACTGTATACTGATACATAATGATGTATAAATATGCACACACACATATACATGTGTCTGTGCATATTTATAGAGTATGCATATACACCTACATGTGTGTACACACAGAATATTTACTACTAGCTGATAGCAGTAAAAATGAAATATTTGCTTCACATTGAAAAAAAAAAAAAACCAATAAAAAAAACCACCACTTTAAAATGTGGGGAAGGAAAAAAAAAAATCCTCATTTGTAGAACTCTCTGCAGAAGCACCCACACCACAGAAAAGTTGTATTTGCAACTTTCACAGCACTGAAAGCAAGTGAATATAGATGCATATACAGAAGTAGGATTAGCCTTAACTTTAGAGGCAGTTTCTAAAAGCCTTTGATGTTTTAATACAGCACCAGATCCATCCTCCCCATGGGATGGCAGGACATTCCTTTCCCCTGCAGTGACCCTGTTGAATGTGGACAAGAAAAATTCTCATCGCTCATTAACCTACAAGAAGCTACCATCTATCTATATGGAAATAAGTAATACTGAATTTTTCAACAAACTTAGGTCCAAATTCCCCACTCACTGATGCTCCAGCCAAAGAAGTCAAAACACACACAGAGAGTAGCTAAGCTGGGTTAAAAGTTAGCTTTAACAAGAGCAGAAGTAACCATACACAAATAAAAAAAAACAGTTTTACAAACAAAATAGGGGAATACACCAAGAGATCACATGCAATTTTCTCATCCATTCATCCCTATTTATCAGGCATATTTTCATTCCAACCCTGAAAACACACGTGCCAGTCACTGTCATTCCCCAACTACTAAGAGCTGGGTCTCTGTCAGTGCTGTCTGACTAGAAGATGGAAGCCCGAGAGCTCCGGCTTCACAAGTCTGCTTCCCTTTCTCTTAATTCACTTGCACAATTTAGGAAGTTATATTCTGTTTATTTCTCCCTACCCATTTCAGTTATGTCACTCATGCAAATAGCCTATCTTGCAAGGTGTTCCCAAAGGGTTGTACATGCACTGACTTGCCCTTTTGGGAACCATCTGTTTGCTATTTCATACAAACTGAAGAAACAGGAAATGAAACTGCCCAGGTAACAGGCTTCTTTGTTTTCACTTCTATTCACCTGGATTTCTTCATACCGAATTGCCAGTTGTAAAGGACATAGGTGGATCATGATCATGTCACAGCAACAGGTTCTGCAGGGAATTAAGTACTGTATCTAACTATTAAGAAAGCAAATCCTCAGCCCACACCATGCTCTGCTTCACTACTGGCTCTGTAAGGATGCGGTTCTAAGGCAACACAAACCAATTATGTGATGCTGCTGATTCCCCTGCCTTCAGTCACACTTTCCAGACCCTCTTCCTTCCAGTGGGGTTACTCTGGCCACCCAGACTCCTGATAAGGTAACCAAACCCAAGTGAAAACTGACCTTTTCTTCCAGTTCAGTTCCCCAAATTGTTTCATTGCAGGCAAAAGGGCAGATGGCAAAAGACACTGGGGAAGACATAGCTGGGGGTAAAACAGCCTAACGTAAACCAGTTAAATCTATTGTCAAATTATATCTGCAACATGAAGTTACATAAGCCAGCTGAATAGCTCAGTGACACCAAAGGTCTTGCTTTCTCTCACTTTCTCTGTCAGATGATCCTGCATAGCCACCTTGAACTCTTTAGATTTTTTGCCGAGTTGATTTAATCCCCTAATGCAGCCAGGTTCGTGTTCTGCAAGCACTGAGCTCAATCAGTGTGTACGTGAGAGTGCCAGAGGAAAATGAAGTAGAGGAAGTTCAAAGATGGGAAATGTAGGAAGAGAACTGTAGACGAAACAGAACACCTCCTTTCTGGCAGCAGCACATGAGTACACTAGCTCACTACATTTCATTTTACTTCATCCTTAGGTAGGGATGCTGACAAGTACTTAAATTCAAAGTAGCTATGACAGGAAGGCAAGAGCCAGCACAGAAAGAAGACAATTTATTCAACACAAAGCCAAGAGTTTTGTCAACAAAATACTGTATGGGAAAGTAAAAATAGAAAACAAAATCAATGGAAGTAAAAAACGCAATTATTTTCAGAGAAAGGAAGCCCAGACATTATTTGGAACGCCTTACACCCCCAAAAGTTTGTAACTCCAGTACACAGAGAGAGAGGAGACCTTTTCTTAATGAAGGGACAGTTAAATACATCTGTAAAAATAAATTATTCATAAAGAGATATTGCAGTGATTGACTAAAAGCATAAACAGGACTTCACACAGCTTCACACAGGAATTAAAGATTTAGGACAAATTCAAAAACAGATAAACCTATTATTGCCAGGCACAGGTGAAAATCACCTAACTAGGGAAGGCTGGCTGCATGCAACTGTGCCACAATCATGGCTGATAATATCCACATTGCTACAGGTGAAGTAGTACACATTTAACAATAAATTACACATAATCCTTAAAGAAATGTCTAAATTATCTCAGAAACAAATGCAAGACAACACCTTGTGATATCATACTGTGGTGCTAGATGCACATTTGCAAGCTGAGAGAAAAAAAATATATATATGCAGTATGTAGTTTAAAATCTGTGCTACCCCAAAGATGATGAAATCAGTGAAGTACTATATAGAATCAGAAAAGAAATACCACCCATATTGAACAGGCTTTCTATGATCCTCTGACTGTCATTACCTTTGAATCCCGAAACCATGCATGACAGTAGCAAGTAATCCAGGATCCCTGAGTCCAGAAGCAAAGCAGCTAGCAGCCAGCACACTTGCTTCAGAAGCAGTCCAACATTCAAGCTCACAGCTGTTCCTATGTTTTACATTAAACCACCACTGGATAAAATATGCATAATCTATTCCTGGTTTTGGAGTACCCTCGATGACTAGCTGTACATTAAGTGCTCTGTTTGCAGGCTGCTCGCTGCCCTTCTTCTGAAGTCCTACTTATCTCTATGAACTTCACAAGCACATAACTAACACACAGTTGTGAATTTCAGTCAGGGCAAGCACTGGAAGTTCACTGCTGCAAAGACAACTCCTTTTTTGGATCTGCTTTCAGATGAGGATGAAAAGGGTATAGAAGAAGGGCCTCTACAGGACAGAATGCTGTGCATTTTCCCACCACAAGTTTTTACTCATTTTAGAGTTAACTTTAAGTTCACCCGGGGTATTTTTGCCTTCCAGCTTTCAAGGAATCAATAGTGTAGTGAATTTCATGCACTGACAATAGGAGACTGAAATGAACTGAAAAAGTCTGGCTCACCAACACTTCACAGAGCCTAATTCAAACCTCTCCCAAAGATTTCACAACTGAATTGCAGTTATATGTTTCACATGCCAGACAAAAACACATAGAATTATCTTCAGAGAAGCAACTCATTACAATAACAGCGCTTCTCTTCAGCTTTTTAAACTAACCTGACAAGTAGAATCCCTTCAATAATTATTAAGAAGGAAACAGGTTGTGATGCTCTATTTCATTCTAGGGTTGAGTTCCTTCCCATGTGGCCATGAGGGGTCAAATGGTGATAAATACAGCAAATCAGCAGCTCTAAAGGATGTCCTTATCACCACTTTGGTATTTTGGTCAGTTATTTTCAACTCTGTTGCAAAGCACATGGAATGTAGCTAGGCTGAACAAATTCTCCTGAAATTAGTCAGTTAACTCCCATGACTATCCATAGTATAAACCTGGATAAGATAATCCTGCCCTCCCAAGTACTACCTCTCTGGAATCAGGAGGGGGTTTCTGATAAGCCCCAAATAATCAAAAGAATTCCCTTGGAGGTAGAAGTTATTGCAGTTTGACTTTTCCCAGGAGACCCTCCAAGGTAACAGGAACTCAACCATTCAGCACAGATGTTTGGAACAATGTCAAACTTCAGAGGGCAACAAGGCATCAATAGTGATACAACTGAACACAGGGCAGTATAAATGCAGGATACTGTATTAAGTTTATTATACATGGGGGGGGGGGGGTTGCATGCATGAAGGAACTGTCTCACTCAATTGTCTGTGTGGACAAATATACTGGACTGGCTACATTTTGTCCAACTGAGCTCAACTCTGTGGCGCAGAAAAATAAAGACCCGGGTGGGCTACAGCTCTATCTTACAATTCAAAAGATATCGCAGGTCATCATAAAATGAACAACTGACTTCTCGTACTCTGTCATTTGAGTTTCTCATGCACTCGCAGATCTTTAGATGAACTCTAAAATGTTACATGTTTTTCTTCCTTGGAAACAAGTTTCTAGGCTGGGACAAGATTCTACTTGCCTAATTCTTGTAGACCCTGGAAGACACTGGGATAAGTCAATTATAAGGATTTTTGGTTGGCTAGGATTCTGTGATTTGTTCTCAAATTACTTTTTAATTCCAGTGACTAACTGGTATGTTGAATACAAGATATCTATGATAAAGGCAATATCTCTACACTTGCAGTGGAAGTCTCTAGAGTGTGCTTTGAGAAGTTATCTACTCAACCATCAGATGTTTATAATAGGTTCATGTTTTGAAATTAAATAACAAGTGTTCTTAACATAGCCTTTCTTTCAGTACCAAAGAGGGAATAAAACACAAACAAAGCTGGAGGACTTTCTTACTTTAAAGCTGTTGGATGTTGCTTGTAATTTTCTCCTCTTTACACAACACAAAACAGTTTTCCTTCCCCTGCCCAAGTTTTTCATAGCCTATGAACTAATGACTGTTTTCTACTACATTTTACCTCTCTCAAGACAGCCTGAGTCCAAAATTTCAAAATAAGACACTTCTAAAGCATTGCAGCACTGAACTGTCTCCTAGAGAGCCTTGAAAATTCAATATTTGTAAATTTAATTCTTCCTCATTTAGCAGAGCCGCAAATATCCACTTGACATCTAATCAACCAAAGTACCTGCCTTGTAGATTAACATATCATTCACTGTAATTTCTGCATCTCAAGCTTGTAACACAACTTTATACAGGGAACATATCTAACTCATTTAGCAGAATCACTATGCATGTGTGACCTTTCCTGAGAAGTGATGCTGCCGTCGAAACCTGAGAAAACAGTGCCATCACCTCAAAGGTGACAACAATTTGTCATTCACTTGGTGCAAGAAGTGAACCAAATACTTGTGTGGTTTAATGCACACACCCTCAACATCTTTGATCAGAAGCAAGTTTAACATCCTAAGTAGTTTTACCATTCAAGAAGCGATACTCCTGACAAAATGCAGAGCAAAACAAAGCACGCTTCCAGTTGAAGAACAATATTCCGAACTTCTGAATCCTAAAGCCAAGCAGCTATAGTTCTCATGGGCACAAAATGGAATTCTGGGCCAGTACTAGTACAACCGGTGTAAAGTAAATAGAGAAGAGAGAGATAGATGAGCCCAACTAGATGGAGACTGCCTCACTTCCAGCTCTTCCCTCTAGGCCTAAGCCTTCCCTCTAGCTCCTCGCAGCCTGAGCCACTGTCGCTGCCACCATCTGGGAGCCTCATCAACCGATGAGAGAAGGAGGGTGGTAACCCTCGCACCTCCAAGAGGGACCCTCACGGCCAGGTACCCCCTGCCCTCAGAATGCCCGGGCGCTGCCGGTGCCCCGGCGGCTCCCTCAGCTGGGGGTGCTTCCCGGACGGGAGGCAGAGAGGCAGAACTATGGGCTCCCGCCTGGGCCGCGGCTCTCAGTGACGACGCTGTTTTTACTGAGCGCGGTGTACAACGCTCCAGATGGGGCTTTCCCCCTGCGCTGCCGGGGTGAGCTACGCTGACACCGAGCTCCAGGTGGGAGGAAAGCAGAGAAACCTACATGGAACAGCGGGAAATTAAGAAAACATTGCGGAAAGAAGCTCCGCTTGCGGTATTAACTTGAAGAGCCCAGCCGGGGCAGAGGTACAGCGGCCAGGCCGCAAGCAGCCTGAAGTCGCGCCGAGGTGGCCGGGCCGCCGCCGGGCAGGGTACCCAGCCGCCCGCTCGTCGCTCGGCACAGACAGCCGCCACCGGCCGAACCGCCACAGCAGCCCTCCAGAACCGCACCATGCTGCCCGTGCCCCCTGGGCGGCCCGCCCTGCCCCTGGGGCCTCCGGGCAGGCAGCGATACGCCGTGCAAGGCGCAGTTCCCCGCCGTGGGGCCTGCCGCCGCCATCCCGCTCCCCCCGCGCCGCAGAAAGTTTCTCGCTTCCAGACCCGCACAGCTCCCTCCCCCTGCAGCGGGCGGAGCGGCAACTCCCGCGCCCAATGGTACTACGGGTGAGAACCCCAATAACCAGTGGGAAGAAGCGGGAGGCGGGACCCCCGACAGCAGTCCGCAGGGAGCAGTGGCGGGAGCGCCTCCGCGAGCACGGGCATGGCCACCAGGACCCCCGTTCTAGCCCCGCACCGCGCCCTCCCAGTAGCACTGCCACCGTCCCGCTCACCGGGAAGCCCGGCTCCGCCTTCTCTTGGCACAGAAGCCCGGAACCGGCCTCCTCTCCTCCCCGGCTTCTGCGGCGCCCAAGGGCCAGGACGGGGCCGGGGATGGCCGCTGGCGCCTAACGGGAATCACGACGGGTGGCTCAGGCACCCGCAGCGACACCAACCTCCTTTCTGCCCCCTGCTGCTCCTGCCGGGCCCGTAAACATCCCGGCATCCCCGAGGAGGGAGGCGGGGCGGCCACCGGGCCCCGCCTCGCACCGCTGCTACCCCTTCCCGGCCGGCGGCTGGGGTCCCGTGCCAGCTGGGGCAGCGGCTCCCGTCTCCTGGGACCTGCCGAGGGAGCGGGGTGCCGGCGGAAGTTTCGGTCCGGCGTCGGGCAGCCGGGGCCCCGCCGAGCTGCGCTCCGCCCCGCGCTGCCGGGTGGCCTCGTCCCTCGAGGTGCCCGGCCCGGCTCTGGCCAGGAGCGGTAGCGCTCCGGTCGAGAGCTCGGCTGGCAGCCAGCTAGCGATGGGCGAGCGAGCATCCAGCGGCGGGAGCGCCGGCCGGCGTCCCCCGCCTTGGGGTGCGGCGGAGGATGGGCAGCTAGCTTGAAAGCTACTCGGTTTGAGTTTTGAAACGGGGGCCATTCGTCCGATACGTGTTTGTATTGTTGAGCAATATGGGAGCCTGCGCCGGCACTGCGGTAATGATTCAGTTGAGGAAAGCGCAGCGCTCTCCTAGCAAAGCCTGAAGTGCAAGGGGCAGGAAAAGTAAAAGCTCAGGCCGCTGGAAACTGGGGCCTGTCTCAGCTGCAGTTCAGTGGACAGCGCAGTGTAAGGCTTTGGCCCACTCTGCTTTGGAAAACAGGGTGTCAAACAACATACTTTTCATTTTTTATGTAAACGGTGATAGTCAACAAGACGTTGGCAAGTATATCAGCTGGAAGTGACCCAAACACCGTTTTGCTATAGTTGGAGAAATGAAAGTGACAGGAACTTCTCCTTTTGCAACAGCGCAGGGTTTAGGTGGATTAAAAAGTACTGAACTGCAGAATACTACTCTTATGCAGGTTCCTGAAATCTAGTCTGCTTCAGGATGAGGAAATTTCCTTCACAGAACAGAGATCCTAAGAACCAACAGCAAAGTGTGAAAGCTGACCACAATTTCCCTAGTGAGATGGCGGATTACTGTGATCAAATGGCTTCTTCCTCACGGGTGGAAACCTTCTGTAAAAGAGATCTCTATCACTTCAGTGAGATAACGTTGTTTAAAGTAATTTGAAACTACCTTGAGTCAGATACAAATTATTTTTTCCAAAGCAAAGTCTCACAAGGGTTGGGCGGGGTTTTGTGTGTGTTTTCCCCGGTAAGAAGTAAAGTTGCACTTGATTGAAGTGTTTTGCAGAATAAATAGGAAGTGGGCCAATGTGTCTGAGAAAAGTCTATTCACCTCCCTCTGTAAGAAACTGTACTGTCTGGTTTTGAGGCAAACGTTTCAGCTTTGAGAAATCGGCGTTGTGTTCACTGATACAAAGTGTAACAAAGTTGGAAAGGAATTAAATTTTGGTGGCTCTCATTTCACTGACATTAATACACTTACTAATCATTCTGCGCGTTTCCTCTTCATTAACATTGGGTTATTTGTCACTAGCCGAATACAGTGACAAGGTGACCACTGCTTGTGGAAAAAGACATACCCTATAGTCTTCTTCTTCTGTCTTTATAGTGCGCTTTGTATTTCTGGAAAAATTACAGCTCAAAACAATAAACTGGAATTACAATTAAGAGAGGGTTTTTTTTTCTTTTTCATGGATAAACTGTCTTGCAGACACAGTTTCTTGAACAAGAATTCCCTGGATTGTTTTCTTGTAAATAGTGCAATACTTTAGGTTACCCCACATACCGAAGAGTGAAAACTTTATAGATCTGCCATGTAATGTTAAGAAGTTAAAAAGAATTACAATCAGCAATTCCACTGAATGGTTCACATTTTCCCTTTAGTCTCAACCTGAAATGTAGTTGTGCGAGACAGTCCATAGAATCATAGAATCGTAGAATAGTTAGGGTTGGAAAGGACCGTAAGATCATCTAGTTCCAATCCCCCTGCCATGGGCAGGGACACCTCCCACTAGACCATGTCATGTGTTTGCAAAACCTCTGTTGGAAAAAGAAGGGATTGTTGTGTGATAAGTGGCTGACCACAAAATATCGACTCTTATTAGGTATCATTGTTTTGCAAGTAAAGGCAATTACTACTATAATATCCAGCTATTGCTCTTTTCTAGATTCTCTCAGATGGAAAATGAGCAGCTCACAATCATCAGGGGAGACATAGGTAGCATTTGAAGCTTTCTCTACAGTCATGCATTAAAAGAGAATAACTCAAAGCTTACTTGCCATTTTTTCCAGTAGGTTTCTCACTGCTTTCCTTTGCTTAATCTGACATCATTGGACTTTTTATTTTTCATCCTATTTTTTACTTGCTGCCTTTACTTTCATTCTTTTTTCTTTATTTTCTCCATGTTGTTGTTTTGCTGTACATGTCAATAATATTTTGACTTCTGTTTTTAGTCACCTGACTCCAATGGCTACTTTATTCTGACATTACCAATTGTGGCAGCATCTTCTTTTTCCTATATTCCAGCCTTACCCTTCTTAGAGGGTGGTTATTCCCATTCCCTCTTTGGTGCTTGAGAATCAGAAAACTTAAAACTAAGAGGCTGCTTCATTTAAATAGTCCATCATCTTGACCAGGCAAAGAGCCTTTAATATAAATTAAACAGTGTGCTCATTCCTTTTAACTCTCCAAAGTGACAAACCTTCCACATACCACGGAAGAATGTCTTCAGACCTGTGCTGTCCAAAATGTTTATTTACAGAAGGATGTTTTTCTTGGCTTTTCAATGCTCATTTTCAGTTAAATAAATTCATCTAGTATTCCCTGTAATGGAGCCTTTATATCAGACAGAATCAGAAAGGCAGAAGAGACTCCAGATCTCATATCCTTAGGCGTTGTTAAGGAGCAGGCTTATCTCTGACAAACGCTTCTCTTGGAGGCTGGAGGGGACACTGCCTAACCAGCTAGAAAAGGATGAGAGAAAACGGACAAAGACATGCTGAAATTAGGGATCTGTGAGGGAGAAAGAACATGGCTTGTTCCCTGAGTCTTGTCAGCTCCTGAAGGTGCTGCCAATAAATGCTCTACGCCCAGAATCAAACAGGCCAGAGGCAGAAAGAATGAGGACCTCACTATTCTTCAATTGATGCTGCACTTCACTAGCCTTGCAATTACAAATCTATTTATATATCAATATTGATTGTAGAAAGCCCTACCAGTCCTTTTCTTTCATTGAAATCTGTATAACTGAAGTCTGTGAATATATATAACATAAACATGGCCAAGGTGCAAGGATATCAAAACAGTCAAACAGTGACATAGGATATTATTTGGAATGGCAGTGTTATGCTTGGATTGTCCCTGAAGTAGAAAATGGCATCCTCTTCTAGGACTAAGCCACTGGACTTAAAAGAAGCTAAAGACTGTTAAGTAACAACATAAAAGTCAAGCGGGAACTCAAATGTTTAGACCTACATGCTGGATGATTCCCAACTTACTTTCTGCTGTTATTTGGACCTCTGTACGTCTAGATTCTTGAGCTGTTCATTAGCAGAATAAACTTAAAGCTCAGGAAAAATACGGATTTCAAAACTTTGAAAATTTCAGGCAGAATAGCTCACTAGGACAGTGGAGGATGGGAATAGGTGACTTCAGGGTCACAGAGGTAGGAGCATAGCATAACAGCTTACCGGTTAACAATTCTTTAGGTTCTTCAAATCAATAAACTACAGGAAATTAATCAAAAGGAGCAACTGCTCTGCTCTAAGTCCTTGAAGCCGGAAAATTCAGGCCTCAAGTTTCCCTCTACTGTGGTTCTTTGTTACTAACAGTAAAAAGGCTAGGATAGCTGCCTGTGACATGGTTGGGGAAATCAGAAAGGCTGTGAAGCAAGGATCTGTTATATCTGCACTGGATAAATATTATGATAGGGCTTTACTAAGAATTTAAGCTTTTAGACAACATAAATCATTAAATAGAGCAATTCATCAGAGGAGCCTGCAAAACTCCTGATTTGGACCAAGCAGGGCATCAGACCTTCTTCCGAACTTATGTATCAAAGAACCGTTCCAGAAGTTTGATCATAATGTATTCAGATTCAAGAGTCTTGTAGAAGTGAAAAGGCCGAATAAATTTACCATAGCAACAGTGAACATTGAAAAGAGGACTACATAAATTCAAGGAAGTTTGTTAAAAGTAAATTAAAAGGAATAGACAAAGGGAGAAATGACTTATATTAGAATTTCTGAGTATCTATCATCTGTCAAAGCCAGTAAGAGCACCTCTGAAGGATTAGCAGAGCTCTGTGTGAGAATAAAGGGTAGTATTAAAAAGGCACTCCTAAAAAAATTATGTTCAGATGAGGAAAACAGAAAACAGCAAAACCTCTGGCAAGTTTAATGTAAAACTGCACAAAGGAAGGCCAAAAGCATTTGAAGGAAAATGTTGGTAATGGTGTAAAACTTTATTGTAAAACCTCTTCCTCTTCCAAGGAAGCCTGCTTTTGTCGACTTTGCAGGGCTCGTAAATGGTCATGATTTAAAGACAGAAGAATCAACAAAGATAAGGATAGAAAAAGTGTTTGCTTATGTATACTATGAGAGATTAGCGCAGGAGAGTAGGAGGGTTGTGTATACGGTTTTATAAGTACACAAACCTAGGAGAGTTTTTTGAAAGGTATGCGGAAACACTGAGCTTGGATGATATAAAATCCCGTATTTTAAACAAACTCCCTGATAAATCCACTACAACGTCTTGAAGAAATTAAGCTGCCTTACAATAAGAGGAAAGTACCAGTACTCAGGTAATACCTGATTTCAGAAAGGAAAAAAGGCAGGTATAAATAATCCATTTCCACAATGTGGTTTCTACTAGAAGCAGGGCGAGGTTTCTACTAAAATCTCACAGGGATGTGGGCTGGCTCCATTGCTGTTTACATAATCTTTTTAATTAATAATAGTAATAAAAAAAAGATTACCTAAAGTGGCCAGGTTTTCAAGTGGTACAAGATTATGCAGGATAATAATAAAAAAAAATAAATAAATACATGTTTGAAAACAGGAAGGGGGAAAAGGAAAATTTCTAGTGAGCAAAAATTTCTTTAAGAGGTAAAATGCATGGAAAACTTCAGCTTAAACATAAATCACTAAATGAGATGACTGAAAGGAGATGGGAAATGGATATGAAAGTCTATGAAAGGCATAAAGAAGATAACTGTAGTTGTTATTGTTTTACTGGTTAGTATTGATAAAAGAGTAATTAATCCTTATCTCCCACAATGAAAGAATTATGTGCCATTAAATTAAAATAGTATGTAAATGTTTAAATTTAAACAGATGAAAGCACTTTTCTATATGGTGGCTGCTTGAACTGTGCAGGTGACAAGCGTGTGTGGATTAAAAAAAGTTCACAGAAAAGACCATAAAGATCCATTTAAACTATAAATGAGGAAAATCCCACAGGAGTGACTGCCAGCTTCAACCCTTTTTAATTTTGAGATGACAAATACCAAGGAATGGGATTGCTTTATACTTTTTTCCAGAGTTGATTTTGCTCACCTCTTAGAGAGATGAACTGTGTTCCAATGAAAATGGGGTATTCTTTTTCACAGAAATATTGATTTAAGGAGAGTGTCTGTGCAATTTCATATTTAAAAAAGGGCTTCTGAACCCAAAGGCTGACAGCTGTTTCAAGTGACAGCAGAGACCCCTAAACCCTTGGTAATATTGCTGTGTGGGAAGGTGCAGCTATATAGAAAGCTATGAGGATATTGAGCTTAAGGAACCTAAAACCATGGCAAAATTTCCCTAAGAAATAATGAATACAATGTTGCCAGTGAACAAGTAGCTAGCTGTGTCTATTTTACACCACCGCTAATAATGACTCAAAAAGCTGATCTAATTTAATTCAGTATTTTGAAACTGAAAGATTCCAGTCCTTTAGAGCCCCAAAACCATTATTAACACAATGTACTATTTTTGATTCTTTCATGCTTTTTTGTCACACACAGGAAATTTTGCCATTTATTGGAAAAGAGTATGGACACCAAAAGTGGGAGACAACTGAAAATTATAGTTTACTTCCAGATTGAAAGCTAACAAATAAAATCTAAAATGCATTCATCCAACCAGTAAAATATTTCTCTTTTCCAAAATTTTTGTTTGCTCTATCACACTGTAATTTCCATGTATCTTTATAATAAATGTATTTTTAACTAAAGGAACAAAATGTTTTTATGTTTACTATAGCTATCTCAACAATCCCAACCTAGCTTGCTCACTGGTAATAAAGGAAAATAAAATGTGGTGCAGGACGACCAACTACAGTACAGAACAGGCTGTTCTGTCCATGCAGAGTCCAGCTCCATCGCAGCTGAATGAGCAAGTTTCAGGTTTTTTTAAACCCCGGGCCGTTCACATCTTCCCTTGCTATGTCCTTGCATTGCCAATGCTCCATGAGGGAAGAGCTGCTCTCCCTCATTTTAGAAACTTCATTAATAGACTACCCAGATAGCAAGTTCAGATTCAGTTTAGAGATATTTGTATCGTGCTTTAATTACACACGTGAACACTGACTCTGTGAAAGAGCCCAGCAACAGGCATACTTGTCTGTATTTTACCTCAGCTGTTCCTATTTAACAAATATGTATCATAAGCCATTATACATCAAACTACTGATCTTAAAATCATTTTTTTTATTATCAATTTTCTTTTTATTTGCTAGGACACCCTCTATGTCTATGTAAAGGTCCAATCCATTGTAACCATTGTCAATTTCTTGGTAACTCTGTGACAACAAACCTCTAATCTGTGACTGGAAAGTGTTCACTTTATATATTTTTTAATTTTCCACCTTGTAAGTAAGTTAATTGATTACCCTGTCTGAGTGCCACAATCTGTCTACTAGTGTATTTTTCCAGTGATGGAAATTGTCTAACTTGCATCTGGCAATAACCCTTCATGCATGAGGTTCTTTCACCAAACAGAAAGATGTTCATATAGGAGAAACTCTTACAGATATGGGCAAGCCTTTCAGCTTCCAAATAATTGTTCTGTTTGTCCAAGGCAATAGTGTTTACGATATGACACAGGATTAGAAACTGCCTTCAAGTCTATAAACATGTACTTGCTGTAAAAGCTATAAACTGTATATTTGGTGCCACTGAAGTCCAGATTCTTAGCTAGCGTAAGTCAGCATAGCTGCTCAGACTTCAGTGGAGTCATGCTGATTTATACAGTTGAAGACCTGGGCTTTTGCTGTTGGATCTGGGAATTTTAACCAAAAAGAGAAAATTCGGTGAAGTTTGTCCTTTCCTTCAGTAGGCCATAATTGCCAGAAATTGTGTTATGTTTGAGTCATTATTACTATAAAAGTACAAAACAAAAGTATGGTAAATTATTAGAGAAAATCCACAGCTGTTGCATTTTAAGTAAAATAAATATCCATGTTTATGGATCCATGCGCAGAATCACATTAGTTTCAGTGGCGTCTACAAGATGTAATGTCTAAATAATTCACTGAAACCTTAACCATAACTTTTATTTCCCCCTTCTACCTGACTAAACCCTTGGGTAGATCAGACATCCACACTGTTGTACTCACAGTGTTGAGTCCCTGAGGAATACGTAGAAGCAACTTATTATTTTTACATAGTAGCACAGATAAAATTTTGAAGAAAGTTTGTAAAATATATTGGGATTTTCCAGTGGAAAGTAATAGTATAAATGCATTTCTTGGCTATTTATAGCACACAAGTAAATCATGGACCCACAGGCCTCATGGAGGTGCATAGTCAAATGTGTTATGTTATCCACGGTATCATACCAAGTGATACAACTGGACAGCTATTCAAAATGTACAATTCAGAGCTTCTCATCTGAATTCACCAAAATATACGCCTTTATAGGAAGGCAGTTCCAGGTTCACGATTACTTGGACATCATTTAGGGTTTACATTTATGTCCCAATACATGTTGCACATAGGCTCTTTACCTAGAGACTAATGCAAGTCTTCAAATGTTCTGAATTCCAGTGTTACTCAATACATTTTGTTCAGACGGCTTTATTCAGTCTTTCCATATAAGCTTGACCAAATTTCCTAATCCCTTGTTCCAGCCATTCAGCTAAGGAAACACAAATAAATATATCTAGACCAGCATTTATTCTCCTAGCATCCTTTCTCGTATTCTGTGTCACAACTGGTTAGAGTGCAACTGTTCCAAACAAGAACTGGCTTTCACCATGTCTTTGCACTTTGCCTGGTAGAATGGAGCCTATGCCTGTGCTGCAATGCAAATGAATAGTAATTTATTATGATGTTGGAAGGGTGTTGACAGAAAGAGCTAACGGCACTAGCAGGGAATAACTGCATTTATAGTAAAAATAACTATTGTCAGTCAAAAAAAAATCAAACTTAATTTCTAGCATTTAATCTTTATTATCTGGAACTCCCAGTAGAAAGAACATGATTTTCAGTGGCAGTTCTCCTAGGATAAGGACTACAGAATTTTTCTACCTACTTCAGCATACTTTTGAGCCAGCTTATGAAGAGAAAAAAAAAAAAAAAAACCCACAGAACAAGTGAAATAAATATTGTTGGCATTTTACAATAAAATGGGAGTGCATTTTATAGGTGGCTAGCAGCTTGTAATTACCCTTAGTAAAACTAATCCTTTTCCTGTGCTTATTAAAATGTTTCATGTATCAGCAAGCCGTGAAAAAGGCTCACTACCAATCTCTTAACTTGCACTAAAACTGAGAAACGTCCACTTGAGTCATAGTTCCCAGTGCCAGTCCTGTTTCTCTGCCTGCTATTGGAATTCAAAGTCTCTAAGGGAATTAAAACTAACACATTAGATCCTAATTAAATCCAAAAGGGATGTGAAATGTAATAACTCTATAGCATTTCTTGGGAATATGGTCTCTTGAGGATAAGGAAGGAGCAATGGCTTTCAATTAATGTTTTTCCCTCTCTAACACACAGAAAACATCTGCAATGTTCGTTGACCCCTTTTAATTTCTTCAAGGGGAGCGTTTGACTTGTCAAGCTTCCTCCTGCAAATATATTTTTTAAAGTTGCTGCAGGTTTGTAATAATTTAGTAGGAAAAAGAAGTACAGGCATTACTATTGCAGTCCTTTTTTCTTCAATTAGTATTTCTAATCACATTAGACATGTTTTCAGTATCCAGAGAGGATGCCTGATCCCTACAGCTATCGTGAACCATTAACTTTAATTAAAATTTACAAGTCTAATGTTGTTACATCTGCTAAAAGCATTAACTGCCATGTTAATTACCAAAATGTTAATGTTGCGTTAAAATATGAATGTTCCCTTTTGACAGTTCATCTGTGGTTTAATTATTTATTTTTGGTAGAATATCTCCTAAAAAAAAAGAAAAAGACATAAAAGCATAAATGCTGACTGAAATAATGAGACATAATGGAAAAAATCATCTAAATAGAAAACTTACTACTTTAGAATACTTTTAGAAGAAACTCTTTTACATTCTTTGCTGCATCTAAAATAAATACATGGTGCTTTTGTCATGTCTAAGATGTTATTTATAATTGCAGCACATTCTTTTGCTATTACTTTGTCAGGTTATCTGATCTGCAGAACACAGTTCTTAAGTCCCTGTAGCTGAGCATTGTCGTTGTTTTGGCCCTACAATAGGAATTTCCCCACAGCAGGATTTCGGGACTTCACATGGGAAACTTCTATTGAATTTCTGAAGGTTTCTCCATATAACTCAGTTTGAAATAGTTTTATGAAAGATGATGCCTGGAACTCAGTCCTTAAGTTACTGTACTCCCTATCCCAAAAGTAAGGGATCAAAGTGTAAGACTTTTTAAATAATTACAATTAACAACAGGTATAGCAAAGTCTTAGCAGGAATTAATCTAAAGAAAACAGAAATCCCTGGTTAAGGTAAAGCTGTCATTTGCTGTATTTCATGATAAGATACTCCTCTATCATATTATTCTTAAAGGCCTTGTCATTGAAATGAGTAAATGAGAAAGTTCTGACAAATGAATGTTAAATATAAGTTACATGTTTCTCTCACATTGAATAATTATTTTAATGGCTGAAGCTAGCAGTCTGCCAAGTAATTTTGTAATGTGATTGCAAATAGGTGCTGTTAGATTTTATGCCGTAATCTTTTTTGTTGTTGTTGTTAATTTACATGAGAAAGCCTTAATTTTGCCTGTAGATCTATGTTACACGTCAGATGCACTTTCCTCACTCTGTACTCTGTTGAATGTTGGAAGTAGACAGCTGTTTAGTGGCAAGTGCTTAATTGTTGTTGTAGGGTAGGGGAAGATCCATTTTTAGAGATCAAATGTCCAGGGCACAGGTTTAGGACAGTTTATAAGAATAATAAAATTTTTAAATGTATAAAAAACCACAAAACCCAACAAACAAACCCCCCCACACTTTCCAGCTCTAACAGTGTAAAACCCAAGCCATGGCTGGTTTTGTTCTTGCAGATTTGTGCCATACTGCATTCACATTTGTCATGGGTTCGGCAGTAGCAGTCATTTTTTCTCCCTCTTGGTAGCTGGTGCAGCGCTGTGTTTTTGATTTTGGGCCTGAGAACAACGCTGATAACACCAGTGTTTTCAGTTACTGCTTGGTAGTGTTTTGGTCTGACCAAGGACTTTCTGAGTCTCATGCTCTGCCAGGGAGGAGGGGGAGCCGGGAGGAAGCAGAGACAGGACACCTGACCCAAACTGACCAAAGAGGATTATTCCATACCACAGCGTCATGTCCAGGATGTGAAGATGGAGGGCAGAGACCCGGAAGGGTGTGGTGGTGCACCGGGGTTCGCTGCTGGGGGTGCACTGGCTGGGTTGGGCTTGGTGAGCGGTTGTATTCTCTTTCTTTGTATTTCTCTTGTATTATTACTGGTGGTAGCAGCAGTGATTTGTATTATACCTTAGTTACTAAACTGTTCTTATCTCAACCTGTGCGAGTTACACTTCCTTCGATTCTCCTCCCCATCCCCCCGGGACTGGGGGAAGAAAGAGAGGCAAGTGAGTGAGTGAGAAAAACTGCGTGGATTGGAAGCTTAAACCATGACAACATTCAATAGGACTAAGACTCTGACATGCTCTGATCCCAATGCTTTTTGAAGTAGTACTACAAACAAAGAATATTTCTATTTTAAATTAATAGTTGTTATTATTTTGAAGAATGTAACAAGCTGCTAAAGAAATGTTTTCTAATAGTCTGCCAGAAGGCAACCTATCTCATGGGCTTTGTCTGCTTGTATAGATTTTATTGCCTGCAGCAATACTTCTTGAAGTCAAGTTTACAGAAACTTTTGTCTCTCCTGGGGACATGAATACCTTCCAAAGTTCAATATTTATTTGGGAATATTCAAACACTCTAGGAAAGACTGGGAAATATTTCAAATTACTCATTTGCAGCTAATCTAATACTTTTTTGTTGCAGAGCTCTAACTTGCATAACTTCTTGCAAAGTTCTGTATTAACTCCAGTCTTGGAGCATGGTATTCACCCCTCTCATTTGGTGTCTTCAAATTCTTTCAGCAGGGGGAAACTACTTAACTCCTTTTTTTTTCTGAGGAAACATAGAAAAGCTTTGATTTAGTTGCTTATGGCTGCTTGCTTGACTGTCATTATGAAGCAGAGTGTGAAGGAAAGTGCTATACAGGCACTGAAACACAGAGATGAGCAAGAAGCTTCTGTTTTCTGCAATTATCACAAATCCTTTTATTTTTGTGAAATGCAAATTAACTCCACTGTACCATGCCCACAAAGTGGCTCCAGCAAAAACGTTGCCTCTTCTCAGTCATTCTGACTAAGGGAATGCAGGATATGAGGAAGAAATTCTTTACTATAAGGGTGGTGAGGCACTGGAATGGGCTTGCCCAGGGAAGTTGTGAATGCTCCATCGCTGGCGGTGTTCAAGGCCAGGGTTGGACAGAGCCTTAGGTTAGTGGGAGGTGTCCCTGCCCATGGCAGGGGGGTTGGAACTAGATGATCGTATGATCCTTTCCAACCCTAACTATTCTATGATTCTATGTAGCATTAAGGAAACAACAGAGCACCTGTATTCAACAGGTTCACAGAATATATGAGAAAAAGTAATAATTTGTGTTTAACAGCAGTGCCTGCCTTATAATTTGCATATCTTCTTTCTCTGCCTACTTTTATTCTCATAGTGCATATGCTATTTAATGGGAACTTTAAAAGATATCTTCCATTCCCTTCACTAGACTTTTGGGTGGAAAATGATTGTCTGAACACACATTGTGCACACCATCCACTGAAAAACTACATTTTTGAACTGTGAAACATCAGAGTCTTATTAATAGTTAATTAAAAGGCCAATGTAAGGGCATTATTTTATGCTCTCTTTCAAGATATGTTCACAACAGTTTTTATCAGATAAAACATCAAAAGGCAAGCTGCACAGTTTTGCTGTGCATAACTTTTTGATAAGTGACAGACTCTGCTTCCACAGTAAACCTTTTTTTGACCTTTCTTCCTGAATATACTTACATTCTTGAACGAACCTAGGGAAAACTCCACTCTTGGAGTGGAGTTCTGAACATCTCTCTGTTGCAGAATCACTGTTGTTATAAATATAGCTTTACTTTAGAGAAAAATATTGATCACACATACCTGATGTTCACATAGGAGCTCCAATGTATGAGTACATAAGACCATACCTGACATCAAGGATCTAATTTATATCAGACTACACTATTCACATGTTTAATTTGGGCATATGATACATTTACCTTTCAAAACAATGCAGATTTCTGGTTCGTTATATGTATACATCCGTGTGTGCATATGTATGTGGTTTTGTGTGTCATATACCCATGTATGTATATACATTTATATAAAATTTTATTAGTACAATTGTAATTAGCATATCAGAAATAAATACAGTATAAGTATTCTATCACATCAATGAATACTGAAAACAAAACTTTAAATTCCAAAAGTGAAATTGTGGCTCATTAAAGCTAAAGGAAATTTTCATGTCTTTCTTTATGACCAAGATTTCTCTTCAAAGACTTAATATCCATTCAATATCATGCTTTCTCTTCTAATTAATTACTGTTCTGCAATTATGCAAAATAATATTGTAGCAGCGGAACAAACACTGTTTACTTGACATTTGGTGGACATCTTCCATCAGTCATTTTTCAGATCTTAAGCTTATGCGATTCTATTGTAATTCTGGACTCTTGAAAGAACAGTAGCATCAGCTGCATAAGGCAGTGCTTCATTGTTTAGGAAACAAATCTTTCAGACTTTGAAGCAAATCTTTGTTCTTCATTTCATATCCTAAACACAGAAATCTTCATAATATGTCCTCATCTGCTCTAAACTTCAGAGGCTCTCAAGACTAATACATGGGAGTAATTTCACCTTCTTTGTGTAGTCTCACTGAACAACAGTATTAATCACTCTTCTCTAAGTATCTTCTACTTTATCTGTTCAAGGTTTCTTATGAGCTACTTCATTCTTGAAATAACTCTAAATTTACATATTCTAAGATTAATGCCTTGTGTTCTTTTAGAGTGTACATTTATATTATTTTTGTAACTTCCTATATAGCCAATTATATGGTTACATACTGTTACATGCTATATACCTAATTTTCAGAGTTCACAGAGCAAATGCTCATACAAGACCTGTTAAGCAGTGATATATTAGGGCTCATATAAGATCTGCAAGCAGTCCAATGCCCTGTTCTAAATCCTGAACATTGTACCATTTGTTTTGCCATGTGTTGAAATACCTGCAGCAAGGTGCCAGTGTAAACAAGTGTCTTATGAAAACAATGGTCAGGTACATGTAATTCATACATAGTTTTGGTAATCTGATACGAGGTAATTTAATGATTGCATTGAAATTCAGTGCTTAATAAACAGGGGATAAACCTCAACAGAGTTGAGTGGAAGCATGATAAACCTCAGGAATAATGAAGTCTTCCTGCATAAGTTGGAACTTTGTTCTTGGAAAAATCTGAGGAGAAGGATATCCATCTGCTTCTTGATTGTAGAATGGCAACGACCAACAAAATACAATGTAATGCAAATATATTTAAGGCAATGAGGCTACATTGGGAGATGTATGTTCAGAGATTGTAACAATAACATTTGACAAAGCTAATGCAGTCTCAGGTGGAATATTTCAAGCAATTTCTTGTCATCTGTTTTCAAGGAAGATTCATTCACACTGAACAAGATCAAGAGACAAGCTACTAACATTATTAGGTGAGACTATTTTATTGGAATATCCGAATTTTTCTTCAGCTACATAAAAAAAAAGGAGACAAATGAGAGAAGTCTCCCCCCGTTTAGTTTAGCAGGCCAGCAACAGAACTGGAATGAAAAGCAGTCTCTATACCAGCCACCTTACAGTCAATGAAAATGGCTCTTCATAGTTACAGGCTTTCCTAGCAATATATGGTGGAATTCAGAGAAGTTCACAAAAAATTCACCGAATTGAGAGGATGATACTAAAGACAAATTAAAAAAGACATTGAGAGGGTCTGTGGCCAGAAGTAGTCATTAAATTAGCTACCTTCAGTTTTATAACAAAGCAAAACTGAACAAGTTTCTTCCTTTTGGACTGCTGCCTCTAAACCGCAGCTCCAATCCTCTTGAACCCTTGCCATGGTCTTAATACATTCCAGAGACCACTGGGAACAAGATCTGGAAACACACCAGCAGACAGACAAACCAGTTTCTGAAAACTGAAACTTGTGTTTCAAAAAAACATCCAAAACAAGCTCACAGAGGAGCTGAAGTTAAGAGCCACTTTCTTTCTTTTCTGGACTCAGTCCAAGCAGAGAAAACTTGGAGAGAAAAAAGATTGTTTTAATGATCAGGATACAAACAAACAAAATATGTATGAAACATTGGTATGCATCTGCACAGATACAAGAAGAAAAAATTAGCATTCATTCAAAGCTTCTTCTACTTTCTGACAGGTAATAATGATTGTTAATGGGACTGACATTTCCACTGTACAATCAAAACATATTCTTCAAAACCTATTGCATAATTAACATTACCTACACACAATTCACATCGAATAACATCAAATTAGAAAGACTTATGGGGCTAGAGAGTAGCATGTTAAAAAGCATCTTGCCTAGGTGTTATAAGTGAGCCCTGGTAACATAACCCAAGGCCAGCCTGTGTTGCTTCTCTCAGTCACAAGTCCTCACTGTATTCTGCCTTGCTAATAGCAAAAGGTTGCACATGCAAATACAGAACTTTCAGGCCTCATTTTCTTCCCATACATTTTCCCAACAGGAATAGTAGTTCATTAGCAGTACTGAAAACATGCTGCTGCATCTGGTAATCCCTATGAGCTGGCAGGAGAGACAGCAGGAGAGACAGGAGCAAGGTTCATGTACTCACCTCATGATTAGCGAGATGGTGTTGCCTGAGTCACCTAAGATTAGGTAAGACAGCAAAGGAATTTAAATTCTTAATTTCATTATATACTTATCAAATCAGATCCTGATGCAAATTCTATTTGTCCTCTATATAAGCTTCTTATTTTTTAGAACAGAAACTACTCTATGCACACATCTGTGCACAGATATTTTCAGTTGCTGAAATAGAAACATGAAGCCTGCAAGAGCTTCCCAATGAAACAATAAGGCAAAACACCTAATTACTTTTAATGTGGAACTCAGTCATTACATGAACATCATTGTATGCTGTAGTGCTTGAATGATGACCTGGAAGGTGCCTTCCAGACCTAGAGTTTGTATGGTTGGAAGGAGCCTTGGAAACAGTAACCCAATCATCTGTTGTTTGTTCTTCGCAAACTCTAAGGAACTTCTCTTTTGGGTTTGTGGTGGGAGGGGGAGGGAGGAGGAAGAGAGGTTGCTACTACACTTAAACCACGACACAGACAGTTGTTAAGAGACATGCTAAATAAAAGGTCTAGGAAAAAAAAACAACAAAAAAAAATAGAAAAAGAAAACAAGAGCCCTCTTCTACAGACTTTGATGTTTCCAAGCATTGATTGTAAATTGAACAAGAAAAAAAATAAAGCAAGCTGAAAATGTGCTGTCAGGACTTTTACAGCACCAAGCTTTTTTATGATTTTTTAATGCTCTGATGACAGATATATGAAAATGAAGTGCAAAATGCACAGAAGAAAATAAAACCTCACTGTAGAATTTGCATAGACAAAAAACAAAGTATAAAATCCTAGCACTGACGACAGCATAAGCACAGAGTAACTTTCAGGAGAATTATTTTTGCAAAACACCAGTATGTTTCACATGTTTCAGTTTCTAATATGTCATTGTTAAATCAAAGAAGCTTGGTTTGCTTTTTTTTCAAGCATGTAGAAGAGTTAAGAAACGTGAAGCAAATTCCAACACTGCCAGTAAGGCTTTTAAAAGAATAAAGCAACTTGTTTATATCACTCCTATAGATCAAGCCAACAGATAAAATAGCCTACAGATTTCCAGCACAGTACATGAGCGTGCACAATATATGGTAATTAAATCTTGTATGAAAGTTTATATAAAGTGTAATTATATCTGACATTTCAGTTTATCACTTTTTGAGGATTTATGCAGGAGATATGAATTGTGCACCACCTATCTTCTTACTGAATCTGAGCAAGACTAAATTTCATTCAATTTACCCTGTTTCTCTTCTCATTTTTCATACCAAACCTTAAATAGCTCGGGCCAAATGTTAGGAAAACTGCATACTTGTTCCTTCTTAGAGCTGACAGCTTTTCTACAGGATATTGTTTCAGACTACCCATAGTGGATCAATCTATGCATAGATCACCCAAGTATAGAGACACATTACTCCATGTTAGGAAATTATTTAGAATTTTGCTTCATATATTGCCTTTATATCACAGAAAAGGATCTGAACATATGTTTCCAGTTGAACATCTACAATTCAACAGCAATCAAATACTGAAATTAATGTCCCTGTTGCCAATCATAATATTTTTCTAACCTTCACATTTATTAAATGGTTCTAAATTGTAAGTTGAATGTTATATTGCTAGCAGTTAATCCAACATATTGTTTCTGGCTATCATTTGTCCATTCAGTGTTTTAAGCACTGTAGTAAAATCAAAAATATAGTAATCAAAGAAGTAAGAGTTCAGTTTCTACAGAAGAAATTTAATTTCATGGAATGAAATTGGAGAGTGGCTTAAATCAGCTGCTCTAGTTCCCAAAAACAGTCAGCAATGACTTGTCAATAAAGCTACTGAGCTTTCATGTTGAATAGATTAATTTTTGCCTCCAAATAATGTATTGTGTCAGAGTACTTCTCTGCTGTATTTCTCAGACACAATGTTTATATGGCTCCAATCATAGAATCATAGAATAGTTTAGGGTTGGAAAAGACCATAACAAAATCTAGTTCCAATCCCCTGCCATGGGCAAGGGACACCTCCCACTAAACCATGCCACCCAAGGCTCTGTCCAACCTGGCCTTGAACACTGCCAGCAACAGAGCATTCACAACTTCCCTGGGCAACCCATTCCAGTGCCTCACCACCCTTACAGTAAAGAATTTCTTCCTCATATCCAATCTAAATTTCCCCTGTGTAAGTTTGAACCCATTACCCCTTGTCAATATGCCACTAGTATTTTACTACTTTTGAGTTGTACAACATCTGAGATACTTTGGGCACTCAAATGGACGCAGGTATGAAATTACATTCCATAGTCTACAGCAGCAAATTTGCATTTCTACAGGGGAGTAAAGATATTTTAACCAGGCAAGGTGTGGGTTTTTCTAAGAAATTAAAAATATTTAAATTAGTGCAAAAGTTCAGCTGAAAGCATGGAAAAATTGGGGGATAATGAGACTAGATCAAGAAAATGTTATACTAAGGAGGGTTAAAAAGAGACCCAGGATCAGATTTCCAGTTTAGCCACTTTGTGTCAGCTGAGCTACAGTACTTGTCCACCAGCATCTTCTTAGCCAACAGGAAACAGGTAATTCAAGCAGCATCTCTCCCAAAGAAAGAGAGAAAACTAAAGTCAAATTAGGTTGCCAAGAGCAGGAACAGACACTTTCAGGGCCAAAACTTCACAATGTTTTCATTCAGCACAGCCTTATAGAGTGTCCCAGCCCAAATTCTGCAGAAACAAGCATGGCTAATGGACTGCCTTGCAAGATTTCTGGAGTACAGATACCCTCTTGTCCCAAGAGAGAATATCCCATCCACCTGATCTCAAGCTGCCACTGACAGAAATCTGCAAGTAGGTCATAACCATGTTGTTAAACTTCATCTCCTAGAAGGTGGGAGGGAGAAGTAGGATTAGCCAGAGTACATCATGAGTGTATTGCTCAAATGTTTCTAAAATTAGAAGCAGTTACATATCTAAATGATAGGAAAGAAATTAGTAATAAGGCAGAAACTGAGAGCAATGGAAAAAAAGAGGTTCACATTACAAAAAAAAAGGAACAAATGAAACCTTAAAGCTGGTTCCTGAGTTTTAAACTTTGAAGGAGAAAATCCTGAAATCCAAGGCCCAAGTTTACCTGCCTCAAAGCCATCATTAGGGATGTTATATCCAAAATTTTAAGTAATTTTGATTTTTACTTCCTGTAAAATCCATTCTCAAATCTCTGTCAGCACTCCAGTCAGTCTCAAAAAGCTTCGTTTAATAGGCCTACCATAATAGTTGCTTCATATAATAACTGAGTATTTCCAAAGTGATTGAAGAGACTAAAATGTATTCTAGCCCAGACTGAAGCTAGGACAGTGACACCAAATATTAATTTGGCCCATTTTCTTCCAGTTTCATTTGTAGTCTCTTGTATGTGCACTTTTAACATGAAAATAACTTCAAGGCAAAAGTCTCCTATAATATGTTTGTTGGTTGCCAAGACTATAAATCTGAGAATTCTGTAAAGAAAAGTAAAAGGATATCAATTCCAAAAGCAGTTTCTTATGGTAACTTTCATAGGTTTCAGTGCAGTAAAAACAAGCTTGGAAGCACTTACGATCCATCTTTAGATTCTTCCATGGCATTTCTCCTGCTCTGGGATGCCTGGATGAGTGGTCCAATAAAAGCTTGCTGCCCTTGCCAGTCCCTGTGCAGTAAAGATTAGTCCTGTCTTCTCAGATCCCTACAAGCCTTTGTGATCAGCAGCACTATCCACACTCTTCAGCAACAATTAATCAACAGCACTGCCCACACTCTTTACCAGGTAAACCATCACCTTTCTCTGCTCCTATGATGTTCTCTAGGATGGCAACATTACACCACCCTGGGCCCAAATCAAGCCTTCCTTCCAAGAGTCATTTTTAAAGTGAAGACAACTCCCCACAGATTCCCAGAAGGAAGAACACAGGCAGGATGGGATACATCACAGAGATATTCAAGCAAGGCTTAAGCAAGCTGAATCAGCATTGGAATCAGCAAACTCTTTAATGCAGGCTCATTTACCTGGTTTCTCAAAGGGTGCTGGAAAGATTTAGTAGTTAATTATGTGTCAAGGCAGCACGCCCAGGGCACTGTGCTGTGACAGGAGACAGAAAGACCTGTTCTCTGCTCTGTAGCTGATCTGCTTCATAACCATGAACCATTTTGCCTGCCTTCCCTCCCCTTGTGAATATGTCTTGCTCATTAAGACTGTAAGGGGGTTTAGGGCAGGGAATGTTTTTTGTCACAGGTGAAATCCTTGATGTGTTGCAGTTAACAGTAAAACTCCAAGCTGTAAGCGTTCCAAGTTTTAATTCTATGCATTCATAAACTGATAATACAGTAAGGGCCCTAATTGCATTTTTAGATATTATAATGCAAACAAATTATAGCTATAAAGCATCTTTTAAATTGCAATTTTTGAAGCATCTTTTTAAGGAATATTTCCTACCTAGGAGTGTATATTTATTTATCCACCTAGTTGATTAAATCCCAAGCCTTCCATAGAGAGGGAAGTAAATTTTAATCATAAAAGAAATAGATGAAGAATAGGCAGAGCATTTTTTCCTTATCCCTGACCAAGCATACTTCAGATATATCAACATCATGTATTAGAATCCAGACAATGTGAGGGGTTTAGAAAACAGAGGAGAGAGAAAAAGGGGTGAAGATAGAGGAAAAAAGAAACAACAAAAGCAGACCACGTTTGGAAGACATTTGAATAGTGTGGAATTGCTTTGAATATGCTGCTCTGAGTCGTTGAGTTATGGCAAATTTTGGCTTTGTTTTAAACTAGCATAGTCTGCTGTTACTGAGACTGCTTTTAATATTTTGCCTCAAAGATATCCTTTAGGGCGACACATTGCAAACATGTTTTGTTTTGTTTTCAATTTTTTTGTTGTTGTTGGAGTTGCAATGTAAATATGCACCATATTTTTCTCTTTATGTTCCTCATTATATTCATTTTAAAGTCTTCTCTGTGAAGTATCTTCCTCCTAGCACCATAGCATATAGGAATATATTCTGAATTTGACAATGACAATATTCTGAGTAGTTTGTACTGTACAGGGGCAGAAATCATGAAGGTAGGCAGCAACATATAAAACTCGTTTGCAAACACTGAAACTGACTTCCTGAGCAGGACACAGCAAAGTGTGTAATAAGCAAATGATATGAGAGGAGAGGGGCAGAGAGGAACTCCCATGTATGATAAAAGCAAAGAAAATGAAATGCACGTTAGTTGATACAAAGAGGAAATTCCTACTTTTGTTCCTTCCTTTTGTCACTGTGGCTCTGGTTTCTTCTGTGCAAGTCTCTTCTTTTCCCCCACCCTTTACTTAACATGAAAATTAAAGAACTCGGGATTTCTTTAACAACCTATCACTCCATTCACTCACCAGCTACTGCAGTCCATTTCAACAGGTTTGGTACCAAGACACATGCTTCCAGGAAAGTCTTGCTTTCCTTATTTTTCACGAACTCACTCTTAATTCAACCAGTCAGCACCAACCTGTGCTACCCTGTTTGAAATCCAAGGATGGATTCATGATTACTATGTAAGCAGGTCAGTGGCTAGCAGAAATGAAAACCAGAAGACTGCTCCCTAAGAAAGGAAACCTACATTTTATTGTTAGGACATGTTTCCTAAATCACGCTTTTTAGACTGCAATATTCTTCGATAGCTATTATGTTACCATAGCAACTACAAGTACTTGCTGTGGACCATTGTGCAAGGGACTGTACAAAACAGAACTGGTCCTTGCTCTAAATTAAAAAAAAAAAAGAAGAGATAGAGGTGCTTGGAAGAAAACGTAGAGATTATTGATCCAGAAGAGAGCATGTGATATCCCTGTGTCAGCAGACTCATAACTGGCAAATTTATTGTAGATATCACCAGTAAAGGAGAGGTTTGAGGAAGGATGGAGCCTAAGGGCACCAAAATGATTGTTTGAATATGCTAGCTGGTGTCTGAACATGCATGCCAGGTTGTCAGAAGGCAGGATTTGCCACTCTTAGTAATGAATTAGGATTGACAGGATTCAACACTTTGTTAAAATTGCTGACTAATACTGAAAAACTGTGTGTTATTCATGTTGAAATGTATTATCCATTGTGGGTTTTTCAGTTTCACATTTTAACAATTTTACAAAACTTTGTATCACTGTGACCCAAAGAATAAAATAAAGGAATTGTTCTACCATGCACCTTATAATTTGTACATTAGAAATTACACTGACTTCAGGTGTTGAAATTAGGTGTGTTATCTTTGTACTAGAACACTTGTCATTGCTTTCTTGAATTTAAATTTCACTATAAAAAAAATCTGTCATTTAATTTTTAAACATGCTTGGATTATTTTATTTCAAAACAAAGCAAGAAATGATTTAAGTGCTAGGGAAAAAAAACCCTCAAACATTAACTCAATCTGTCAAATTCAGAATTGTCAAATGCATCACTCTAAGAAGCACTGGTTTTGTCATTTTGCTGTTTGCTTTTAATATCTTCTTTGAATAATGTTCAACTACATTTTTTTGCTTTGTTTTTCTAAGAGAGCCAAACTTATCTTTTATCTTGAATTTATGGGCACAAATCAAACAAATCTCATTGTTCAGGCATGGTATTGACAGGGAGGCGTTCTTAGCGTCCCGCTACTAAATTAAGAAAATGACAAGACTTCATTTTTCTCATGCTGAAATACAATTCACATACTTGTTCCTGCATTTTCTGGCCCAATGCCACTACCTGTGTAGAGAGTAACCACACTGTCAGATTTCTGGAGGCTGTATTAGAATATCTTTAATAATTTGTAAGACTCGATGCTATTTTTAGTTCTTGAAGGTGAATGAGATTTGCACCAGATAACATCTGTTTCCTAACAAATTTCTGGAGGTGTTTTATGTCTGATCAAGCTTACTGTTGTAATTTTTTTTCTGAAGATCAGGGAAGGTAATCAACCCCTGCTAGAAGGTAATTCATTGTTATTTATAAAATCATTGGTTGCACCCAGAATATGGTGTGATTTTATGTTGTTGCTGGGTTGGGTGGGGGATTTTTTTTTTCTCAAATATGCACATTGCAAGAATTGAAAGCACACGTTTTACCTAGGTTTTGATTTTTGTCATATCTCAGCAACTGTTCAGATATGCGGGTCAGACTAGTTGAGGAATATTAGTTACATTCTCCCACAGTTGTAATTTATTTATCATACTGACTCTGGCTAGAAAAGCCATGAAGCTGGAGCCACTGTTTTAGGAGATGTGAACATTGTTTGTAGCAATGTCATTTGCAACATCAGAATAAGTCTGACTTTGTTTTCAAATGTGAATATTAATATTTCAACAGGAAAAAGAAAGGCAAAGCACTCTTAGTGGAAAATTAGCCCATTCAAGAGTGCAGTGAAGAATACACAGACTGAGGCTGGTAAGATTTAGACCCTTCCAACAGCTTCTACACCCCTTCCACCAAATCACTGTTGATTGATAGTTTTCACTACCTGCCTTACATTCTTCCAAAACACTATCCAGCAAAAAGGCATAAATAGAAGTCTATGATGAAGAATTATAGTCCAGGACAGTTTCTATATTGATTAATTTAATCTTTTAAGTGGCAATTACTGCTAAAAGTCTTCTCAATTCTGATCTTTTCAAATACTCCTCTCAATCTATGTATATAGAAAAAAGACAACTCTGCAAGCCGTTCATCCTTCCAGCACTTAAGGAAGCGGGATTTTGATGGTGCTTTCCTAACAAGAAAAAAGATGCATTTAAGAAATTGAATAGATAACTTGACACAGGAATAAGATAATTTGCTCAAACCAGAGGATACACTGAATCGTTTAAGAAGTCTGCAGCAAAATCTGCCTCTTGGCAAACTGCTTAAGCATATTTCTATGAGTGATTTGTCTTTTTTCTTTCCCCTGACACTTCAAGAGGCAGATGGTAGGTTTTTAGCATTTTTAAGTATCTGGTTGTTGTGCTCCATCATCACAATATACACACACTAAGAAGTATTAAATACTTGCTTGTACCATTTCCCTTCAATTTCTTAAAATCAAACAGCTTTTCCCTCAAGGTATTCTAATAATCCATTCTCACACATTTTTTTTTATTGTCTCATCTATTCTAAACATAATTCTACCCATCCTGTTTGGACTACAGTGCAGCGAAATACCTACATTCCCTAAAACATTACTTTGAATAACGACCTACTAAAACATAAAAGTTCATATATTTATTTATATACACTAGGCTGTAATTGACATGCTGCTTTTTTATAGAAATAAATTTCATTATCTCATTTGAAATTGAGAACAACCCAAATATTGATCAGTGATGAAATGTGAAAGTTACAGTTATTGCATATGGTGTGAGGGAAAAATATTAGGTTAGATGGATTTAAAAAGTCAAGCCATTGAACAAGTTAGAATGAAAAACATTGAACAGCACATTGAGCAGACGTAAGCAGGAAAGAACTGAAAGGAATATTGACACAATTAAGCAATTTAATTTTACTTTCCAGTTGTGTGAATTAATAAAAAGAGAGAAATCTCAATTAGTTATGAAAAAATATTCAAGACTTACTTAACTGTCACCGAGGTGTTGGAGATCACAAAGAAATGCTCTTAAAATTATTACTTCATAAATGAAAGATTAATTTTGTTTACAATGATTGAAAGGAGGAAAGGAATAACATGGTGAAAACACTAAGGGCATTGTTTTAGCCATTTTACATATGAACTAAAATCCAGCCATCATAAGATTATGTTGGAATAGCTAAAGCTTTAGTTTGGGTGGAGGGAAACAGGTGTGAGGATGAAAGAGTGAGAAGATGGATCTGCGTGTCATTTGCACAGCAGCAATTCTTGAAGGGCATATTTCCTGGTTAATGGAAAGTTTAAAAAGCACAAAATCAAAGAGGCCAGGCAGAACAAGATTTAAAGGAAGGACACTAACCACTTTCAGAAGGATACCACAACCAGTCATGAGATATTGCTTGGATGAAGTAGAAGCTTTGGCAAAATATCTCAATTATGCTTAAGGCATAAAAGTGTACTGGAGAAGAGCTAAGATGAAACAGATCTGTTATCCTCATCTTTTCTAAAAAGAATGAACAAACACTTACGGGTACCTTTCTGCACGAGAAAAATTCTCACTGGCTGTGTCTTAGTTTCTCTAATCCTACAGCATTATACTGGAAGTTTGAGAACCAGTTTGAGACTAAATGTTGTTTGATCATACAATTTTGGAGTGCATTTATAATGAGCACCAAAGTCTGATTCTGATCTTGGCACTATTTTCAGAGGGATCTGACTGTGTACAGGTGTGACAAACTGCGTCTTAAGACTTTTACTGCAGGTTTTCATTTCTAATATCCATGTGCTCTTTTGCAGGACTAGACCCATAATGCTTTGTTAGCTTGAACAGCTGTGGTTTTATGGCTGGACTAGATTTGAATGAAAGTTTAAGGGCTGGTGTGTACTTATTGTATATGTCCAATTAGTCTTCACTCTGCAAAAACGAGGATTTTCCCTTCTTTTTGCTACATCACAGATCTTATGCTTGCTTTGGACTGCAACGCTGGCTCACACTTCAAGTTAACAAGGCTGAGGTACTGCCCTAATAATCCCTAACATGTTTAAACAGATGTTTATAGCTGCTGGTATACCTAAACGCTTGTTTTAAATTCATGAAGTTACTTGTTAAAGCTGAGTAAGACACAGGATGTCTGGTGATAAAGTGTGATTTTTTGCTGTATTTGATTACTGGTATATGAATGCCAACACCTGAAGTGTCTCAAACTGTTCAAAATAAATGACTAGTACAGGTATATGGGGTTTAAATCTCATAGCAACACAGCAGAATAATTTTATCTTATAAATGTTATAATATTTCTCAAAAGGACTTCATTGTGCTGTGTACTACATGCATTAGAAAAGTCATTTTGTTCTACATCAACAGACTAAAGACAAAACTGATGTCTCCTCTCCCATTTTATAGACAAGTAACTGGACAAGCTAAATAGCTTGCCCACAACCATACAGTAGACCACAGCTGAGCAGACTGAGCACAGCTCTTCAGGGTGCTGGCAGAGCCTTAAACTAGACTGGTCTGGTTTCCTGATACTTTGCTACAGTCTTCCCATCACTTCTGATAGTGTAATTTAGGCCAGTAAGTAAGCCTTAGGGTTTAGATTCCTACCTTTGCTACTGCATATTTATTATAGATGTTCACAAAATATGTGGTTAAAATGGGCCACTATATGCTGGTATTAATACCACATTCACCATAAGTGACATGGGACAGAAGACTGGCAGATTAGGACTTCTGCTGTCAATGAGGTCACATTGCTGTTTTTAAAATCTTATTTAAAATACCTTGTGTGTGTATATATATCTCTCAAATTAGGACAGAAGATCAGAAAGGAATATATAATCTGACCAAGACTGTCACCCTGTAAGAAACTATTTTGTGACAAATTTTGATGGAGGCATATTTTAAAATCCAGTTCTTGATTTATAAAACCCGTATGAACCTGCTTATTCAAAAAGGGCCAACAGAAGATTTTTGTAACTCCTCATATAATTCATCAGATTGCTCTGCAGATGGCAATAAAATTTATTTTCTATTTAAAGAGTGTCTCGCCTCATCATAAGCAAGGAAATACATTTTCAAACTTAACCAAAAACTTGGCAAGGAGAAAATGCTGCACTAGCACCAAGTAATCCCATACAAAAAGCCTGTCTCCCATCTTACTTGTTTTGCGGTGCCAGGAATACTTTTAAAAGACCACAAAGTAGACTTTTCATATTTTACTGTGAAATATTCACACTCACTTTCAAACACACATGCTCTCAAGACTCCAACAGTTGGCTCAGCCTGGCCTGCACCACATCAGACATTTCGTTTCCCCACAAACAGGTCCATGGGAAGTTAGAGCATCTCTAGGCTGTCAGGGGAGGGGTAGAGAAGTGTAGCTGGATAATTGCCTGCTCAGGCCTTGTGGTGTGAAGGGGAAATGTCCTGGGAGGAAATCAAGGTCTTCCAGAGCACATCCTCAAAACTTTCCGACACAGCTGTTGAAACATTTTTCCACAAAGTAGAGAAAGTGAAGGGCTTTCCCAGAAGAATGGGAAATCAGAGCTCTCAGGTTAGGTGCCACAGAATCCAAAGCAAGGATGAGAAGGTGAGAGTGGAGAAAGACTGCATTTAGGTCCAAAATGAGTACAGAACCACTAGAACAAAGTACCCCATATCCAAAAGCAAGTGACAGTTGGTGGGCAGCAAATCTGAGACATTTCCCTGGAGCCCTGGGACAGAAGAAGGCTGCAGATGAAAGTCTGCATAAATGGCATTACCAGTAAATAAGTTCTGTATCTTACTGCACTTGCATGCTAATGTTTGACTGCCTTTTCCTGGAAGCATCCCTGAGGAAGACAACAGGAAACAAGGAATATGCAGATAACCATCAGGCTTTGGAGTTGCACTTAGCTGAGTGGTTTGCAAAGGTGTACCTTTCTTTACTTGCGCTTATATCCTGTGACAGTGAATTCAGGACAATTATCATTCAAATATTTTAGCAACTCTAACTCAAGAATTGTCATCAGTTCAAGCTAAAGGGAGAGACCACCATTCTTGTTTGTAAAGTTCTCACTTTCCAAAAGTGATTTCCACATGAACATTTTCACACCAAAAAGTTAATGATTACAAAATAATTAACTCCACATGCCTTCTTGAGATGGCTAATTTGCCAGCAAGCTAAGAAACAAAATCTTGGAAAATGCTGAAGCATTTCTGGTGACTCTCCAAAAGAGTATTTAACAGTGTTAATTCATCTGCTCAGCAGTTCTAATCAGGTGGTTCTTGTTTTTAAATGGGTAGAACCTTCTTCATTAAGCAATATAAAAGATCTTGGAAATTATTAAAAAATACAGCTACAGATCTGACAAATATTTCCTCACCACCAAAAAATGGATTAATGAGATATATACATAAAAACATACAATTGTAATACATAGAGCAGGTAAATCTTTCTACTATAAAGTTTCTTAGCTCCAAACCTGCTGTTAGGAGTGAAATGCTCAAGAGAGAATCAAGGCAGATCTTTAAGGAACTAATGGCATGAGCATATATTGAACCGCTGGGAGGTATAACATAAACATGCGTAGCTTAATAACAGCTTCTGACAAACAATGGCCTGAAGTATGCAGCTAGAAGTCTGTTCACACCTCTTTTTTCTTTAAGGTGCAAAATTCTTAAAAATATCTTTTTTCAAAGTCTTTTATTAAAATAAGTTTCATCTTGAATTTTCCTTGAGAAGGTATTTACATTTAAGGATCCTTTTCAGGCTTCATTACTGCACTGTGGTAGCATCACCTATATTAACGGTAATGGGACTAATACTTACAAAGGGAACATAAACGCACATTTTAAATGAAATTTAATAAGTTTTGCCATGCAAGAGGAAGGAAGGAACCTGAGGGTAACAATGCGGATCATATGCTACTTTGAAATCTAACTGCCAAATAATTTTATATTGCACAAAATCTTTACTTAACCTGAATACTGAGTAGTCATTTACCAGTACCTGGCAGTCATTGGCAAGGCTTCTCTTTTCAGATGCTAACCAAAATGCAAAATCATAACCCTTAGGACAAAACCATGATTACAGATGGAACTACTCTTTTGTTAAAAGTCTGCATAATTGTAATTCTACTTTGTTTAAAATATCTTGAGGATATAGATGCTTATGCCTGAGGCAGCGAAGAATAACAAAACTAAACACAAGTCATTCCTGTAAGGGTACTGCTGTAGTACACCAACTATGCTTCAGTGGGATTGTTTATCATCAAATATACATGACAGACCAAGCCCTCTACTTGACTAGACACGCCAATTTAACAGTGCCTTTTCAACTGCAGTGACATGATCATAAACATATTATCACGTCCTACAGTATGATCAACAGTAGATGCAAAATTAAGAGTTGACAAGTTTTAGCGGGTAGCTGAGTGTCATGGGTTCAGCAGCAGTATGAAGCTTGAGTATGCTTGCGGACCTCACTGGCATCACATGCCAATTATAAGTATTCACTGATACTTCCTGCTCTTCTGCTACCATTTTGTAGTCTCTTTCCTCAACTTCTTCTGGCATCAGCTCCTTTAGGCAAGGAAGAAGATTGTTCTAGAGGGATATATCCAATGAGCAGCTGATAAATGAAAATTTAAAATATGTTTGGTTTTGAAAAATATCATCAGTTCTGTTAAGTTTATTTTCATGCTTGCTTGTTTTGAGAGGAGACTGTCCATCTGGGAAAGGTATTTGACACTAATATTCATGATCTTCCCTACCCAGAGTGAAAAACGTTAAGATAAGAAATACCGGCTGTAAGTAAAGTATCATACGCTGAACCTGTGAGAACCAGAGCAACAACTTTGAGAGCCAATAAATCAGCATTGCAACGAGTGGCTATTCTGTCTTTATCTCAACCCTTCGTGCCCCACGTTAGGTGCCAAAAAGAACTGTCATAGTTTAAGGCCCCACCCCCGGTGTTTTACTCACTCACTCACTCCCCTCTTTTCTTCCCCCAGTCCCGGGGGGATAGGGAGGAGAATCAAAAGAATTCAACTCTCACAGATTGAGATAAGAACAGTTTAGTAACTAAGGTATAACACAAATCACTACTGCTACCACCAATAATAATACAAGAGAAATACAAGGAAAAAGAATACAGCCGCTCACCAAGCCCAACCCAGCCAGTGCACCCCCCAGCAGCGAACCCCCCAGTACCAAAAACCTGACCATGCCATGCACCCCCAGTCCACCACCACACCCTTCCAGGTCTCTGCCCTCCATCTTCACATCCTGGACATGATGTGCTGTGGTATGGAATAACCTCTTTGGTCAGTTTGGGTCAGGTGTCCTGTCTCTGCTTCCTCATGGCTTCCCCTCCTCCCTGGCATAGCATGAGGCTCAGAAAGTCCTTGGTCAGACCAAAACATTAGCAAGCAGTAACTGAAAACACTGGTGTTATCAGCGCAGTTCCAAGGCCCAAAATCAAAACCACAGTGCTGCACCAGCTACCAAGGAGAAAAATGACTGCTGCTGCTGAACCCATGACACTGAGCCTTACCTATCTTCTGCCAAATTAAATTTTCACTTCCAAAAAATCTTCCAGACAAATCTTTTTAAAGACTTAAGAAAAATAGGAGTGCTTTCTGTTCTGTTCTTGGTTATAAAGTTTTCACTAGTCTTATGAAATACCAGTATTCAGGTGTTGTTTCTTTCAGGACAATTTGCCTTTCCTTTTTTGTTTACCTTCACTTTATTATTTTGCATAGAAAAGTAGATCCAGGAAATAAACAGCCTTTATTTTTCTTCACAGTCTGAATGACAACACTCTGCATAAATTAAGACAAAGAAATAAACTAGTAAAGGATCTATTACAACCCAAATTTTTAGGAGATGTATCAGAAACAAGGACATATCCTAAGGGAACATTAAGAAATCCAGCAGCACAACAAAATGCAAAGGGAAAAACAAATATAAACATGTCTGGCCCAGATTCTTACCAGAGACAATAATGCTGCGTGAAGTTCCCATATCTCATTTGGAGCAGCTCATTTGGTTTTCAACACTGAATGATCAGAAACATTAGGCTGAACCTGAGCATGAATTCAAACAGTCTCAAACACATGGCTATGCGAGGAAATGTATATCCATTCCAAACAAATGCCAATATAGTCTCACTTTTATGACATAATACCAAGATAGAGCTCTAACAAATGAAGGGGATTGCGCACAGCTGTGGGGATGTACCTCTCAGCTCTTAACAGCTTGTTCATTAAAGAAAATCTCACTGCATTCAGTCTTCCAAATTATTCTTTCTTTACCTGGATCAGATATTCATCATACTTAACTAGGTTCTTGACATTCTAATCTATTTTTTTCTTCCAAGTTTGAGAGAACTTAAGACTCCACTATTTTTTGTGTATATTTCAAATTTGTATCAAATAGACAAGAACCTTATGAAGTTCAACAGGGACAAGTGTAAGGTCTTGCACCTGGGAGCACACAATCCAGGAGTGCAGCACAGACTGAGATCTACCCGGCTGTGGAGCAACTCTATGTAAAGACACATGGGGTTCCTGGTGGACAACAAGCAAAATACGAGCAAACAGTGTGCAGCTGCAACAAACAGAACCAACAGGATGCTGGGTTGCATCAACAAGGGCATCACTAGCAGAGATGAAGATGTCATTGTTTCACTCAGTGCTTACCAGGCCACACCTGGAATACTGTGTTCAGTTTTGGTCCCTGCTATACAAAAGAGATGCAGACAGGCTGGGGAGGATCCAGAGAAGGACCAAAAAGATGACCAAAGGTCTAGGAAGCTGGGTGAGGAAAGGCAGAGAGAACTGGGTTTGTTCAGCCCAGAGAAAAGAAGGCTCAGGAGACACCTAATCACAATATGCCAGTATTTAAAGGGTGGCCACAAAGGAGATGTAGATTCTCTTTTTACAAGGAGTCACATCAAAAAGGCAAGGGGTAGCAGGTACAAGTTACTCCTGGGGAAATTCCAGTTGGACACCAGAGAAAACTTTTCACAATGGGAAAGATCAGCCAGCGGAATAATCTCCTCAAGGAAGTGGTGGACTCCCCAGTGTTGGACACCTTTAGGATTCAGCTGGATATCATGTTGAGCTATCTAGTCTGGGTCATGTTTTTGCTAGGATAAGTTAGACCAGATGATCCTTGAGGTGCCTTCTAACCTGGTATTCTATGATTTTCTGCTAATAATTAAGCAATAAGCTATGACAGTGTCGTGGTTTAAGCCCCCCACCCACGCAGTTTTCTCACTCACTCACTTCCTTCTCTTTCTTCCCCCAGTCCCGGGGGGATGGGGAGGAGAATCAAAAGAATTCAACTCTCACAGATTGAGATAAGAACAGTTTAGTAACTAAGGTATAACACAAATCACTGCTGCTACCACCAATAATAATACAAGAGAAATACAAAGAAAGAGAATACAACTAATCACCAAGCCCGACCCAGCCAGTGCACCCCCCAGCAGTGAACCTCCCAGTACCAAAAACCTGGCCATGCCGTGCACCCCCAGTCCACCACCACACCCTTCCGGGTCTCTCCTCTCCGTCTTCACATCCTGGACATGATGTGCTGTGGTATGGAATAATCTCTTTTGTCAGTTTGGGTCAGGTGTCCTGTCTCTGCTTCCTCCCGGCTCCCCTACCTCCCTGGCATAGCATGAGGCTCAGAAAGTCCTTGATCAAACCAAAACATTGCCAAGCAGTAACTATAAACACTGGTGTTATCAGCACAGTTCCCAGGCACAAAATTAAAACCACAGTGCTGCATCAGCTACCAAGAAGGAGAAAAATGACTGCTGCTGCTGAACCCATGACAGATAGGTAATGCACTTATTATCTGATGGTTAACTCCCATGGCTTTGTAAAGCATAAGGTACCAATGAATGTGTCTATTCCCTTTCGGTGTAATTATATTTTGAAAGCCATTTCTTCGAGTTGCTGGTATAGTTTCTCTTTGAATAAATGTTGCTTTGTCTTCTATGGATGACACTAGTATTTTTCCTGGACAGTATACTATGACTGACAAGTGTTGATGTGGGGATTTAGTTGTGCTATGTCAAGTTCAAAGTTTAGCGTACAGCCTGATATGGCTTAACCATGACAATATTATATTGAAACATGAACACCCATCTTCTAAACCAAATTTTAGTCTCAAGACTAAGCATCATTCATACTTAATAGCTTAAAATAAAATATAAAAAAAATAGGTGTTTTTTTTTAAAAAAAGACATTTCTGATTATTAATTCCTCTACTGCAAGTAAACCCCACATTAATATGGCAGGAGCAATGTGGCTATAATGATCACATTCATCTGATTTATTGAAGACCTTCGATCCATCCTGTACCACGCTAAACTGTCTTTTTTTCTGCCTAAGAAAGCCAAATCACAGAACAGGCATCTGCAGCCTTGGGATAGAAAAGGAGAAGGACAGGGAGAAAAGAGAAGGTTTACTCCAAGATGCTGGGAATAATATTTAGTCTAAAACATTATTGAGGCCTAAAGCACAATTTAACAGTAAAACATGAACTATAGTGCCTGAGTAACTTCAGTTAAAATGGATGTTTACCTTAAAGGAAATATTATTACTCAGCAACAGCAGTAAATATTTATCTTCAACAAAGTCACATCCCCTCTCAATTATACTGAACTTCTATGTCATGGTATGGCCAAGCCATGCTGAGAACATACATTCACATGTCCCATCTGAGCCCACAATAGGACATCATCTTGTTTGTTTCTCCCTCTTGCTTCTATTGCCCTAATATCTATATACATATATTGGGGGGTTTGTTTTGAGTTTGTTTTTTTTTTCTTTACAGCTCCGAATTGCATAATTATTAAAATTTTTTAACTAGGATCCTTCATTTAAATGTTCCTCCTCCTAAATTTCTATTTGCAACCTGCATGAGCCACCCCCACTGTACAAAACTTTATAAATCTAATTTTGAATCTTGAAAATACCCTGGGTTTAACTATAGTTAAATGAGTGTTTGTAAGACACTCTGTAAATAGAGTTCAGTGAATGTTTAGGCCATTTAAATTAGAAATTTTCAGTAGCTTGAAAGCAAAACTGCATTTATTCATAAGGAAAAATAATTATGGTTGCGTTACAAAATACAAGTAGTGAAGTACTAAAGCAGATCAAAAGGTTATGAAATCAACCCTTTTAAAAAGGTAGTGATAACTACAGGCAACTAGGAGAGAATATTGGAATGAAGAGGTGATAATCCAGTTTAATAAGCTTGGAACAAAAACTGAGCATTGCAATTAATGAATAAAACAGAATTGAGAAGGAGGAAGGGCTAGCCATATAAATCACATAAAATGAGTTTGTCGTTCCCTCTAGTGAATAATGGGGACCCAGACAAAAAATGCTAGTTTTGATCTGTTTTGCTATACCTTTTTTCCCGAAAAACAAAACCAGAAATCCTGCTGACAGATTCAGGGCACACTTCACAGCAGTTAAAAGTGGTGATTGCTCTACTACTATTCCTTCCCATTTTGTTCAATTCAGCTACGACTTTCATGACCTCTGTCTACACCTCCCAAAAAAGGATTCCAGGACACTTCACACAGCAAAGCAGTCCTAACCAAACCCATTATTTCCAGTTATTAAACAGCAGATCCACCAAAACTACCCCAGGATTTCTTTTGTTGGTTTTCATACATTCTTTGCTGTTTCAGTTTGCTCCTTACCTTTATTTTTTAAATTGACCATTTCTAACTGGCTTGTTTCTTTTATTCACTTCTAAGATCTGGTAAGAAACCTATATCATTCACATTGAAATCAGTAGACTGCAACAGAAAGCTGCCTGTAATACTCTTATTCTGAGATATTTCACTTCTAATATTTTAAGTAAAATACTTTGTGCTTCTTCATTCCTTTGAGAGATTTGATACATGGGAAGCCTACCAACATCTCCATGATACTTTTCTTTCTGTAACCATTTAGAGCACTCCCCCTTCAAAAAAAATATATTATCCCCATTTTCATTTTTATGAAATTGTTCTGCTCTTAAAAACAACTTTGGTTTTTGCCACCTTGTATTGCCAGATATTGACGGCTTCAAAACATTCAGTATTGCTTAAATAATGAATTTGTCCCAGTTCACATTTCCTCCAAAGGGAGAACTCAATTATGCCCATATTTGGTAGAAGGGTGTTACCAAATGTAATGAATCATAGATAAAAATGAAGTCAACTAATTGAGTTACTATTTTGTCCTTATTATGTTTAGGTTTTCACAATTGTTAGTAGTTATGGATAAAAGTTTACTGATCCCAGATCTCATGATCTGCCAACAGTTCTTATTTATAATTCTCAATCTCTATGCAGCATAAAGAATTAGTACGTTCTGTAGCTCAACTGCATATAAGTAGTTTTGAGCACTGAATGTATGTGCTCATACTTCCAAGAAGCTTGAATACATCTACCTGAAAGTTTTTCTAAACTGTAAAAAGTCATTTGTATAATATTTTGTTCCTTTTCCTTCCTTCCCTTTCCCCTCCACAATATCACAGGCCTTGCTACCTTCCCTGCATGAGATATTTACCAGTCATTGTTTTTTTGTGGAAAAATAGATCATATAAAGGCAAGAGTTAGCCTTAGATGTTTGGAAATTTCAAGAGTGAATTGCAAAAAATCTAGGACCATCTTGTGTTGTTACAAAACACATTGTATCACAAATATGTGTGGAATCACAAAGAATTAATGGAATTTTAATGTCTGGGATAAGTTCTCTAAGAAAGAAAGATTTGTGTCATCTGCATGCCCTCTTCTAGTAATTTTTGCATCCATTCCCCAGGAGTCTTTAATTTTGTTAATATGCAAATGTTCTAAAAATATGTTGATGAGTAGATGACCCTTTGGTGGGAAAGGCAGCCACGGCACATCAACTGTGATTAGAAACCAGTGTAACCCAAACAGAAAACACACTCCAGAAGTCTGGAAGAGCATTTATACTTCATTGCATGTCATGAGACAAATCCACAGGAAAACATGATTCACTGGTTCTGCTCCTTGTTAAATTAATTGCAAGCTCAAGCTACCTGTTAATAAGTGCCTTTGAAGAGGTAAGAGTATGGAAGTGCTGCATTACTTTGGGGTATTATTTTTTTTAAACCAATGCAATAAAAATAATACATCATAAATGATATTAACGTGTTGTGGTTCCTTAGGATTATGCCATAATCAGCATTAAGACATCTGCAGTTAAATGTATAGGCAAGAAACAGCACTGAATGTGTAAATACGAATGGGAACATTCAGCTCCCAGAACTGGCTTTAAGCACCTTTGGATCAGTTGTTACCTTTGCAAGTTCCTTGCACTGCCACTGGATGCCGGACTTACATTGCTCCCTTTTATTAGGAAGTGAACTGCAGCTTAAGACAAAGGCATTTAAGTAAATAGCCAGCATTTATAGTTGACAGTATAATTCCATCTTCTTTGCAAGATCTGAGCCTAATTTTGCCTATAGATAGTGCATATAGGTGAGGTTTCACAGAATCATCTTAATATACACACAAAACGTACTGCTGCATCTGTAGATGGGACTTTGTTCTAAGCTCTGTGCGTCCTCAATGTTTCTACTATGCCTATATATCTGGTATTTACTGCCTGTTTGCCCATATTCCTTAATGTTTTATATCTTCATTCATATGCAATAAGAGTACAAGACTTATCCAAATGAATCACCAACATATCATTAGTAAGCAATTACATTTCAGTCATAATGTCCTAATTAGGTGTAGTCTGTTTCCAGCAAAAACTCAAATACTCAAATATTGTGGTTATACTTTATATAACCTATTTAATTCAAAACAACATAATAGTGTATATGATATTATATAATTTCAAGTAGTTATTCTAATATATTGTGATGTTGTATGCTATTATGAACTTAAGTAACTTTGGTGCAGATACTTTAGTATTCCATATTCTGTAACAATGGGCCTCAAACATTAAACATACATCATGTGTCAAAGACAGTATGACCTATTCTTTTAGTCTGTATTGTAGAAGTACTCTTTCTACTTACTCTGCAGTGTCTAACAACATGAGGAAGAGTTTTAGGGTTTTTTCCCCCAAAGTGATCAAAAAGTGGAAATAAAACCTGACAGTCTGCAGTGGTAACATTTTCAAGTTTGAGTTCACCTTACGCAATAGATGGTTCTCCAAGGTATTGTGCAGTATAAAACCAGCCTCTCACGTGTATGTGTACGAGTAGTCAAAAAAATTTTACTAAGACATTGCTGTGTCTTAGTGTACAATATAAAAGTGGTGTATTTCAAGCATTAGCTGTATACTTTCTAGAAATTTCAGAAATAATTCACTGCATATTTTTTTTTAAATTCATTCCTTTCCCACAAAAAGCAGTTAAATTTATCAGATTCATAGTAGAAGGGTTTTCTTCCAGAAGCTTTCCTCCTATCAACTGATTTAAACCTTTCTTCTGCCTGGATCTGAATTTTGCTGGAAAAATAAAATAGAATGAGAACAAAAAAACATTGGGCTTTTTTACCACAAAAAGCAAATGAGTAAAAATAGCTTTTTCACTTCCCATTACGAGTTCATCAGATACAACCATGGCCAGAATTTGATCCATTGTTTTGCCACCTGTTTCCTCTGGCACTTCCATAAGTCAAAGCCTGACTTTAATTTTCATATTGAGTTTATATGACAGGCATTATCTTTGTGATGATACAGCACAATCAAAAAACACATGATGAAGTGAATACTAAGGCTTTGGAGTTCTTCTCCCGCACCACCTTGTCCTTTTCTGCTGTTTGCATTCTGCTGTCCCATTCATTATCACTTGCCTACTGAGATTTCTCTGTCTATCTCCTTGATTCCTTAGACGTTTCATAGCTGCTGGTTAGACGCAACTACTATGTGACATATCCAACCTTTAAAACAAATAATTTACTTTGAAAGTTGAGAACAGTTAGAATGATTAATTCATATGTTTACTACTTAGTTCTTCAGGCCTAAAAATACTGTGAAACTCCAAAACATACAAGTTTATTAAAATAAGCTTTATTTCAAGGTCTCATAAAACGGATGGTAGGGGTTTTCTTGTTCTTTGCTCAGTCCTGTGTAGCATGTCTGGAGGAGCTGTTTGCAAAATAGCATGTTCATCTTTTATCTGACAGCCACATTTAAAATAAGCAACAGAGAACCACTGTGCTGCTACCTGCCATTCTCATTCATGTTTCTGTGGGAAAGAATGTCAGATCAGCTAAAGCTGGCAGCCAAGCCATACAGAGAGAAGAGAAGGAGCTCAGACAAGGTAAGAGAAGTTCCCCAAATCCCAGAGCAGTGAAATGGCACCACAGCAACAAGCACTTCTGTTGCAAAAGAGCCTGAGGAACTGCTCTGCACAGTGGAGGACATCAAGTGAAAGAAAAACTGATACTTAAATGGTTGTTTTCTGTCTTAGCTAGCCTACAAAAGCACTGCAAGATAACATATAAACAGCTTAATTTAGTTACTAGTCTAAAAGAAGTAGAAGCTTATGGTTCCACTAACCATACCATGGCAAGAGGATGAGTGCTCAGTCAGGCCTGGGCTTGGGGAGGTCATTCCCTCTACCACAGTCTGAAAGTCCCTCTATCACCTACTCCAGATGAAAAGAGTTCTGTTACAGCAATATAACAAGACTGTTTGGGTACGAGTAGGCACCTGAGCAGTGCAACAGTTTGCCACAAACACACAGATTATATCATGTGGAGAGAACAAGCCATGGCTGAATTCACTTCTCTCCTGCATGGGACCTTCAGCTAACGCTTCCAGGAATTTTACTATTGTTTGCCTATTAATCAAGTTAAACAGCACCAACCCTCCCCAAATGTCACTTTCAGGAGTCATACAGATGAGTTTTTAGGTTTTGGCATACTCATTCTAGGGAAAAATAGCAGCAATATCCTGCAAACTGATCAAGGTCCAGACTTTTTACCTCAACTTTTTACTTAAAAATCATGACTCTTGCATCTCAACTGAAGGGGCCTTTCTGTTAACAGCAGTTTGACAGTGAGTGTGATTGAATTTAACAGTAAGTTTAGTCATTTAACTTGGCATTGAGTCTGACTCTGAGCCCTAGAAACCAGTCGGCAGCTAGCATCTACTACTGTTGCTGGAGCAGGAGGAGATAAAAGCTCAACAGATTTCCAGCGTTCCCAACTATAATAACTATGGACGTAGCTACATTGTCCGGAAAAAAAAAATGGTTTGGGATGTATTCTTGCAAAGTGTTTGAATAACTGCAAACCCTATAGAAATCACTAAGCAGAAAGATGCTGAAGACTATGTAGAATAAGAAACGGTGCTTAATATACTAGTGTTGTAGTAAAAAAATTGCTTCTAGCACTTGATGCTTTTTATGTGATATTCAGAGTAGCAAAACAATGTTCTGACTGATTATTCCATGTGATTTCATTTGTACCACCAATAAAGCTTTTGGATATGTTTGAGGGTTAAAATTATTTGATACAGTTCGAAATCTCTTCTTCTGAAATTATTACAGCAATCATTACCTCCAACTGTAAACGCTCTATTACTTCTATGGTATTTATGACACTAAAAGAAAACAGCCTATAGAAAGGGGCCAGGGATTTTTAAAATCAGCACAAGGGAATCATTTCATCATTTGTTTCCTTTTAGTTAAAATCCTCAAAAAATAAATAATAGTGAGCTTTCATTTCTCTAATAACACCTTTTCTTAAAAGAAGGGGAAAACTTTCAATAACTTCTCTGAAGTCATGCAAATATTGTACAAGAACTGTAAGTGAAAGAAGTGAGTGAGTTTCTATTTAATATTAGCTTAATAAGTACTTAAGCCTTATTTATTTCAACAAGGTTCAAGGAGAACTGGTTTTATGCTTTAAGAATGCTGTCAACAAAATCTGGGCATGAAACTAAGGCTGGGCATGAGAAGTTTTCAGGCCAGAAAATGTGAAAACCTACACGAAACCTCAAACTCGGTTAACTTCCCTAATATTTAAATGCGGTTGGTAAACACAAAAAGCTTCCAAAAAAAATTCTGATAGCTCTGTAGCATGACGTTGTAATACCCTCTACAAAGATGAATGGTACCATTTTCCAACTAGACGAGAATCTCAAAAACGGACTCTAATTCTTGCCAAAATTGGCTTCCACCTAAAGTAAGTTGAATAAGTTACTAAAATCTCCCAGATAATACATTAGAACTGTCTTTGGTAGTTAATATTTTCTTCTCTTTCACCTCTTCTTTTACTATGGCTTAGTGACACATAGTTTCATTTCTCCTGACCCCATACATACACTTTGTAGTATCTTTTACAAACCAGTACCAAAGTCTGTCTTCAGGAAAAAAGGAAAGTTGAATTTGAACCTTCAGAATCCTGCAGCAACAACAGAGTAACAAGACAGCAGGTACTGTCAAAACATGTTTAAAGACACAGTTCTTCAGAGGGCTTTGTAAGAATAAAAAAGAAAATAATTACTTGATGTTACAGTACCCTGTGGGACTTGATTTTTGTTTTAAATCAGGAAATATTGTTCCTGAATACACAATATACTGATTTGTTAAATCTCTGATTTAAGAATAGCTTTTATAAATTGAATGGCATATTTTCTTTGTGAGTTAGGGAAGTCTTCAGAGAAAACAATCTGAGAGACTCTGCAAGCATCAAAACATTACTTATTTCTAAAATGTTTAGTCAAGACACATCAGACATGTTAGTAAGAATGAGCACTTTCTACCAGGACAAGATGCACAACCATACTAAACTACAGAAAACCATTCACAGTTTTGAAAGACACACCAGAGCAACTGCATCAGGCCATCTTGCAATAAAAGGAAAGAAATACTAGAAAAGTCATAGAACTACAAGAAAGTGAGTAAGAAATTCTTCAGTATAGAAGGTGTAGACCAAAAGCAAGCAGGAAGCTAGAACTTTTTTTCCGCTTTTTTACTAAAAGGGAGACATTTTAAGCCAGAGGTCATTCTTCCTAGAACAGTTTGATTCAGTACTTGAATAAAGATCAGAACTTATTTTTTGTAACTATGCCTTCCAAGGCCCAAAAATCCGTTGTCTGAAGAGTGAGTTTTGTTCAACTATTGGTCATTACCACAGATCATTCCCATATTCATTTGCAGCTCTGGCTTTAAGAGTATGAGTAATTGCTGTGTCCATGGTATGCAACTTTCTCTCCTAATGTGAATAACCAAGGTCCTATCTGCATGTTAACTTGCGTTTGTACTCTCGACAGGAATGATTAAAAGTTCAGTATTTGGCTTGTAGCTGTCTCACCCTCTAGTGGCAGAGAGGCCTTAGTTCTCATGAATGAAGAAATGGGGGAGAGATTTTTTTCCTACTAGTCAACAGTGCTATGCTTCCCATTTACAGCAAGCTGATAAAGAAATTAAATTGTTTTATTCTTTTATAAAGCTGTAGATCATTGTCTTCAATATGTGTCTATATATTGGACACAGAATGGAGCAATACAAAGTAATGGAGCAATACAAAGTATGCTGATCTGCAGACACTGAAATGATTAAAAAGGTGCTAATGAAGGGTAGTAGTGTGCTCAGATGTCATCCTTCAGTTATGAGAAATGACTGCTATTAAAGCCTTCTTATGACACCACAATTAGCAGCAATACTGTGCTACTGCCTGAAGACTAACAGACAGGGAAGCTCCATTTTCCTCTAAACTCAAACTCCTTGTCAAATTTTCATATAAAACAGAAGACAGACACTATCTTATCTTGATCCCCAAGAAAGGCTTCAAGTCATAAAGCAATTTTTTTTTATAGAATGCTGGCCAGATATCAGATTAAAAAATAATAATTTCCTGCTTAGGGGGAAAAAAAAAAAAGCAAAAGAGAAACCCCACTATTGGGTAGATTTGGGTCTCACAAAAATCTATCTGGTACTTTACACAGTGAGACCCTTTGAAACAGAATTAATTCAACCCTGAATCATTTAAGCTGGTGCTAATTTTGGTATTGCTATTTGGTATGTATAGCTAGGCCAAAACAGAACAGAGAAAGCATTGCTCTTTGGAAAGAAAATACATAGCATTAGCAATACTTACTCATAGGTAACCATTGACTGAATGAAGAACTCTGGAGATACTAATCAGGTAGAAATTAGTTCCAAACACAATTTGTTTTATTAAAAAGAAAGGCCTTCGGCCATATTTTAGATGAGGACGTATAAAGTATAAAACCACAGGGTGCAGTAGCTTACTTGCTAGGGTGCTAGTTAAAACAGTTTTATTATTCTGAAAAAGTTTTTTAAAATTATAATCCTTACTTGTAACTATGTTGTTGCAGACAAATATTTCCGAAAATTAGGGTACAAAAGGCTACAGTATTTTTGCTACATCAAAAAAATCCTACTGGTATTTTAAATGAGAAATCCTCCTAGTAGAGCACAGAAAAATTTGCATCTCACCACATTTGTAGGACTGTGAAGCATCCATAAGAAGCATGATGCCTTTGTGGCTGCTCCAAAAGCCCGCATCATCAAGCAAGTACATAGGAATGTGAGCAACATTAAGACTCACTGTAGATTTAGGATGAAAAATTACTTTAGCAGCCCACGCAGCATACAATGCCAACACTATTTTGAACTATACTATATTGAATTATTTTGAATAAATTGAATATATTGAATATTTTGAATATAGAATCATAGAATTATAGAATAGTTAGGCTTGGAAAGGACCTCAAGATCATCTAGTTCCTACCCCCTGCCATGGGAAGGGACACCTCACACTAAACCATGACACCCAAGGCTATGTCTAACCTGGCCTTGAACACCGCCAGCGATGGAGCATTCACAACTTCCCTGGGCAACCCATTCCAGTGCCTCACCAGCCTTACAGTAAAGAATTTCTTCTTCATATCCAATCTAAACTTCCCCTCTTTAAGTTTGAACCCGTTACCCCTTGTCCTCTCACTACAGTCCCTAAATGAAGAGTCCCTCCCCAGCATCCCTATAGGTCCCCTTCAGATATTGAAAGGTTGCTATGAGGTCTCCACGCAGCCTTCTCTTCTGCAGACTGAACAGCCCCAACTTTCTCATATTGAATATATTTGAATATATTGAATATTTTGAATATATTTAATATTTTGAACAACACTATACTGAATTCCAAGCATGCAGTAACATTTTTGTAAGAATACTGGCACATACTTATAGTCATTTTGGTATATATAATGATTGGCACTGTCTTCAGGAAGACTTATGGGGAAAGCAAAACTTCAGAGAGAACAGTTAAAAGCCACAGGGCCCAACATTTAGGCTCCAGAGTGAATCATCTCCTCTGACTACGAAGTCAAAGTTTAGCCTATTATTACACAGCTGGATGCAGTCATTGCTAGATAAATCTGAAGTGGAACATCCTCATTGTCACAACATATGATCTGGGATGCAGATGCTGCCTTGGGTACAGCTAGTTCACTTAACCTACTGCCCTACTTGTTGAATACTTTCTCAATTTTCTTATGTAGTTTAAAAGTGTCTAATAAAAATGTTTTGCTTAATGTTTCCTTATATATAGATCTCAAAGCATAGATAATGGGAAACAGATGACATTAGCACATACAAGCAAACTCATTATATACATGAGTGTGTATGTATATGTAAACACATAAAGTAGCTTTCGGAAAAGAGATTGAATTTTTTGAGTGGAATGGGTTTAATTAGTCTGCAGACTTTGATCCCATTCACAATTTCAGTGTGAATTTGGACAAAGCTTCACTGAAGTGATACAATTACAGGCAAAGGTAAAATAACAAAAAGTGTTTCAAGATTCAGAGCTGCAGCAGAACACCTCTGAGAAAAGAAGATGCTATTAGATAGGTGGTTAGAATATGTTCCATACCTGTGTACCAGCCTACCACCCTTATTTACCATGGAGACTACATAGTGACTATTTCAGTTATGTAGGTAAGGCTACTAGAAAACACACAGGGAACAAACCATAAAATATAATCAAAGAATCATGGAATCATAGAATAGTTTGGGTTGGAAAGGAACTTAAGATCATCTAGTTCCTACCCCCCTGCCATGGGCAGGGACACCTCACACTAAACCATGCCACCCAAGGCTATGCCCAGCCCGGCCTTGAACACCACCAGTGATGGAGCGTTCACAACTTCCCTGGGCAACCCATTCCAGTGCCTCACCACCCTTACAGTAAAGGATTTCTTCCTCATATCCTATCTAAACTTCCCCTCTTTAAGTTTGAACCCGTTACCCCTTGTCCTCTCACTACAGTCCCTCATGAAGAGTCCCTCCCCAGCATCCCTATAGGCCCCCTTCAGATATTGGAAGGCTGCTATGAGGTCTCCACACAGCCTTCTCTTCTCCGGGCTGTAGTCTAATAATTTTATGTATGTGTTACATTTGTCATCATTATAAGTGTTACCTATTTCCCACTACTGTATACCGGATTTCACTTTCACTAATGCCACATTAATGATAATACATGTACTGCAGCACTAGCGCAGAAATATCTACATGGAGGGAAGGGTTCTCCAGGGTCAGTGGGAGTACTGCCACCATTCCTTGCTCTTAAAACCAATACACAGACACCTGGTTAACACCTGTTGACCTTTAAGAGGCTGCTGAACTTGAGAGTTACTGCAAATAATGTTGATTAATTCCAATAATTCGTTCTATGCATGTAGTGGTAAACACCTATGGTACTATTTCCCTTTCAAACAAGATATAGTGCAAAATCAGGGCACATGAATGAGGACCACAGACTGCAGTTTGGAGTCTATAGGTCTGCTTGTCTTGAAAGTTGCTCAAGTGTAATCACTGCCTAACTTGATTAAAGACAGGAGCAGCACTGGTATGTGTAAGGTCAGCTGGCTGACATTCACCACAAAGGAATTTGCACACTTGACAGCATTATCTTCTAAGGAGCTGAGCCCGTGAACTCTTCAGTTCATTGCATACCTTTGATTGAGTTTAAATGTACAGCATATAGCACTTCCTTCTGGGGAAGGCACAGATATTTACCTGTTCAGTCTCCTATTGCTATTCTCCATTTTGATAGTAAATAATAGATGTTTACCTTGCATTTGTGTCAGACCTAATTCTGAAGAGGATTCAGAGCACACATTCTGAATTTCATCTGTACATAGCACAGTACAAGCAGCATATTACAAATTGATATTGTATATGCCCATACCAGTATTCTGCCTTCTGACATTAGTTACTGGTCAGTTATCCAAACAGTGCTGCTCAGGAGGGAGAATAACAGCAGCTTTCTAGAGGATGTGAAAAGAAACCTCTCTGAACAGGACTGCCATTAGCACTACAGGTGAGGAACCACCCTAAGACATCCTCTCTATTAGCCAGAGAGGAAGCAGCAGCCTCTGTTCTGACACATGTCAGCATCAGCACCAAGCAGGGGAGCAGTGATGCGGATACCGGCATGTGTTCCCGACACTGCGTTTGCTCTCACTGCATTTTACAGTCAGAGTCAATTGACAGTCACCACACAAGGGGATTTATGCTCTGGGCAAACTATTATCTTATTGAGGTGACCATGTGGAACTATGTGTGGAGGGTGGAACTGGGTTTTAAATCCTGTTAGCATTGTTGTGAAGTCATTGTTGGACTCTGCTTCCCTTACCTCTTCAGGCTTTGGGTTGCCTGGATGCTTTTACCTAAAGGGAAGGAACATGAAACTACTTGTACTCATGAGGAAGGAAACTGGGATCAAAAAAAAAAACCCTAGAAATATTGGCTTGAGTTTGAAACAACTTTTTTTCCATAGCTTTCTAAAAGCTGCCCAGGTTGGTTCTTGCTTATCCTCTTCATGGCTCAGACACAACTAAAAACCCCAGTGCTTTTTACTTGCACATTGGCAGTAAACCCCAAAATCTGGCCATGCTTTATTGCTATCTTTGTCTCTCATATAGCTACTTTAAAGTGGGCTGAATATTAAGTATCATAATTTGGAAGCAAAGAAGAAATAACATCTGCTGTAACCTGAAATACCGAAAGTAGGTCTTTTAATTCCATGCCAGTCAGCAAATTAATAACAGATGTGCAGAATGTATTTCCTATGTGGCAGTGACATATTTGCAAAGTTCTTAGGTTATAGTTTCATCCTTTGACCATTTGTACTCCTGACCATTAATCCAACTGCTTCCATTCATTCTAATACTAATTCCTAAGCAAATATAAGGAACTGACAACAAACAAGGCAATCTTCAACAGCTATAGGGATATTTCACTAGTACTCTACTAACACACCTGAAAATCTTTAAAGTCCTTTAGAAGGAAACAGAGTTGGTATAAACTATACACTAAACTCTGATTTTATTGGTTTATGCCTCCAGTTAAGTCCAGTACTGCAAATAATTCCATTTAAATACATTTCAGTGGTGTCACACAGGATAAGGAAGTTAAAGACATGCATAAATGTTTCCACAACCGGGATCATAGCATATGGATGCAAGTTGGAATTAAAAAGAGGCGCTTAATTAGGTTTTCTTACCAGGGTTCTGCTGCCCATTAGCATTATAGTGTGTTGCATAGGACAGTGCAAGACTAGCAGCCTTATGGAATCCCTGCAGCACACCACCACAAGGCAGGCTCAGCACACATAAATGTCAGTATTTTCCTTTTCACCTAACAGCTTTGAAACCAGAGCACATCTGCCCCAAGTGCTTTTATCCAAAATTCCCTCCAAAAAAGCAGTTTCAGGCTGTCAGGATGCTTACAGGAGGGAAGGTGTCTGCAGGCCCTGTGGAAGCCATCAGCTCTTACACAGCCATTGCAGAGGAGCCCACAAGGCACAGGCCTACACTGCACCAGACTGATCCAGTGCCATACTAGGGAGACCACAGCCTCAAGGGCCAGCACCGTGTTTCAGTCTTTGTTTTATAAGTAAACAACAGGTAACCTTAGCTCTGTCCTTAGAGGAAGGATAGAAGAACCCAAGCTACAAAATGGAGCCATGAAGTGGGAGGCAGCAAAAGAAAAACCCATGAAGTACTGCTTTTCTTACGGCACCCAAGGGTCCACAGGCAATCTTGAGGGAACAGAACCAGGCCATACAGCAACCCTGCTAGAAGCAGGAAGAAGGCAGACTGAGGTAAGACAGAGCTCAGGAAGGAAAAGGGTCTCAGGGCCCAATTTAAATGGTGCCCTGGGCTGTGGGTTGTGAGGGCCCAGGTGGTGCTGGTCAGGGTACACTAGTGCCCTGTGCCCACCAGGCCAGTTGGTGGGTGCTGCATAAACCATGTAGGCCACAGGATTAATAAAAGGAATAAAAGCTGCTTGAGGAATATAACCAGGAGTAAGGTATGTTTAGTTCTAGGATTTATATCCAGTGAAGGATCTTGTAAACTAATGTACATCGTGCTGATAGGGCTGCTTGTGCAATCCTGCATAGATTGTCATTACATGGGCAAAAATGATGCAGGGAAAACACAAATATTCCAAGATACTGGAAAACAAGAATTAATAAAAGACATTGGAGGGTTCAGCTTGCTTGAAATTAAGAGGTCTTCATAATGGAATGTTATTTAACTTAATAGCTAAATTATTTAGAGGCTGAAAAGAGTGGCTTTTGGAAAGTAGTTCTTGGACAGCATGTTTCCAAAAAACATTTTTCCCCTTTACTTCTCTCTTCCAAAAACAAACAAATAAGGAACAACAAAAAAATGCACATTTTTAGAACAGTTCTGAGCTGACTCTTGGTTCTGTAAAGTTGTTTTTTCCACTGACGTTATGTATTACTCCATTTTTCAGTTTTGCTAAAGATGAGAAAGTCTAATAGCCCATTAAAAGACTAATTTTCTTTTTCAGACAGATCCATGTTGTAGTTTAAGCTGTAAATCACACAGCCCGTTCACTCACTTCTCCCTCCTTTTCTCCCCCCACACCGATTGGGGGGGGGGAAATGGGGAGAAGAATTGAAAGAATGTAACTCGCACAGGTTGAGATAAGAACAGTCCAGTAACTAAGGTATAACACAAATCACTACTGCTACCACCAGTAATAATAATGACCAGGGAAATACAAGGGAAGAGGATACAACTGCTCATCACCCAACCGAGCCAAGAGAGAGAGAGAAACTTCCAGGTTCCTGCCCCCAGTTTTTCACATCCTGGACATGAAGTGCTGTGGTGTGGAGTAACCTCTTTGGTCAGTTTGGGTCAGGTGTCCTGTCTCTGCTTCCTCCTGCCTTCCCCTCCTCCCTGGCAGAGCATGAGACTCAGAAAGTCCTTTGTCAGACCAAAACATTACCGAGCAGTAACTGAAAACACTGGTGTTATCAGCGCTGTTCTCAGGCCCAAAATCAAAAACATAGCTCTGCACCACTACCAAGGAGGAAAAAAATGACTGTTACTGCTGAACCCAGGACAACCCAGAAGAGGAAATCAAAGAAATCTAATCGAAAAGCTTAAAATTTCACCAAAACTCAACAGTTCAGAAATATACTGAATTTGGGGAGTTTGAATAGGTTCAAGAACACAACCATATTTTAGAGTTCTCCAGGTTTAATCTACTACCATTGTACAATGGAGCAAAAAGATCTCAGGATACAGGTATTATTTATAAAAGATTTGAGCACTCCAAATGATACAGTCTTTTAATGATACTGGTTTAGTGGTAGATTGTGATTTGGAGAACTGCTTGATTTGGGTCCATCCAGTGCAGTGGACTGCACAGCAGAATTTTAAAATCTATGTTTTGAACCACTAATTCCTGTGCATTTTGTGTCATGTTAGTGCTGTTACAGGTTAAGTAGCAGAAAAAAATAATTCACTCGGTGCGACTCTAATGTTGTATGTGGAATGTGGAAAGCACTCCTGGGCAAATAAACTTTTCTAATAGTTTGTAATGAACAGCAACAGCTCTTCTTTCTTAATGTGCTCCAACCAGATTCACAAATATATATATAGCTGTCCAATGATTTGATTATTATGAACAGTTTTGACAAAATGTGGTAGGAAATTACTTCAGCTAATGCAGTTTTATCTTGTCTATATAACCTCATATGCAAGCAGCAAGGCATCCTCAAATAAAAAAGCAGAATGAAAGCGGTAGCTCCTTAAAGACTTGGAGCCTCAGTGCAGCAGCATTTTAGATCAAATGCGCTAGTAGGCACATAAAAGGCAAGCAGTCCCATTCATGTACTTTACAGTGTCTATTTAGCTTTCTTTTATGTAGCCCACTCTTTCTTATAAAGTCAAAAATTACTCTGCTGGACAGCCAAAAAAGAAAATGAGAGGTATTGTCCAGCAGATGTGGCTGCAGCCAGAGTATTATATATTCACTTCTAAGCTGCAAAGTTTGTTACTGTCTGAACTTGTCTTACTGTCCCTACCAACACGCCATGCATAGCTCTTTGTTGGGATGGGATATGTATTTGTTTGGTAAAGTTAATTATCCTCTTATGAATTGAACAGAATTCATGAGCCTGTATATATTTATAACTTAAGATAAAATAGCAATTGGTGCTCTTGGCTTTCCTGAAGTTGCATTTTATTTTACCGGTTTTAGAATATTGAGCAACATTTTGTTATTTTGCTAAAAAATTGTTCCTGAAAAATTCTTGTTACAGCTTGTTCTCTGTTGCACCTCAGTTGTGGGAGCAAAAGGCATGCGGCAAAGCAAGCTACTTGATCATTTTACTCTCAGGTAAGTCCAAATTCCTCAATGAAAATGATGAAATAAGGATTCTTAGGATGATAAATAGAAAGCTACCTATCTTTCCTAATGACTGCTTGTATTTACAGTCTGATAACCATTTCTTAGCTTGTTCTTTCCCTTATTATTTATTTGCTACATGCAGCAGTCTCAAAGATTCAAAAGGCTGTGCATCAGTTCAGACTTAGAAATCTGTATTGAAGTGTGGAACTGAAGTGCGGAAGGGAAGCATGTCTAACTTATTTGCTACCAGTAAATAATTATTTGCAGTATTTTTGTTCTCTGTTAAAGTCCAATTTGAAAAGGAGGCAAACTGGAAGATAGCACTGATTTTTTGTCACACTACATCAGACCTTCAGTCTAGCCCTCTGCTCCTAGCAGCAGCAAATACCAGAAATATCAAAGGATGTTTTCTTGCAATTCCATTTCCAAAAAAACAGAAGCATATTTGAGCCAGAAATGAGTGCAGCTAAAGGTCTATAATTTCTAATATTATCATATTAGTTAACAGTAGAATTGAATGTAGTAGGTATTATTCCTTACGATAAAATAAATTTGTAAAGGAGAATGCTCTTTTGGTAACATGCAAGCCGTGAATTCAATGATTGCAGTAGGGGTTTTTTCTAGATATTATAGGAAAACCTGGCAAAATAATCTGTACACATAGATGTTTCAAGCCTGACATTTTTTTTGGTCCAAAGCTATAAAAAGAAAAAAAAAAATAAAAGTATAAATTAATAAAAAAATACTCCAGAAAAATGTTTCACTGTAAGGAAGTATCAAACCAAAAACTATGAGAGCTGCCTTTGCTAGCACATGTAAGCATTAAAAGTTGCTTCCTGTAGGTTTGAATAACTTCAATAAATATGAAAATACTGGTTATCTGAAGGCAAGACAAGGATATGTATATAGGTATGTGTCGAGATAAGTCTGTGTCAAGTAAGAAGCGCAGAAGAATTGCTCAACATTGCAGAATAACTGAATAAAGTCTCCAACACTATAGTAGCTTCTGGAAATTCCAGTATAATTTGTGTCCTGTATTTCGGTGAAGGAGGAAGAAATATTTTGAAGTCAATTTCATGCCTGTGCCAGGTGCTTGGAATAGCAGCTCTGAAGAATGAAGTCCAAAGTACAGACCGGCATGGCTGACCTATATATTCTGTCTCGCTCTGAAGGTTATGCTTTCTTTAGAGGCAAGAGAGTAATTTAATCTCCATGTTCAGCTCCTGGCTGAAAGTCCATGGAATCAGAGAGAGAATCTTCACTGCTTTCAGTGGGCTGTGGTGTCAGCCTTCTGCATTTGACCTGGTCCTGCAAGCCATTTCTCTTAAGTAATTCTGAATAAGACGTCCCAGGACTGCACAATCTCAATTTATTTTTCAAGACCAGGAGTGAAAAAAAATGCTGCATCTAGACATGGGTATGTGTCCACTAGAACGACCCTCAACGCATGTCTCAACAATACTGAAAACCTAAATTTGTCTTTCATTCTCTCAGATCTTGGCTGAAATTATTCCTGTCTTTCTTTCTCATTTAATGCTGCCTTTCCAACCTCTTTGCTGTCTTAATGCAGAAGACAGATAAAGAACTAAAGTAATTAGTCAGGTCAATCAGAGCACAATGTACAGACCTATCTCCAAACAAAGTATAGTGTTGTTAAGAAAAATCAAACCTTAATGTCTCTAACCTGTAAGTATTCAACTGGGGGGAAGGAACTTATTAAAGAATGCAGTGATTTTCAAAAGAAAAATTACAGTACATGCTTTTTTTTTTTTCTTGGCCTTAAACACCACCAAGTTCTTTACTGATTTGAATAATTAATGTTTGTAATATTTTCCTATGGACAACAGGGGGAAACCACATTATTGCTGTAACATGAATAATTGCTTTCCTGCATTTACTTACTTTCTGCAGTAATAAATACACATAAGGCTTAGTTTAAGAATTTCAAAATATACTTAAATTTCTGATCAAGCTGATTTGAATTAAGTCCAACATGCTAACCTTTTTCAATAGAACTTTACAACATACTATAAAACTGTTGTTTAAACAATGCTTCCCATAATTGCCACCAATAAATGATACCTTTTATTGCCGTTAGAACACTCTTGGTTACCGGTTTCCAGAGACGACTGCAGCAATCTGTACATAACTTTCTGTTAGGTTAGTAATTGTATGGTTTTCTTTTTAGAATTCAGAAACTAGAAAAGTTTAAGAAAACATGCAAAATGCTGAGAATACATGTAAGTGAAATATTTAATGTCCATCATTCATAAAAGTTACATTGTTTACATAGGGTTCATTAGTATATAATAAAAATGTCATCTTAATGAAAGATTTTCTGGCAAGTCTTTTATATGTTAATTTGTTTAACATACCTTTGGCTATACAGCTAAATAGGAATATATTTTAAAAAATCTTTCTGCAAATAGTTGCTTAACAGTTACAAAACCTCATTGTTGAGAATTGGTTATTGTTGTACACTTGTTTGTTGGCTTGTAAAAATCATCTGTGATTTGGACTGGGAAACTTCGGACCAACTTCTTGTAACATACTTGCATAGTGACCATGTAAACAGCTTAGGGATCCACAAATTATATCCTTGTACTCTAAAAGTGATTGAGGATTTTACATACTGTAATGCTTACGGTTTCTTATACTGATGAAGAATTTGAGGATTGTTTTCTTGTTGATGCTGATGGGATTTTTTTTTTAAAACATGTCCGTTTTGTACGAGAAGTTAAAAAAATTAAAAAGTTAACACTAAAGGAAATAATTTTACACTGTGCAACAGTATTGCTACCTCATTCTTTTCGATTTTAGATATATATAACATTGGAACTGCACTGTACTGCTTCTTTTGAAAAGTTTAAATTAGTTGAAACAATTAGCTGTATGTTTACATAAATTTAACTATGTTTGCATCAAATAAAATGTTTATTAATGAAAGCTATTATACAAGAAACATCAAAGAGAAATTCATCATACAGAAATGTACACTATATGTGACAGATGGAAAAGTGCATGCAGATTTGTCTCATTAGAAAAAATAAATTCAGAAACAATAGGACTAAAGTTACTGAATTTTGATTCCTATGGTCTCGAATGAGTGAAAAGTTCTCTTTGAATTTACAAAAACCCATTTAACAGATATGACTAGTACACATTAGCAAGCAAGTGGAATGAATGCACTCAGATTTTATTTTACAAGTACTTGTGCTTGACAAATGTGATTTTTTTTTTTGATTTTTTTTTTTCAGAAAAGTTTTCTTCAAATATGGACTGGGTAGATTGCTGCCAGGTTGCTCTGGTTTTATACATAGTTCCTCTAAACTTGTTTTTAATACCACACCATTTGTTGAAGCCTTCAGTTTTGTTAATTAGACACCATGAAATAACATATGCTTTGTTAACATTCAGGAAATGACATCAAGTCTTTTCTTTTTATTTTTTGGCTCAATAGATTTTTAAATGTATGATTATCATAACCTAATATTGTCTTTGTCTTCACTGCAGTGGATTTCCGATCAAACTTTTCCCCTTCTTTTAATACTTTAGGGAATTTTCAAACGTCGGGATGTTTGGCTGTAATGCCCCATGATTTGTTCTCCCTGAAAGAAATCATAGTGACAATTTATTAAACTACAGAGCAACCTGGCTTTTCGGGGTCTGCAATTCTATTTTGTGTTCAATATACCTAGCATTAAATCTTGATTCATTTCATTATATTATTTAGGTTATATTTTTCATGCAATTACTTTAGCTGCTAGTTTTCTGGCTTTTTTTAGAAGTCTAAGGCAGGGTTTCAGTATCAAATCAGTGGGGCATTACTTTGCATGTTCAAAAAAGGAGGTTAAAATGCTAAAATCTAGATTGCACCAGCACTAGCATATACATTGAATATGAAGAAATTGAAAACCTAAGAAGGAACCATATTTAAAAATATTTAAAAGGCCGTGTTTCCGTGTTTAATACCAATTGTTCACAGGTACTGTGAAAGCAAAGAGACGCACTGGTACATGTAGACTTTAAATTAAAAGGAATAAAAAGAAACAAAACAAACCAAACAAAAAAAAAAAACTGATGGGAAATAAAACTCCTTAGATTCAAAATGGTTTATTCACACAAATTTAATAGGATATATCACAATTGTTTGGTCCATAAATATTTAGGGGAAATAGTTTCTATACAATGCATTTATCAATAAACAAAGAAACATGGACAATTTTGCTAGACCACTTACTGTACTATAAACACGAAGCTCAATATATAAGATTATTGGATTTATCAACTATATCTGAAAGAGTGCACAACTGCTTTCTATGACATGTTTGTCCCCTCTAACAGGATACACCATAAAAAGAGTTTCAGAAATAAGAGGTAAAACAGTACAAAACTAGTGAGGTGTCAAAAGGGCTTAAAACAGTTAATTTAACAAACAACACATATATCCTGATTTTTCACAAACTTACTCCCAAGGTATATCATAAGGCACATAGTAGAACTGAGTTTTAATTAGTCTACTTAATAAAGTAGATCTCTAGTACCATATATTGTTCTGTCAAAGAACAAAATTTATAAGTATCAATATTTTTACCTGTAAAAGTGTATTAATAAAGATCTCAGCCTTACCAAGGTCGTTTGGTCTGGTTAGTGGTAAATGCCCATAAGGTAATAGAAATAGGAAAAGTCAAGATTTAATATCCGTAGAAGATGATAACCATACTTGCTAAATATATAATGGCAAACACACCTTTCTTCTATTACAGTGTTAACATCTCTTCCATCATCTTTTTTTAAAAATAAGCTACTTTTCTGTGCTAATTTTCTAAAAACCCTGAGCAAAAATTACAATAATGCACTTTAATGTGGGCAGTGAACTGTCAATATATAACCACACATTTATACAGCCAAAAAGGACACCTTTAAAATATATTAAATAGCCACTTTGACCACCAAAAAAGAGATTTGATGGTGTCTAAAAAGTGGGGTTTATGTGCAAAGTTATTCTTAACAATCCACTAAAAGCAAGACATAGATCTTGACTGATTTTTGTTCGGTTTTGTTTCTGAGACTCTCCACAATCTAATTGGTGTTCAACTACAATAAAAGGATACAAATGAACATTCACCACTGCCCAGACCATTCAGACTTTTAGCTTAAATAAAATTAAAAAAAAAGATCACTATTGTAAACTAAGAAATGTATTCAGATCAGCATCCACAAGGCTTCTGAGTTTATCTGCTTTGAAATTATTCACTGCCAATTCCCATTTTTGTAAGAATTTTTGCTAGCTTTATCTCTTCTGTAATGCAAAGTTTAAAAAGTTAAAGTATACGTTAGAGATATTAATGAACTAAAGATTTTAAGTTCAGGTGTTAAACATAGTGTCTGATACAATCTCAGGAAACATCTAAAGTAAATTCAAAATAGTAATGTATAAATTGTACTGAAATCATTTTCCTTAAACATCTTATTAAATTATATTTTGCTTATTTCCATTTTCCCTGAAAAAAAGTATGGTTTATCAAAAACTCACTTAGCACACATGCACACTTCTTCTGGGAAATGATCTATGTGCTCACTAAAGTAGGTGGGCAACCTCCTACTTGCTTTAATGGTAGAGTACCAAGGCCATGTAGTGAACTGCTCTAATATTTTTTTCATTCCAAATCAGAGTTGCTTGACAAAAATGAAAACCCCTCCCTATGCAATACTTTGAATCAGTAGGACTCCTCATTTGAGCTGTTATTCTGCTGTCATTACTTTAACATATATAGGAGTGAGATCATTTTGTATCCAGCGTTTTCCCGATCTTGCCTCCTTGCCTTGTTCCTGTACAGGACACAAATTTGGAGTCCAACAGGCTGAGCCTGCCATCCTCACCCACATGCACTCTCATCACTGGGTCTCTCTCTCCAAACCCTCCACCCAGGCACAGCTTTCAGTGGTGGCCAAGGACATTCCAGCTGGGTGAAGAACTGGCAGAAGAGAATTTAGCTATCCCAGTAAGAATCCCCAGTGCTCAGGAAGGATCAGGCTTGTGACTAGTGCCTTAGAAAAAAGCACTGCACTTCCAGTTTGACTATTCCAATCAGAACTTTAATTCATTTTGTATTTATTTTCCAACATTTGAAAACTTTCAGATGTGTTATAAAAAATAAGTAAAATTTGGGGTTCTTTAATGCTGTAAGTGAACATTCAATCCTGAAAGAGCATTGTTTTGGCTATAATTAAACTGATTCTCATCTGATTATCAAGGAGGGAAAAGAATCTTTTTAAGTGGTAATACTCATTTTTTTCAAGGTACTGGAAATAAGTAACATACAATTTTAAGAGGCACTTATTAGAATGCTTCATAACCTTCTCTTCTGTTATTTGATGAGTTTAAAAAATTTGAGTACAATTTAACAACAATAAATGTTCATTTATTATAGCAATATATTACTTCAAACTCACTTGCCAAGTGGCTGCAGATGCTACACATGAAGCTGTTTATTTTCCCAAATATTTTGTGGGTTTGTTATTAAAAAAAAAATGGCTTGAAAATAATAATAATAATATTATAATAATAATAATGAAGAGTAAGAATTAAAAAAAAATAAACCAAACTGAAATGTTAGAAAAGGTTCGTTAAGGTAGTTTGTGAGGGGCTCCCGGATTCGTGGCTGTCCAAGTTAGAGGTCACTGATGTCACTACAGTGATAGTGGGATTGGTCAGGTCTGTTAAAGTGGTCGCAGTGCCGGGTGGAGTGAGTGCGCCGCTGTCTGCTGAGGGCGGTGCCGGTAGTGAGGTGCCATCAGCTTTATCGACACCCCCATTCTCCTGCCGCAAAAGGTTCCTTCTGAATTTGGCTCTTGCGTTTTGAAACCAAACCTGCAAACCAATCCCAATTGATTTCTTTACCGATGCTTGCTTTGTTTTGTTATTTTTTTTTGTCTTTGTTCTTGCTTTTAAGTAATTGTTGGTGTTTGTTCATGTGTGGCAAATAGACTACGTCACTCTATAGCTTCACTTGTTACTGGTGGTGCTGACTCTTTCACGGGCAGGACCCTGCATACAAGGCCCAGTGCTACAGGTGCTCATTGGAACGTTGCAGCCCAGTGTGCACACCTCTTAGAGCAGCCTTAAGAAAAAATCTGCTCACTCACTCACCCAAGGAAAGCGACTTTCTTCATGTCCATGTGGTGTATTCTTGGCTTGGGTAGGTTCGGGGTCCAGACACATAAAGATTGAGGCAAAGGGCAAATGAGCAGATTTTTGCCTAGGCTGAAAGTTTGCCTTGATCATTTTAAAAGACCAAAGAAGAAGGAGGGGTATTTACAACATCCCTATCACAGATTGTTGATACAGGTCACCTAGTCTCTCTGTTCTCTAAGGTTCACTGAAGATATTTTTAGGCAACATGTAACACAGACAAGGAATTACAGCGAATAGGTTCTCCTTCTACCTCAATTGCTGCCCTTCTTTGGCACTCTGCGTATGATATACACTTCGATTTAACTTCACTGAGATAGCGCACACTGTATAGGGATGTTTTTATAGTGTAATTTTCTATGCTGCCCTTCACAGGGAAGTGACATTTTGCTATGTAGGCCGTTAATGGTGACAGTTGCCTAACAGGCATAGAGAGTAAGGAGCCGGCTGGTCATGGAGGATCATATTGGTCAAAGCTTGCTTCCTACATATCAGGGGATCTGCTCACTGAGGGACCATATTAACTGCTGCAGGGGAGCCCAAAGGCTTCACCCAGTGTGTATAAATTTGGTATATTTGCTACCTCTGCCCTTAATAAGGTCGCCACTGAAAGACTACAGATCCCAGGAATTCTACTGGGTCAGTAGACTCTTGAGACAGATTCCTAATGCTGAGGATGCAACTAATTGCAACTCACATTGTAGTATTTGGCTGCCTTGGTATGGTAGGGCATACATTTGGCACTCCTGCCATGTAATACCATACCGCTCTGCAAACCCACTAGGGACACACCTAGCAGAAGTATTTCTACATATATCACTATCGTTACACATAAGGGAAATGCTATTGACTGGTGGGGTAGGGGAAAATTCTGTCAAGCCTGTGATGTGGTATCTTACCTGCAGAACTCTCTTGGTCAGCCCTGTTTTCTGGGCAAGCTGCTTGAGGTCCTTGGCATCTGGGTTGTGGTTGATAGCAAAGTAGGACTTCATGGTACGAAGCTGGTGGTGTTTGAAGGAGGTGCGCATGCGCTTTGTCTTTTGGGATGGGGGATAAGGCTGCTGGTCTCTGTCCAGGTGATCTGCCTCATTCTCATTACAACCTGTTCAATAAACAAAATGAAACCAGGAGTTAGTGGCCATGCGTCAGGTAGGATAAATGATCAAGGCAAAAGTCTTGAGTCACATACTGTTCGGAAGGAAAGAAACAAGCGAAAAACAAAGGAAGGAAAGAAGGAAGCAAGCAAGCAAACAAATAAACAAGCAAAATAAGAAAGAAACAAGTAAGGAAGAGCTAAGATGGTGCAAAAATAAGTAAAGATGTGATAATTAAATGAGACTAAAAAAGATCCAGAAGATTACATTTTCCTATTCTTAAACATGCCATGTTCCCCCAGCCTGTACCTGCTACAGGCAGGCTTAGAAAGTTCTCTCTCCTTTGGCATTTATTTTCAAACAAGTCTTTTTCCTCTGGTGATAGTTTTGCTTTGGGCATTCAAAGAGTCATTTGAAATCTCATTCAGATTTTGAAATCTCACTCATAGAAACACTCTTAGCTTGAGAGAATAGTAAAGGTCAAACCAGCATTTTGAATGTTCCTGAGCTTTTCCCCCACATTACAAGCCCCTATAAAAAGAGATGTACAGCAGGAAAGTCTGTTATGACAGTTCCTCCAGAAAGCATGAGATCTGGAGGGTTTTGCTGATAAAATAAATGCTCTTGGGCTCTGCCTGGGAGTTTACATGAACTGCTCAAAGTCTGTAAAACATGTTTAGAAAGCAGTTTCATCAAGGCTTGATTCAGTTCCCCAATCTCAACCCCAATCAGCAACAGCACTTAATTGGTAGTGATTTAGGATGTTTCCAAAAGCAACCAACTAGTGGCTCAAAACTTGAAAAGAGATTTCTTGCTTTCCTTATTCGGGATTTCCAAAGTGCCTATGAAAGATGGATTCATTTCAGATTACACTTTGGTGGGTGTGAATTGTACACAAGAGTTATTCAGGGACCATGGCATCATTACTTCATACGAGGGAAAGAAATTACAGTACTGGCAAAAAATAAAATATCAGACATCTATATTTTTCTTTTCTTCTTAAAAAAAAAAAAAAAAACCACAAAGACAAAACCCATTATCAATTCACAAGAATTCACAAGATCTCATATCTTTTATAAAGATAGCTCAGTCACAGAAGAGAAAATTAATGGTGTCATCGTAGCAGGGAATATTAATTAAAGAGCAGCTAATTAAAAATGTTTCAGAATGTCTGTAAACTACAGCAAGTTGCCCATTTGAATTCTTGAACTGCTTTCCAACAATTGTTGGATTATTTACTAGGCCTAGTTGATCCCTAGTTCTAAAAGAAAAGAGAGGAAAAAGGAGAAAGAGGGAAAGCATCCAATACAGAAAGACTGATGTTGACAGGGCTTAAAACAGAGGCAAAGCAATCTGAAACCAGGAGAAAATAAAAAGCTTCTTGAAGGTGTTTTCTCTTTTGAATTATAAGACAAGTCAACATGAACAGATGCTGGTAAGTCAACACTCTGACAGAAAATCAGGTGAATATTTAATTATAGCTAGATTTACTTCTAGCCCTGCTAAGAAGTGTATCTGCACTTTCAAACAAAGTAAGCTGACACTTCTGAAAATACCAGGAGTTGAAAGTTGCTTTAAAAACAATTTCAGACCAGATTTGGGTTGTATTTACTACTTGTTTTCACAAGCAATCACACTGCCATCAGTCAAACTATATGTGGGCTGTAACTTATGAGCTGACATAAATTAGAGTACCAGAATTCAGACCTTGCGTTTTACTTCAGAGAGTTGCAAGCTGTTTGTTTGTGTTGTTTTTCTTGGGTCACTCAGGTTTACAGCAGCAATGCAAACTTCTTTGGGCTTCTCTGTCCTGCTTACTCTCTTTGTTTCTGTGATCTACTTTTTTGTCTGTGATTTACTTTAGCTTTCATTTTCAAGAGAAAATAGAAAGACAGCTCCTAGTTTATACAACAATTCTCTGTTTTACATGGGTGAAACAGTGTTATGCGGTTTGGCCACAACATAGAACAGAGTTTTACTCTGTTGCCTGAATAACTAAGGAGAAGCCAAAAACAAGGCAAAGCTCATTTCTTTGCAGTGGATCGGGGGGGGGGGGGGGGGGGGAGGGGGTGTGGGGTTGTGGGGTAATTTTGCTTTGGAAAGAGCTAGAACAGTTTGCTTTTATTGCCAAGAGTTCTTCAAGTGAACTCTTCATAGTTTTACTCTCTCACACACACACACATATATATATAGTGAAATAACGTAAACAGCTCTTTGAGCAACAGCTGTGTAAAATATTTTCCTAGGGAAATCTTCTTCACCATCTCATTTCTATATCCTGTGGGCTGTAAGTCAACACGGTTTCCCTCAAAATACATATTAATTCTATGATATAAGAGGCAATATAGAGAAAGCCTTCAATGTTTTAAGTACTTTTGAATAGTTTCTTCCATTTTTCCCATTAACTCCAGACAGCTCGCAGGTATGAATAGCTTTTACCTCATAACATTTTGAGTTATTTATTGTTGTGTTTCCACTTTACAACCAAGGAGCTGAGAAGCAGAAATTAAACTACTAAACAAAATACAGAATAGAAAAGCTGTTGTAGATCCGACAGCAGAATCTGATTTGCCTTTCTGGCCCTCTGCTCAGCTACCCTGAAAGCAATGTGCTCACCTCTGCTGGGTACTGCCAGGCCGCTGGTGAATGAACACACGTGTTTATGTGCAGCTTGGCGAAGTTGTTAGCCTAACCAAAGTTCCGTTTTTAAAGGTCGGATTCCTTTTCAATGCCTTGCCACATCGATATGGGCGCCCTAGGCTGTGAGCGGTTCGGTAAACCCAGTAAAACCTAGGCCTGGGTTTACTGGGGAAGTTGAACTGGCGGTTCTCACCAAATGGTGAGGCAAGAGTAAACTTCAGCAGTTACTGAGAAGCTGCCAGCTCCGAGAGCAGCCTCCTGGCCCGTGTGTGCTTTAGCGCGGATGCACTCGGCAGGGTTGCGCCTGCACCCCTCGGGTCTCCCTTCCGAGCCGGGGAGGCCGCGGGGAGCCCGGCCCGGGAGGGGAGAATAGCGCCGCTGCGTGCCCCGCCGGCGGCCAACCGGCCCCCGACGCCGGGGCCGAGGAGGAAAAGGACCGAGCTGCGGGGAGGAGGGGGTTCGGCTCCAGATCCCGCCCCGCTTCTCCCTCTGAAGGCGGCAGTCAGGGGTCCAACATTTAATTTTCTGTGGACTGGTTGCCCTTTGTAAATGATTAAGTGCATGAGCAGTTACTGAGTCACAGGGCAGAGAACAAAAAATGCGTGTAGGACAGTGACTGCCAATTGTAAAGAGATTTTTTATTTTATTTTTCTTTCAAGAAGCGATTTCATCTACTGCAGCTCATTTCGTAACTGTTACAGATTCAGTTTACTCCCACTGGATCTGGAGCGCAGTAGGTCAATGGGCTGGAGTCGTTCTCGCCGGATATACAGCTTGGCTGCAAACTGTATTTTCTCGAGACCATGTGTCAACCCTGGCCATTGCTAGATAATACTTAAAAATAATAATAATAATCACGGCTCTAACAGATCAAATGTCTCCGCCATCTAGCCTCCGTCCAAAGCATCACACTGCTTTTTTAATCTCCGTTGCCCCGAGGGCTCTGTGAGATCTCAATGCAGTGAGCTGTATTTTCATAACGGGTAGTGCCTCTTAATCTCGTCTGGAGTCAGAGGCACATCTTATATGCCCCCTTATTGTACAGAAGGGGAGTTTTAAGACTAGAGCACAAAAGCTGTGACGGCGTTCGCAAGTTATGTCTCTCTGGAGTCCTGACCTGAAGTTTAAGGGGTGTTTTATCATATCCACGACTTTTCATTTTTCCCTAAATTCTGGTCCTAATTCTAACGAAATTTACAGGGACAATTTAGTCCCTGCCAACGTTTGCATTTCGGGATAGGGGGAAGTAGAGTGGTGGGGTGCGGGTCAGACATAGCACAAACCACAGAGTGAACGGGCGGGAAGTGCACCGCTCAAAGCCAGAGCCGAACGAACCCTGAATCCTGGCTGCGCTGCGGGTTTGCTTTAGCAGCTTTCAGGACTGATTGGAAACCGCTCCGTAGCCACGGATTCCAATGTCATCTTCAATTAACGAGGAACAATTAGCGCAGTGATTACCCTTGCTCCAAGGTCTCAGCACCAGAAGAGATGAAATGGCCTTGCAGAACCGCCCGGTTCCCAGCTGCAGCCCGTTCCGAGGGCAGCCCAGAGTTGCTGCTGGGAGGGGAGAGAATGCCGGGGGAGGGTAGCTTAGGAATCTCAGTGGTGGCCCGTTGAACTTGGGTGGAGGGGAGAGACCTCCGGGTCGGAAGCAGTGCACTTCTGTCGGCATGCACTGGTTGGAAGGGGAGGGAGGCCCTGACTGATCCTCTCCCGACTTCTCGGCGGGGCCAGCGCTCCGCAGCTGCCCAGAGAGGTGTCCCGGGGTCGGAGCTGCCCGGCTCCCGCTTCACAGGGGAGGGCCCTGCACCACCCTGACTTCCCACACCCTCCTTTCCTCCTTACCGTCCATGGGGAGCCTGCTTTTCGCTAAAGCAATGTTTGGAGTCGGCAGCTTGTTAATTCTGGTTTCCCCTTACTGCTTTCTGCTTCCATCTAATTAACGGCCACCTAAACTGCTCGACTATACCTGCAACTCCTTTACCTCTGGCCCCTAACACTATGTGTTTAGACACGTTTTGGATACTTCAGTAGCTGAAGTTAGGGAAGATATTTAATACAGCCAATACTTGTTCCTTTCCCACCGTTGAGAGAGCAGAAAACGTTATCCTTAATTACATTTGTTAGGGCTTAGTTACAGGGAACAACACTCGTTGACCTCTTGTACAGTTTGCTCGTTTATGTGCCAGTAAAACAGAATGATTCAGCTTGAAGAATTAGTTATTAGAAATTAGTTATCTAAGTGGCACTGTGTGTGTACTGCATTGGCTTTGTAGGAGCCATGCACTATAACTTTTAATCTATTTTTTTTTCTGATCCATTTGGTTACCTCAAATTTGAGGTCTAAGTGGTGAAGTGCTTTTAATAATACTAAAATACAAATAATCATAACAGTATATCTGACGTTCTTTTAGAGCAAGGGAGTTGTGGGTTTGGAGCTGGGATTTTTTTTTTTTCTTTCTTTTTTTTTTTGTCTTTACCATGGGAAGTGGCTAACTTCGGGTGTTTGACATTAATAGGCAAAGACAGCCTTTGAGGAGGGCTGCTGTTAGCTTTCCTGCGAACGCTCCTGCCCTCAGAGGGCTGTTTGTTTGATTTTCCAATGGTTAAGCAGGATCTGGCCTGGCTGAGTTCCTCACGCACTGCCTAGCTAAAGGGAAGCCCGAAAACGCCCTTTTCGGGGAGAGAAGGGAGGCTCGGCATGTGTTTCCCACCTGAGTTGTAGGTGACGATGTCCACTCCCAAGGCAGGACTCTTTCGTTTCCTCGGCCTGCCCTTCTGGACCGTGCCCGTGCCGTTGAAGTAGGGCAGGGCCAGCCCTCCGCTCTTGGCAGCCAGCTCGGTGTAGCTCAGCTGGGGGGGATATTCTCCTTGCAAAAGGGACTCGAAGTGCGCCCTGCAGTAAACCAGGTTGTCCTTCATGCCAAAGTGATCGCCCGTGGTCAGAGTCTTGTTGCAGGTGGTGCAGGTGAAGCAGCTCAGGTGATAAACCGACTCCCTGGCTCTCATGACCATTTCAGAGGCTGAGATCCCAAGGTGGCAGCGGGCACATCTCTGCACAGAGAACCTTCTGAAGGAAACAGGAAAGTGGGCATCACCTAGAAAGGCGGCGGCAGACCTCGCTCCCAGCCGCCCACCTTCCCCCCCGGCTGCCGGGGTCGCACCCTCCCATTCCGGGACGACCCTTAGTGTGGGCCGTAATCCCTGGCCGCACGCTGCTGGCTCTCCGGCTGGTGGGAGATACCACTGGGGAGTCAGCACTGGGAGCCCAGGGGAAGCGCCTTGCTCCTTCTGCCGAGCTGATTATTAGGTTCTCTTAGGACTTCTGCAAGAGCTCTCCAGCTGCTCCTGCGCATGGAGAAAGGCGAAGGGGGAGAAACGGATACCTGTTACTCGGTATCCGGGTAAAGGACGAGGGCAGCGGGAAAGCTGTAAGGTACACACGGAACGAGTGACCGGTCCCGCAGCTCAGCTGCTTGGCGGTGTAGCTGCGGGGCTGTGCAAGGGGGCCGCGGGCTCAGCCGCTGCTGCCACTTCCCCAGGGCCAGCTTCCCGGCAGCGGAAAAGCTGGCAGACTACTGGCAGAGAGAAACTTCTGCTGGGTTTTACTCTGGCATTTGCAGAGGGAAATCACAGAGCAGAAGGAGACCCGGGGTCTTCTCCTGCGTCTGTGTGTGTACCAGTACACACGCTGGCTCAGCGTGTCCCCTGTGGATCCGTCCAGGTTTTGAACGCGCGAGACTTTTTGGAGGGGATACGTTTACGGGATTTATCGCTGACCGCGGAAAGCTACCTTTAAAAGCCCGTATGGATAAAATAGAGTTTCGGTTCATAATGCCTTTTGAGAGGACGTGCTTTTGAATCTGTGGGAACTGACTGCTGTACCTGTAGTAATCCTCCTTGCAGTAAATACTGCCGTCCTTGGCAAAGCAGGTGAGTTCTGACTCCAAAGCCAGTTTACATTCACAGCACTTAAGACACCTGAGGTGCCATTGTTTGTCAACAGCCAGCAGGTAATATCTGTCTGAGATCTTCCCTCCACAACCAGCGCACAAAGCAGGCTTCTCGGGGCTCATTGGGGGCATGTTCTGCAAAACAACCACACCACAAGGAGATGAAGACAGGGAGAGAAGGACAAGCGGGCAGCCCGGGCTGGGCACGGCGGCCGGCACACGGCAACTGACCGCTCCCTGGGACCGACGGCCCTCTCCCGGCGGGAAGTTTGAGGGGGAACCGGGACCATCCCTCTAGGGAAGAGCTTACCGCGATTCAGCTTTCGTGTTTATACCATTAAAATTCTCCTAGCAATCTAATGTCATTTCAATATGCGAAGACAACTGATTAGGCCTCAGGAAGAAAAGTAGAGCCCATTCTTTCCTGAGGTACCGAAGTTAAAGCCTGTAGTTTCCCCCTTACTTTGGCGGTTTAGTGTTAGAGCACTCCCCAAGAAAGGCATTTTAAAGTAGAAAAAATACCGGTTTGCTGCACCAAAACTTTATGGCAGAGGATGCAGGCTTGCCCCGACTTCCCAGTAAATTTTCAGCAGTGCTTAAACGAGCCGAAAACTCCGTCTCCAAAGCAAGCCAATCCATTTAAAACAAGAGTAACAGAAAGGGGACAGGTGGATGGCGTAAGGAATGACCGACAACGCTCTCCGCCACAGGGATGTGGGCACAGGCTGGTCTCAGCTAAACCTAGGGTGTTTTCATCAGGAAACTTCTTCAAGTTCCGTTAATCGGCTCCCCACGAGGAGTGTCGTTCGGGACAAAGGGAGACGGAGGGACAGCCGAGACAAAAGCTCTGCCGGGAAACCCGGGGCAGCGTTTGCTGATAAACAGGAGGGGGGGGGAAGAAAACGAAGTCTTGTTCTAAAGTCGCAACTTCTTTAAAAGTGGCAACTCCGCAATCATTTTTCAATCTGAAGCTGTTCCTCGCCCCTCTTTTCTCTTTCACTTTTTTCCTTCAGCATTTGGAAAGGCGAGTTAAATTTACATTGCAAATCCTCGTATAACAAAGAGGGAGTTTATTTAAGAGAAGGGGGGAAGGACCCTATGGCTCAAAGCCTTAAAGCAGTTTTCCAGGCCGTTACTTTGTGTGCAGAGCCTTGTGCGCGATCGGCGGAAGCCCTACAAGTCGGAAAAAAGGAGATCTCGCTTTGCACAAAACACAGCGTGACACTCGGTTTCTCCACCATCCTGTTAGTACATTTGTGGAGACTTTGGTCCTTTGAGTAAGAAAAGAATGTTACTGCTAAGCAAAGTAGTCGGCGGGCATAACATTCAGAGAGAGCAGTGCCTCTTTGGATCAATCCCACATTTCGGACTAAAAATGGTTACAGCAAGAAAGCAATCGCGGTTTGCGGTTTAATTTAGGAGGTGCCAGGAGTGGGAAAGAAAGGTACAGTACACCTCCGAAACTCCAGCTGGAGCCCGCTCGGGCAGGCAGAGCGGCCGCAACGAGCCGAGCAGGGGAAGGGGCTGAAAAACCGCCCCGGTTACCAGCTAAAAGCTTTCCTCCCGTTATCTCAGCACACGCAAGGCATCGGTTACACACATGTGTAGCTGGGCCTGGCCTCTCGGCCGCCGGCACTACGGTGGGTGTACAGGGAGTCCCGAGAGGGTTTCTGCAAGCAAGGGGTAGGAGGGAAGAGCAGGGAGATGCAGCTCCTTTCTCTTCCCCAAGCCAGGGGTTACCTTCAAAGGGTGCCAGCTCCTTTCTTACCGTTTCTCGGCCGTTCATTTGTCCCCCTTTGGCCAGGCGGGACTCGGTCTTGGATCGCCTCTCCATCTCCTCCATGATTCCTTGGATGTGGCCTCCGGAGATCCCGTGGAAAAGCATGGCTGGGGGACGGAAAGGACAAGTATTTTCTTCTGCTCTGCACCCCACTATTTCCATATACAGACCCCAGAGTCTTTAGAGCATCCAAAATGTTTACACCGAGGCGCACAGCGCAGGGAGGGAGGTTGCAATAGGAGCTTCTCTTTGCACAAGCACCGAGGGCTTCCTGAAGATGTGCAGAAAACAAACAAGGGGGAGGGGAGGAAATGTAATAATAATTAATTTTAAAAATAAAATAATAAAAGCGAGCTAAAGGATCTGATACTGTTCTGCAGAGCTGGGGCTCCCGACTGGAGAAACTTGGACCTAGGGCAGTAGAATCGGTCGGGAAAGGATATAGTTTTGAATACAAAGAAAGCAAAAAGAAGTGCTATTTTCAGCAGTCCCCGGTTGCTTTAAAGTTCCCAGTGCCTGTAGGTTGGATTTGGGACTGCTGCTTTCCGGAGCTCTGTCCAATTTGTTAAGAGCCTAAAGCCAGCCCATTTTTGATAATTTAGTAGGAGGAGTTCTCTCCCTTGAGCTGCCACTGATTTTTATTCAGACAACAAAGACCTGTCATACTCCTCTCAACCCCTAGTGATGGGCAAGCAGTGACAAACATTACAGTCGGTCTGGGGGTGGGGTGCGGTTTATTACCTCCCCCAAACACAGAGTCCCGGGAGTTGGCGCTGCCTGCCGAGGGGCAGGGTGGCCCTTGGGCCCCGCGCAGGAAAGCGTCGGGGAAGCTCCGCTCCTCGGCCCCTCGGGCTGGCACCTGACCGCCGCTCCTGACTCCGCCGCGGGGAAGGGAGAGGGAAGAGAAGCGCCGCTGTGGGGCAGCCGCAGCGGGATGGAGCGGCCAGACAGCTGCCCGTTCCCCGCGTCCCGGGCCCGGGCAGCCGCGGTCAGGAGAGACGGCGGCCGCGGGCTTTGTCGGCCAGAGGGCAAAGCCCATCCTGCTACCGGGAGGATCGAACGTGTACCGGGGCTTTACCAGCCCTGCTGCCTCCGGGGAGCGCCAATCCCGCGGGACCCACCCGTACCCGCAGCAGGACCTCCGGCCCCCTCCGCGGGCAGCCCCTCCGCGGGCGGCGCAGTCCTAGCGGGGCTCTGTCTCCTTGCCCGCTCCCCGGCAGCGGGCTGTGGGCTCTCATTGTGTGCGGGGGACCCGGAGATACATTCCTTCCCTACTAATCTCTTTCTCTTCTCCCCCTCCCCTCCTTTCCCCTCTCCTACTTACTTTTCACACCACTCTTCCTTGCCTTTCCCTGGAACAGCTGCCGGCTGTTTCCTGACACCTCGATCCTTACTGAAGGATCTTCCTGGCGGCAGTTCTTCGCTCCCCTTTCCCTGGGGGACGCTCCACACCGAACCCGAGCGCCACTAGTGAAAGAAGTACCCCAGCCCCCACTTCCTTTCCAAAGCATCCCAGAGACATCCTCAGGGGCTCCTCGAGTCACCTCTTCCATGTAACCCAAGATTCAGGCAGCCAGTTTCCTCCCTTCTCTTTCCCCGTAAGTAGCTAAAATTAATGTTATTTGCAGATTGAATGTTGCTACATTCTGCCGAGTGCCAGAATACAGCTCATAAAACACAATTTCACACAAAGATGAAGTCAATCAAGTGAAATAAGCTGGGATTTTTTTTCCTCTGTTGGCACACTAGACCCTGGACAGCAGGGCTGCTATTTACTGTAAGTAATGTAATTAGCCCTTTTGGATGAAAATCAATGTGTTGTATATGTGTGTGTGTTTTAATAAGAGAGTAATAGCTATAAAACCAAGGAGACTCAAAGGGGTAACGGAATCTCCTTTAAAACTGGTAGATCCCTCCACAAGCCATAGTCTCCTACGGAGCACTCCCGGTCTGGAATAAAAAAGAAAAAGGGAAAGAAAAAATAAAGAGGGAGTGTGGGTGAGAGAATAGAAAACCTGTGTGTGGGGAAGGAGGAGGGGAGATAGGCTTTCCTTGGAGAAAACAAGTCAATTAGCACAACAAGCCATCAGGAAAAAATAAACAAGGTGATTCGATCCGGGATACGGGAGCTGTTCGCTGAGGATCCCCCTGTTCCCGTCACCCCTCCGAGGTGCCCCGGCTGTTCCGGGAGAGGGGAGAAGCCACTTCCCCCCTCGCCCCCCCCGGGTCCCTCGGGGGCAGCGGGAGCGCAGCCGCAGCCCGCCCGGGACGGCAGGGACGGGAGAGGCGGTGCGGGGGGAGCGACACACGGGGACGCCTCCCGGAGAAGGGCTTGCTGCCCTCAAACCCTGCTCCCACAGTCATGTGCCTACCTGGCATGTGGGGTTGTGTTGGCGGCTGTAGACAGAGATGAAAAAACCCTCACCTAGAGACGAGTTTATTCCCGATAGCTGCAGTATAACCCTTCCATTCTCCTGGCACGTTCGGGGTTTGGTTTCGTTTATTTTTCTTTGAACGAAATGTTCCTGTATTCCCGTCCAGGTATTTTGTCAGGGGTAACTCGCCCTGCCTCAGCTCCGGGCTGCTCCTGCTCCTCGGTGCTGGCTCCGCAAGTCCCACGGTGCCCGCGTTGAGAGAGCCACCCGCTTGTGCCAGGCGGAGGTACCGCCGACACCCGCCCCCCCAAAGCCCCCCCCGCCTACTCCCCGCGGCCGCGCCTGGCAGTGACCGTGTCCCTGGCGCGCTGAGGACGGTCAACCTCATCGCGCCCTCTGGGAGAGGGGGGAGGAGGGTTTTGGGGGAGCCCCTTGGGGGGCGCTGGGCCCAGCTCCCTCCGGGCAGCTGAAGTGGGGGCATCTTTCCCCCCCGAGCTCACACCGATCCTGTCTCTTTCCGCCTCTGCAGTTTGCTGTCTCGGGCTTTCTGAGGTGCTGTCCGCAGGTGCAGCGCTAAAGCGTCCATCCAAGCCCGAGACACCAAAGCCACTGTTTGTTAAATTCCCGTCTGTACCTTAGCTCGACGGCGCAGTTAGGGATAATTAGGCAGATTCATAACCAAAGTCCGAAATGACTGAACTTCCTCCAGTTGGGCGCACTAAATTAATCAGAGGGTCCTTTCTTTCTGCTCCACCAGGTACGGTTAGGGATATGCTACTAGCTACTGCTGCTCCAGTACATGAGGCCAGGGCTTTCCGAGGCGTTTTCTGACCAATATCCTAATGTTGGCAGACCACTTCTTACCTAAAGGGACACGGAAAGTTTATTGCTAGCATCAAACGTGACTTCTCCGCTTTCGAAAGGCCTGTAAGAGATCAAGGTAAATCTATTTCAATGTTCCTGAGCTCTCCTTCCTCGCGTCAAGCGGGAACGTCGCAGCTCCAAGGCAGGCTGGTAGCGAAAGGTTGCCTCTGCGGCGCGGGGATCTCTACACGGGTTTGCTGGTTTGCTTGGGGAGGGGAAAGAACAGCTCAAAGAACACGACAGGGAATCTGAAATCCAGATCGACCGGTTTATCCCTTACGAATCCATCTGCATTAGCACTTCGTCTCTGAAACGCAGCTTCTCATGGCAGGGTGCTTTTACCCCCTTCTGCCGCAGCATTTTGGGAAGGATACCTGATGTGCAATTTTCAGCACGTTTTAGTAACATGACAGGCGCTCTCAGGCTTTTCCGTTCTGCGAGGCCATACCCGGACTCCCCAGCTAACGAGAATGAGGGGGAAAAAACACATCGCTGCTGGGATTTCCACAGGTAAAGCGTCTGCCCGCCGGCTGCCGCCCTGCCCGGAGCCGTTTCCACCTTCGTAATTAGCGCGTGCCCTGCATGGATTTCAGCATGCCGTCACTGAGATCCGCTTTGCGATACAGCCCTTATTCTTCCTGGCCACGGGCTACACTCTGAAGCCTATTACAGCGTGAACGAGCTTGCGTTTGGTTCTGAGGATTTAGGACAAGGTCTACATGCAAATTAATAATTGACCAACAATAATTAGAAGAAAGGGGAGGGCATTCAGAGGGGGGTGGGGAGGAGGGGGACGTTCTTTGAGCCGAAATGGTATGGATTTAGTCCATCCTACATGAGGCCATCGCGTGTCCCGGGCTGCAGGCGCCGGGTCAGGAGCCCCCTGCCCCGTAAGGGCAGCAGAACTTCACACGTCTCCGTCAGGTACCTGAACTTCTCAAGACACTTCCAGCTTAATTATTTCCAGAAATCTAAACCTCGTGGTAATAACAGCAGCAAGATTACGGTCCTGTTGCCTGCGAGTCGGGTAGTTAAGCCAGGTCTATTTTTAAATCCTAACTCTATTTTCTGCTCTGCAAGCTTGTGGCGAAGTACAGTGTTATTAATGATCACTCTCATCTCTTTGTGAAGTCCGCGGCTAGTACGAGCAATCTAGACACAAAGAAGGAAAATCTGAATAGAGTTACATCTCTCGGCGGGGGCATCAAATGTAGTTAACGTCTTTTTCGGCATTTAAATGGATTCGGGGGGGGGGGTGGTGGTGGTGGTGGTGTTGCTTGGTTTTGTTTTGGTTGCTGTTTTTTTCTTTTAAACCCGGCATTATTTAGAATTCCACATCTTTATCCTGCCCTGAGCCTTCCCGAGCGTACCACACGTCAACTTTGGACTCCCGTGCTAGGAAGGCGGGGAGGGCCAGTGCACTGCCGCCCCTCTCCCCCCCGGGCTCGGCGGCACGAGTAACACTAGCCCAAAGCATCTTAAATATTGAAGATCATCGAATTGAAAACCCCAAACCTCCAACATGCTTGTACCTCCCGATAATCTGAAAACATGTAAAATAATCCACGCATTCATTTGCTTAAGGAGATGATATTTAAACAATAAACAATTAGGTGCTTTGCATAGTAATCCTAGACGCATAGCCAAGTGCTGTGATTGACCACAAACAAGTGAGCACACGGCCAGAAGAAAGCGGGAGAGGCGGATTATTGTCTATCACGGAACTGTTCACCGCCCAGGACCTCAGCATTATTAGCTTCTTAGTTGTCTGGTATTAACCGTAACCGTGTTTGCACTCCGGTTGTAAAGAAGCCATTGGAAACTATCATATTCTGATGCTTCTGAAAAGGTCTTCCTTACAGTAGGCTCTATTCACAGACAGGTGAAAGGAGACACTCCATTAAAAATAATAATTAAATTTAAAAAAGCTGAAAAGAAAAAATATATTAAGAAGAAAGAAAAAAACCCAAACCCAACCCAGTCTTTTTTCTTATTATTTTTCCTTTCTTCTCTTTTCTTTTTTCCTCTTTTTTTTTTTTTCCCTAATTGAGCTGAATGGCTCAGTCTTCCTAGGCTGCTATTTCTCTAGATGAAAACACAGATGCACCAAATGTTGCCTGCGAATACACCTGGGGAAACAATCATTCTGTGCTGTTTAAGAAAAAAAAAACCAAACCCGAACGAGTCACGACGCCAAAGAAACACCCCGCAAATGACATCCGCGAGGTCCAAATAGCTGCATCGCTAGCAAAGGCTCATACAGAAGCTTACCTTGAGACCTTAGAAGCTTCTTCCAAAATTGTACCCTCCTTAATGAGTGATGAGGGATGGGTTTTGGATGGAGAAGAGACGCAATGATCTAGCCAGTAGATGGAGGTTGTTCCTTGTTCCTAGCAGAGGATCCCTATGTTAATTAAAATAAACAAGCTGCTTGGTGGAAAGATCCCCCCCCCCGCTCCCCTCCATAGTCTCTAATATAGAATTGACGTGGATTTCTAACCTCTGACCTCTCACATACCCTTATACCTGGCTTTTATTTTCTGTTTCTTTCGAAATCTTTTCCCAAACACAAACAGATAAATAAAGAAGAATGAATGAAAGCAAAAATTAATCCCACCTCTCAATTTTGGCTGGTTTGCTGGATTTTCTTGATTAGCTGTCTCAGCTCCTCAGTAATCAGGTGAGGTGTTAATGGGGAGCTGGTTGTAAATAAAACTAATAAAGCAAAGAACATACTAGGAAATTAAAAAAAGGCGAGGTACTGAGAGGCTGCTAAAAATATTGCAGCGAGCTGAGCGTTCCCCCATCGTGTTTTTTTCGTTCTGTGCTTATTCACAGCTGAGCAGCAAACCCCGTGTTGTTGCCATCTCGCCACATTTTTTTCCCTTTCAAATCGCACTGAACCAGCCATGGACTGCATCAACCCTTCCCACTTTCATAAAAAGCCTCTCAAATGGAGTCGCTAAACAGCAAACTTCAGCCTGATCTGATGTGATATGATATACGGATTCATGGAGCAACCTCGCTTTGCCAAACCCGATGAAACTGTGAGTTGTCATGCAATACTACGCAGTCAAACCTGGGGTAATTGTAAAAGTGAACCCAATTTAACCCATTAGAATAAAATCAGATGCCAAGATGAATCGGAATCATTGCTTCTTAGGTGACAGTACTGATGACAATTGATCCACCGGCTGAAAACAATAGAAAAATAGAGGGTTGGGAGTCATTTCTCTTGCTCGAAGCCTCACTCCTCAGACAGGGGCGGGGGGGGGGGGGGGGCGGGGGACACGCCGGAGCCGGCGGCGAGGCGGAAGCCGGACCTCGGCCGCGCCCGGAGGGCTGCGGCGGGGCGGCTCTCGCAGGAAGGGGCTTAAGGCAAGGGCCCGGTGGCAGAGGAGCTCCTTCTGGAGCTGGAACACTCCTAGAGCTGGGGATGACTCCTCGCTTTGGTTTCGTTTGCCTGTTTCTCTTAACTCCCGTGACAGTTTCAGTTCTTCTCCCCTTAGCCGTGTGACCCTGAGGTCTACGTGGCCGGCTTGGTAATCTATTAAAAGATGATAACAAAAAAAAAGGCAAGCGAGGGATGCTAATGCTCTTCCGTGGAGCGGGTCAGGGAGCGGAGACCCGGCGATGTGCGGAGGGGCAGGGCTCCGCTCCCCGCCAAGGTGTGCCCCGCCGGGCTGGCGGGGGCCCGGCCGGGCGCCCCGGGCCAGGGCGGCAGAGCCCCGCTGGCCGCCGGAGCTGCCAGCAGACCCGAGCTCGACACGGCCGGGTCACAGCGCGGTGTCACGGGGAGCCGCTCTCCCCGCCCCGGGCTTCCCCGCAGGGAAGGCCCCTCTGCAGCGCCGCTCCCGCCCTCCCGCGGGCAGGGCCTGGAGGGCCGCAGGGTGGGGGTGCCGCCGGCACTGATAACGCGGACGTGCGGCGAGAGCGCCAGCCGACAGCAGCTCACCTGGAGAGCCCAGACAGGGAGGTGGCGGGCGGGGGGGAGCGCTGCTGGCAGAGAACTGAAAAGCCGCCATATCTCCCTGCGGGGGGAGTGGGTTTGGGGCAGGTGAGTGGCAGCTCTGAGCACGTAGAGTTTGCTTTGCCGGCTCCGGGGCCGTGCAAGTCCGTCTTGCTCCCATGGTTTGGATCGCGAGCACTTTCACAATGAGGTTTTCACGAAATCCGCTGTCGAGCAGGAAGTTTAAAGCCATTCCAGGCAAAAGCGGGAGCACCGTCGGGCAGGATTAGCTGAACCCGTCGGTCTGTGCCGGGGCTGGGAGGCGGCTGACCGCGCAGGGAGGGTGAGGTGCCTTCATGGGTCTTGCCCTCTTCTTAGTTTCCCTGAGACAAGCAGCCGACATCCGCGCCAAGGTACAAGAGTAATAATTACTATTGTCATCATAATCACCACGGTTGGTATTGCTGCGACTTTGCGGGAGGATGCCGGGGCCCGGGGCGCTGGGGAGCCCGGCCCGGCTGGGCAGCGCAGTCGCTGACTCTTCCCCGCTCCTCCGCTTACTCTCCAAAACGCATAAAGTATTTTTTTCCCCAATTACCGGCGCTCTAATGGGAGCAGGAGGCAGAGGAATATGCAAGCCTTATAATAAGCCACCTGCTGCGTCGCGCCTAACTATTGTCATGCTTTATTTCATTATTACTGCCTTGGCGGCGACATAGGCGGACATGGCTTTACCCATTTCCCACCTCGCAGGACGATCGGGAGAGGAGGCCGAGCGGTGCAGGGGCGAGCGGTAGCCAGTGGCCCTTCCGCCAGAGTGACCGGCGCTCTTCGCAGTGGGGCTGGGCTCAGCCAGCATCCCCGGGGTGCACAGCTCACCGGGTGCCTTTATAGCTGTTCCTCCCCGCCATGACCCCCCTCTCCTTCTATTTGCATGCACACGCGAAGCTATATAAACAGCGGTAATAGACTCATGCGTTAAGTCACTATTTGTTAGCACAGCTATCCCAAGTAATTTCAGATATTTAGACTCAGTCTGTTCACTGTAGCTTCAACCTATTGACTTGCCAGACGAGATGTTCATGTGGACCCGGTTGCTAAGACGATGGAAACAGACTTTAGCTCTAAACTGTGCTACTCTCCCATCTGACGGATGTTAATACACAAACGAAATCCATTTGGATGTTTTCTGTTACCAGAAGGCAGCGCTGACGTTCAAATGATCTAAATCTTAGCATCTGGAAGCCTGTGCAAGCATCTTTTTGGAATAGGTTTCAAGACATTACGTTCAACCAAAGCTGAGGAAGGACCAAAATGGGACACCAAGTAAATAACAATAGTTTCCCTTCTAAATGAAACTGTCTGCTTCATTTGAAAGTACATAAATGGAAAGAAAAATAGCTTTGCCATTTGCGACATCCGTCGGGTGACCTCGCTCCCTCCCAAACAAGGGCCCTACCGGCGCTGCTGTGTAGCCCCCCCTGGCTCCAGGTTCTCGCCCAGGGGAGCCGGGGAAAGGGGTAGGGAGGAGCGGAGACCAGACCGGCTCAGCTTGGAGGTACCCGCCGGGCCTGGGCTTCTGTGGTGTTCTCTGGGCGCAGCAATTCATCGACACAATTGATAGTGCATCTTTCGGGAGTACCATTTAGTCTTAATGAAGATCTATGGGAAAAGTCGTGCGAGACAACAAGTACGGTAGTCCGGATATCAGTAACTCTAGCAGGAAATAAAGGGGAACTTTCGTGTTAATGAAACAAAGATGAAGGAGCTCCTGGCAAGGTTGCCTCTACCGTACAGGAGTGCTTGATACCTCCTGGGCGCTCATGAATATCTGTAGTGCGCTTTACACTTTATATTATGTTTGCAAACAGAATTGTTTTGTCTTTCAAAGGCTTTTACAAACTTGGACACCAAACAGACCGATGTTCAATCAAATACAAAGAATTTAAATTATTCAGTAACCCAAGCGATTCTGTGGAGCCTTTCTTTCTCCCATCCCCCATCTCAGTGCCGGGGGTTTAATCCGGTAATGAGTGCGCCAGGGAGCCTCCTCGTCCCTGCCCCACGGCGGCAGGATCCATCCCTTCCTCCGCAGACCCGTGGCGGGACCCCAGGCTCCGCCTGGAGTCGGCGGCTTCCCCGGCCTCTCTTCGGAAGGGCTCCGGGTCGGATGCCGCTCTGCTGCTTTGGCATCCCCAGACTCATCGCACAAAGAGGCCGCGCACCCCCCGGCGCACAGAAGGGGATGGGCTCAGGTCCCAAGGGAGAACAGCCTGGGGCACTCGCCGCTGCCTGTGGGGAGCAGCGCCCGGTGCTCACAGCAACACAACACAACACAGCACAGCACACAACACAACGTCCCTCCCCGCCCCTCCCTCCCTCCCGAAACTCCTGGGCGTACCAGTCATCTTGGACATCATGGTGCATACAAAAGCAACGCTAAATAAATCCGTGGAGTTTTAATAAGTGCATATGCTCGCTCTCTTAGTTTGTTTTAATGTGAAAATCATTGTATTATGAGATTCTAACCCCTTACTCTTAGCGCAGAAGAGAGGGAAAGGGGGATCAACAATGCAGCATCCAAAACACACGTGCACATATGGTTCAGTTTGTGTTTTATTACAATTAAAATGCATTCACTGGGAGCCAGGATCAGGTACAGCAAACGCCAGTATTTCAACTGTGGAAGCTACAAAGGGCTGATGGGCTTTGGTTTCACAGCCTCTCTCGCAGGGTGGAAGACGTTAATATTCGCACATTAAAAAACGTAAGTGAGTTGAAGCGCTTCTTTTTGGGCTGGTCTTTCACGTTAACTTGCTCATATGGACACTGGAGGAGAAATAAAACAAGTCTTTACTGCATTGCTCAGTAATCAGTATGGAAAACCCAACCCTGCTTATGGTTAACAAGAATTGTTAATGATATATAAATCATTTGATCTATTGTGCCCTCCAGACTAAAAGGAAAATAATGGCAACCCCAAGCAAATGGTCCTAATTAGTGTCCAAGAAACCACTTCCTAAGTGTAGCCTTCCAACTCATTCCAGTTTGACCGTCCAGAGCAATCTTTTGTTCTTAAATTTCTTTATTTTGTGTAGCTGCAAAAATGCTGTGCATATCCGAGCTCCCAGAATAGCTCCTCTAAGGGACACAGCACAGCCCCAGAAGCAGAAGAGGGGATGACATGGTCCCGGTCTCTCAGCTTCGCCTGTAGAAATGTCTTGACCATCTGAAACTGTATTTCCCCAAAGCCTCGCCTCCTGACAAGTCTCCTTAGAGAAGTACCGAAGGGTATTTAATCAGAAAAACAAGTCTGTGCCGCCACTCAGACAGCAACACAAGCCTAAAAAAGGAAAAGCTAAAACGGACCCAGAACCAAGCATGTTCGAGCTGTCTATCACACGGCTTCACCCACTCTTCCCACCTCTTCAGAGTGTGATCTCTGAGTTAAACACACCGTGGGTATACCCGTATATACCGCGCTTGATGTGGTACCCCTGTGAAGATTCCGGCTTCAAGGGGGAGTACCCAGCAGCCTGGCCAGTGGATTGTTGTGGCCTCGATCTCGGCTCCACTGAAAGCAACAAAACTCAGGCTGTTTGCTCCCGCGGGAGGCCTCTTTCTTGGATGCATGAAATACGAACTGCAATTTCTCATTAGCTGCAGTACTAGATCCTGATGCTTCATGAAAATCACTCACCCTTCCGCCGAAGCCCCATGCTTCTGTCACTTCCCTATCCCACTACAAAACAAAATGCCTGAAGTTTAAACAGAGTGCTGAAAACCCGAACTTCCTTGGAGACAAAACCCATCTTGGTCCTACCTTTTCCTTTTATTTTGTTAGAGGAAACTTGCCGGAAACAGACTTTCTGGCATGCTGGTTCTCTTCCTAGACGCAACGGGCTTGCCAAAAGGAACAGAACTTCTCTAAAACGACAGTCAATTAAATAACTGCTGTGCGCTGCTCTTCATGCTATTTCCAAGAGATAATGCTAATGTGACATGCTGCACTATTTTATTTTAACTTTAAGAAAATCTATCAACGACCTTCGCTGGACTTCAAACGTCCTTGACTCGTTTAAAGTCACGGTGAAACACAGAAGATGGGTTGCCAACTCTTACTGCCCCAGCATAAGTGATTTTACAAAGTCACAGAGACAACATGCAAGCCGGTGCCGAAAGGCAAAGGCTTCATACTCACAAGTCTGCATGCAGAGTCACCGCATTTACCTCTCTGCAAGTGGGCACCTTCGGTGAGCACTAAAGAACCAGTAAGTGGATCCACGGAGGTCTGGTGGCCAGCCCTGCAGCCAAACAAGACAACCCCAGCTCTGAGGAGTCTTCAGCTCTTTGAGGTTTCATATTGCAAAACAGTTTGATATTATCCTCTTATAACTCCTACAATGAAACAGGCTTGCAACTGAAGGCGTTTATAAAGGAATCACAGCCTGTTACTCGCAAAGACTTAGCGAACAAATAGGTGTGGACAAGTTATGGAAGAGAGCGCACCGCATCTACAACTATCGTTTTAACACGGCCACAGCCCCGCCGTTCCCCACCGGTTCATTCAGAGATGCTGTACGCGGTGCCGAGCGCTCTCTCGCTGTTCAGCGGGACAGTACCGGGCCGACTCCCAGCCCCCAGCTGAGAGGGGGCACGGTCGGACACGGTATCGGCGACTCCGCGGGACACAGCAGAACAGCGGCACTCCATTCGCTTTGGACGTTTTCCCTCCCCTTTTCCTCCCCACACCATTCCCTCTTCCGTTTCCAAAAGGCATTTGATAACTTTTCCTGCTTTTCAGAGCTCCTTCGATCAAAGGCGCCGGGGAGCAAAAGGCGGCTTCAGCGCCCGCCTGCTCTCTGCCTCACCCCGGCTCCCAGGGACAGGGTCACCCTTCTCCGCGCATTCGCGAAACAAGGCTGGACCCGGCCCCGCTCCGGCGGTCAGTGCTGCCGGACACCCCGAGGGTATCGAATGCCGGCCACTTTAGAGGGAAACATGTGGCTCCAGTGGCGAAGAAGCCGGGAAGTGCCGGTGGGGCTGTCGCCGCCGGGGCAGACGCGGGACTAGCCCGCGTCTGCCCCGGCGGCGACAGCCCCACCGGCACTTCCCGGCCGAGCCGCCGGCGCCGTCCCTGTCCCCAGCCTGTCTGTGGCTTCTCTGCCAGGGGCCGGTGTCTCTGTTCAGGTATCTGAGTGCTTTTGGGGATGTGGGTGTCCGACGTGGCTGCACTCCCCTGGGACGTGGAATGATGGGGGCATCACTAGCAAAGACTGCCTGGTCGGGGCGTGCCAGAAATAAGTGTCAGTGCAACCATAACTTGTGTCTTTGTGACTATATGTTTTGACATCACTTTAAATTGTAGTTACATACTTTCTCCTTCCCTATAGCTACCTCCTTAACCTATTTCTTCTCCAAGTCCACTGCTGGTTTTCAGCACAATCTCAGGTTGCACGTAGAGTTTTCCAGCAGACATTCTCTTACCTTTTCAGATGTTCTTCTCAAGCCTTCAGCCTCAGTCCCATTCCCAGCCATTACACCTGTGACAAAGCATTTCTGGTGTCCCTGCCACAGGCTTCTTGGTCTTTATCCTGCTGGATCAGTTTCACCACAGCCAGGTATCTCCAAAAGCCCAGATCATCAGCTGACAGGCTGATGAGCCTTGGTGGAACTGATGCCTTGCTGCTCTGCTGTTTCACTCAGGCCCTTGTCCCCAGACTTTCTGTTAAGTCTTTTCTAGTTGCCCACATGGATTTTGTTCTTTTCCTCAAGTCATGGCCTCAAAATGACCCAGCTTCCTCTCTGGTTCCTCACCCATTGTTGTCTGTTTCAGGGTTGTGACCACCTCTTTATACCTTTATTTTTTTGCCTTCCCAAACATGATGATTCTCAGGGAACACAGCTGCTTATCAGATGTCCCTTTATTTCTCCTCCATGCTGAGTGTCAGTTGGCTGCCTCAGTTGAAGTCTACCCTCTGTTCTCTCCCACTGAAGTCGAACCCTTGCTGGTTCTGTGTGTAAATCAGATGTTCTCCTGTCCCACAAGCTCTAAGGCCAGCAGGGACTGCAGACAGCCTGCAGTCTGTTGAAAACTGGAGGAAAGGCTTCTTGTCACTGATTCCAGGCCCAGTGTGGGAAGGTCCCAGAACAGTCCAGAAGACAAATTGCAGATAAAGTCGTCTGTTACCCTGAGTCTGAGCATTTCTACTGAAATGCAGTCATCAGAGAGTTTAACTGCATGCATCCAGCAGGTATAGCAGGACACATGGGTACATGCGAGGCATGGTTTGTTACAGTTTATGACTTGGATAAATTAGGATACATTTCCACTTTCTTTGGCCAAAGTTGCATTCCCAATGAAGAGACGTGCCAGCATGCTATCTCGCTGCCGAATATGTTGCTGCTCCAGAGCAGGGGACACAAACGTTGCCTAAAGTCATTGGAACTACTAATGCAAACACAATGAAATATTTAATATTTTTCATAGTCTTATCTACTTACATAAAAAAAAAAAAAAGAGGCTGTATTTTTCCTGGATAAAATTTTCCAAAATATTTACCCTAAAGCAAAGAGGAATCTGAAAAATGGGAGCTTAATTTATTAAAAACAGTACAGTTCTAAGGAGCTGATAACAAGCGAGCTGTAGGGCAGCTTTACAGATAGTGAGATATTGGCTTCACCTGTGAATCTATGAAAAGCATATTGTTCAGCAGCAGTGAATAGCTCTAAATAATTCTCTTTAGGATTGTCTAACTGCCTCAACTTGGTTTCAAGTATTTAATTCATTTATAAATTCATATAATGTTCCATGCGGTGCTTTTCAGGATCCAAAAATGTGTGCAAATATTGTGCCTGATCTGGAAGCTTCTTTTCTTTCCTAGGGCTGTCTTTGTTTGATGTATGCACCATCAGCCTAGTTCATAATTCATAGAAATTATGTACCTTCCACTGGAGGACACATTCCCTAAAATTATTTTCTAATCACTGACCTCTAGAACAGTAACCAAGGAAATCAGCAGCTAAACCAATGGTATAATCTTAGTTCACCTGCCGTTTACATCTCTATTTCCAAATGACTGTGTAGGCTCCCTTGTGCTCTCACTGATTTTGTCTTTTAAGTACCCAGTGACCCCACTGATAAAGATCCTGATGTACTGCAGTGGAAGAAATGACTTGGCCCACCAGTACTGCAGCCCCACAGGAGTCCTTTGGAAATCCTGCACCCAACTTCAGTCACACATCTAGTTCTTAACAGCCATCGAGACACAGGCCCTCAACTAACTTAAAATCTATACCTTATAAACCATATTATTGGAATTCATTTCAAATGAAGTGGTATTCAGGATAGGTATTGCAGCTGAACTTGGATGACGAAGAGAAGATTGAGAAGGCATCTGGTACAGAGAGCGTAGATGGAGTGATGAATGACAACTACTTATTTTGTCCTTACAGATGGAGTTGGTGGATTATGCAGTTTAGCAGATCTGCCCGTAAGAACAACTAATGATTTAAGAAAATCTTTATATACTAAAATGTCAAAAACTGAAGATATGTTGGTTTCCCAGCTGAGTAGCCTACTTTATAGGTGGGTGAGCTATATATTTCAGTTAACTGAATGCAATAAAACTAGGCTCGTTTTTGCAGATGTTGGTCCTAGTTCCATAATCCTTGCAGGATTCAGCTTCAGTAGCAATTTGACAAATTCTCATTTTTCAATGAAAAAACCTTTCCCTTTAAAAAAATGAAGAGCCAGTGTTTTCAGTTAATTCCAAACCACCAAACCTCAGCTCTTTGAGACAGTAAAAAAGGATTGGCAGGTAAGGCCTGTACTGGTCCATTTGGCCAGAAATGTGCTCAGGTGTGAGAAAATTGCTTATTTTCAAAGAAAACTGGTAACCACCTTCTTGAGATACCGAGCAAGCTTTCACTGAGAAGTATTGACTCAGGTCAGTACAGACAGGAGGCCCCAAACACATGAAGGCAGAATGTTCTATCACAGGCTTTAGCTGCTGCTCTTGATAACAAAGATTTTAAATGAGGTGTAGTGATTAAATTCAAGGTGGAGCATCACAATAAGAATCTGAACTCTTTATTTCAGTGGAATGATATTGCTGAAATTTATTCTCACATGGCCACATCTTCCATTAGGTTTGTGGGGCTGCACATGATGAGATACTACATTGAGATGGGCATTGAAAAGGGGCCCATACAAATGGTTGTATTAGCTATTGTATGTCTGGAGACAATCAGATGGCAAGCTTTCTGTTGTAGTCTACAGAGCCCTCTGAGATGATGGGAATTTTTCAGGAGACTTGACAAGTGTTGAGTTTCCTTTAGATTTGTTGCAGAACGTGCTACCTTGACAGCACATTTTGGGAGTAGTGGGCATGAATGTCACCTACCAAGAAAAGTGTCCTCTGCATAGCCTTTATTAGGGCATGGCCATGGAAATACATTTTGCTTTGCTACTTGGTACGTTCTGTACGCCATCCAGAAAACTGGCATTTGTAAGAGCAGTAAGTAGTCCTAGGAAAGGTTTAGTAAATTCTTTGAACTGGCAGCCCAGGGTGCTGTTATTTCTCAGTGCTGATGGCATAGGTTATGCAGTCAGTAGGTGTGCAGCGTTACACTGTGATTAGTGTTTGTTTATGGGCTTCCTGCATATGTGACTTCAGAGCCATTGCACTAAATATTTGTACCTACTTTTCTCATGATCCAACTGCTTTCCCCTTGTTTGGCAGCCCTTCCAATGCAGCAGTACCTAAATAAGGGCATGCTGACATGTTGCACATCATTCAGCCCTCTTCTCTCGATGTTAGGAGAGTTTCAACCCTGAGTAATAGGAGCTCTTCCTACAGCTTTGCAATTTACTTAGTAGAGCCTGCTCCTTTCTAGTGGCTGGCACTAATTTCCTTCTGTATTTTTTCCTGTGTTCTGTGGAACATGTATCAGTATTTTCTCAAATGGTAGTTACAGGCAGAAAGCCATCTGTGACAGACATTTGGAGAATAGACTATGTATCTTACTGAGCATCTTTTAATAGACTCTGCTTTTTGTTATGGACTAACCTTTCTTTGAAGAGAAGAAGAAATTCTTGTGCAATGTTTTTTTAAGTGAACCTTCTCACATTCTCAGCTGTCTACACTAGATAATAGTCAGCTGTGAGCTTAGCAATGACACGTATTTCTATATCCAGAAAGGAGAACAGTCTTTCACTTTCCATGAGCTGATCTATTATAAAATACATTATAATGCTAAATGGAGCATACCTACTTTTGGTAAAGAAGCTGTGTTGGTACGTCTACTACTACATGGCATGGTGCCACTGGGACAACTGAGCACAGTAACAACACAATAATTAATGAGCATACAGTTGATGTATACCTTAGATTTATTTAAGATTGATTATGTCTGCTACTATCCGACTCTGGTTTCTCTCTTGGTGTTCACCACAGAACTCTTAGCCAGAGAAAAAACAGGCAGTAATGCAGTTATGAGAACCTGATGCCTGCTAGTGGTGCTTTATTTCATCATAATATAAGGCAACCTTAGTAAAAATGAGAATTGGGTCTTGAATGTCATCTCAGGTCATCTAACTATATAGACATAAATCCTCTGCCCATCTCTTAACGGAGGATGGCCTGTCCAGAGCCTATAATGTGTCTTGAGGTAAAGGAAACTGGGAAATACAAGCAGTTTGAAATAGTCATCAGTACCTGGGAGATGTCAGCAGTCTGAGGAATTGTTGCAGTGTCAAATTCTCCTTAGCAGTAACAACCACTGCGATTTTTACAGCGAGCAAGCAAGAAAAGGAAAGAGCATGTGGGGAGACTGCCATTAAATACATGACTACTCACTGCTGTGACTTTTCCCTTTCCTTATTTTTTCTTGCGTTATTTAAGCTTATCTCCCTTGTCATTTAAATTAATGTATGTGTATGGTACTTAACTGTTAATAGGAAAATACAATTTTTAGATCAAACAGTAGCTAATGAATCAGAAGCACTTGTTTAACAGTTAGCAATTGCAGTAATTTGCTGTTAAAGATTGCACATGCAGCCACAATATACAAAATTATAGTATCAATATCAACCAATTGAAACACTGTATATGGCAGCATTTAATGTGAAAGGGCTGATTTGCTTCAGCCTGTGTTTTCTCCTATGATTCTATTGCTTTTCCTTTAGCATATGTGGAGAAGAGTCTATTGCAAGGACTGGCATTAGCATTGCAAGTATATGGCATTTTTTTTTGCATAGGAATAGGGAAATGTAAATGGCTCCATTTGGAAAGAGTGTCTCTTTCCTCTACAAGTTGGATGAAGATTATGTTGTCTTACAGACAAAGAAACCCCATCATAATCTTCAAAGACTATTTTGTTAAGGTGTGTAAATAAAACCACAAATTAAAGATTTGGGAGCACTTGTAGAAGACTTACATTAATCACGTAGTTTTAGCTCCAGTAAGGAAAAGATACAGCACTTCATAGGTTTCGTAGACTTTCCTAGAGCAAAAGAAATCTAAGCAAATAATTTAAATGAAACAAATAATAAAAAAGCACTAAAAATAAGCTAATTCAGCCTACTGCAAACTAGCACTGAACTTTTTGTTTTCTTTATCTGTGCCCTGAAGTAGCAGTCAGCATAAAACTGTGTTCATGTAATGCATGGGCAAATAAAGAACAATGCACTTGTATTTCTGATAAAAGGAGATTCTATCAGGACTGATTTCTGGCAAGCTGGAAAGACCATTTAGTGGTGCATGTATCAGAGACATAATCTATGTAATATAGAATGTGTTGATTGAAGCTATCTTGCTGGCACCTACAGATATTGCATACATGTTTGTCCACAGACCCTTTTTATCCTTGAGAGATAGGAGGAGGGAGTGTCCTATCATGCTCCTGGACTGAATGTTTTATTATCTTTTTCCTATTGCATCCTATGGACACTGAGAAATATATTCTTGTCAGTAGCACAGTTCAAGGGGTGATGGTAGTGGTGGAAGCTCCAGTAAAAAAGAGGATTTCTACCATGTTGATTTTATGCAGAAATAATGATATAAACCACTTTGCACTACTATATGGCAGAAATTCCAGATGATTTGGATGAAGGCACTTACTCAGCCAGATGGTGAAGACTTTCCTACAGGAGTGAATGAAGATGGATTGCCTAATTTCAACAGTAGGATTGTGCTGGAAAAAGTGCCAATAAAGATTTCCTCCTGGTGTGCATATATGGGACATATATGCACCTTTCTCCAGCACTGGAAAAAGGTGATAGAAAATGCATTTGACAGTTGGAAGTGGTAGCAGCAAACACGCAGTCTCTGAGGGCACCAACAAATCTTAATGTCCTGAACATCCTCACCTGGCTTCCTATCCTTACCCTGCTAATGGGCCCAAGGGCACTATATAAGCTCAGCCCAGGGCTATTAGTTTTTCTGCTAAGTGTGTGTAGGTTTGGTGGTGTTTAAAGCACCTCTGATGTTTCTTTGCCTGTCTCTAGTTCCAGCTCATGTCCTGATGCTTAATCTGCCCCATCACCAAGGTCCTGCCTGGTCACGGTGCCCAGCTTACCCTGCCCTCTGGCAACGGTGGTGAGGTTAGATGGACTTTGGCTGTGAGACCCTGCCCTGCTGCACCCTAGAGTGGCTTCTTGCTCCTCAGGGATTTACTGTCCCCTTGGAGTGTCCTATTTGGTAGTGCCAGAAAGCGGTTCCTGAGTCTGGGAGCATACATTGAATACATCTGTTGGGAGTTCTTTTTGGTTCTTTTTCTTTCTTAGTAGGAAAGCAATGAAACCAATAGTGTCCTAAAGGAACCACATCAGAATTTCCTTTATTGAGGATGTTAATGCTCGCTTGCCTTCCTTATTTCTGCTTTTCCTTTTTATTTGGAGTATATGTGTTGGTGACTTTCTTTCAGGAGGAAAGGATTTGGGTGTAAATTATTTTATAACTATGTTATATTTTCATAAATGGAACTGAAACCTGACTTCTGTAACAGGTAAAATGGCAACCTCCAACTGTCTCATGACCGTTGGGTGATTAATGCAAACATAAGCTGGTAAAACTACACTGAAGTCCTTATGGTTGGTACTTTAATCTCAGCAAAAACTTCAAACTTTTTCTTAGCTGCTGCCTCTAGCAGTAAGTTTTGATAGAGTAACACAGTATGTGCCTGTTTCCTCACCACTGTAGATGACTTTGTCCATTGAACATGTAAGTACCTTAACTGATTGCAGGGAATTAGCTCTCTTTTAAGGAGGTTTAGCTCCCTTGCAAGACTGTATTCTCCTTACAGTAACCCTGATGCTCTTACTCCAGTTCTTAATCTCTACTGGCAACAGGAAGGAAAAAAGTAGCTTGGGTGATGTTTGAAACAGGCTGATTCTTACATAATCATTGTCGCTGATTGTGGTTGGCACAAATGTGTACTGAGGTTTGAGGGTGCTGTGCCTCACGCTGAGGAGGTACAGCATGATGCTCCTGTCACAGCATGTAGGTATGGATGCTGGCTTCCATTCAGGGCTGCGTGTACTCTTGAGTAATCTTTCCCTTAGTATTTCTGTGCTTTAAGAGTAATTAAGCATGGTTGTTTTGAAACCATTATCGGATATGAGATGATGAATTTTTTTTTTGCTTTATTTTCAACATACCTCATTTTAGAAGGGGAAATTAGAAGCCTTAGAAACTAGTAAAGTAAATGTGGAGCCTTTCTTGTAGTTCTTTTCACTCAGCCCTATACCAAGTGCCAGTCAAACACCTGTATGTGTCCTGGAAACTGTTGAATGATGTTTCTTTTCGTTGCTTATTTGTTATGACTTAGAAGAGCACTGTAAACAATCATCTTACTATCACCTAAATTGATTAGTATAAACAGTAACTAATTAAGATTTTTATTGCTTGCACCTGGGAATAGTCTTTTAAAGGAAAGTACATCCTTAATTTCCTCAAACCGAAAAGAGGAATTTGGAAGTCTGTTTTACTCGTCAGGGGCCTAGAGCCACTGTTGAAGAGCTCTGTCATCTACAGATTCCTTTTACTATTCTTGAGGTAGGGCTGCTCATTCTTTCCCATTTGCTCTTGTGTATCATTTGTGAGGTCTAGGATATGGAATTTGTTTCTTCCCTGAATTCTACACATGTTTGACAAGCACTTTGTAAAGTCAACAGCAAAAGAAATTTAAAAAGCAGCAGCTCTTAGCTTGGATAGTCAAGTGTCTTTTCTTTCTAACCTATTTGGTTTATATTCTGGATCCTTGTCTCTAGAGAGCTTTTCTCCCTTTCCTCATTGCCTACAGGATGATAAGCCACCTGCCTGACTGGATCAGTGAAATTCACTTAATTCTTGCTCAGAGGGATCAATATTTGCCAGTAGAGTATGGATTTCTTGTGAGTGCTGCCAGCTTGATAAAGATGCCTTTTTTCCTTGAGGTGGAGCTCCAGGGTAGTATGCATTATGAGCTCTCTTGCTGTGTATATGAAAAAAAAAACCCAAATCCAATAGTTCTTTATATAGTACTGGATAACAACGAAATAGGAAAGAAGTCTTTAACTGCAAATTTAATATTGTTTTCTGAAGAAGCACAAAGTCCATTTCTCACCTTTTTCCTACCTTCCCAACTGCTTGTTGGTAGCTATTTAACAGAGGTCTTGGACTCCTGGGAAAAGTTTGACTAGTTACCAGGAGGCAGTACTACATTTATGACTAATCTGTAGCCTTTATGCTGTTTTATTTTATCACTAGAGAAAAGCAACAAAATCTATTAAATAGGAGTAAGTCGCTTTATGCTGCAGCAAAAAAACTTCCTAAGAGTTAGGATGGTAATAGCTGTTTGTTTTCCTAGTCAATTAAAAACAAAGCACCTACTCCCCAGTGTGACTTCTGTAAAATTCCCCTTATAGGGCCCAGTTTCGACTCTTCAAAGATATCACTCTCATCACAGTTAATGGGTTTGAGTATAACCTTGTGTGAGGAAGGAGAACACCAGGTACAGCACAAACAAGCCATCATTCTACAAATATAGACCACTTAATTTTGTCAGAGGACGAATGAAACAGCTTATTGACTGATCTGTTTTAATCACAGATAATATTTATGACCATAATTAGAGTATAGGTCAAATTTCCCACTTAATAGTAGAACATATTTACCCTTTACAAAAGGGACACCAACACTTGCATAATCCAAGACTTCAGTGCAGTCTTGCCATGTGCAGATGCAGGATTACTGCACACTCAGTTTTGGTGCGCTGTCTATTGGACTATCAGGTTCTTGTTTCACTGTACTTCATGGTAATGACTTGTAATACAATAGACTTATTGATCATGAAACTGGTCTGGCTTGTGTTCCCAGTGTGGTCATCACCTCTATACTTTGGGATATATATAATGGAAATGTTTAGCAATTACACTTTTTTTTTCCCTTCTCGGGTGGTCAACCTATGAAGGAGATATTCCCTTACATTCCCAGCCCCCCCACCAGCCTATTTACAGCATCATTTGAGAATTCTGAAGGTTTTGAATGGTCTTTGGACACCCTTGAGATCTGCCTGCTGATTGTGATGGGGATCACCATGTTGGCACATGTACAGAGTGTGTTTTATCCACAACCACTGCGTCTGATCTCTAAAGTTAAGCAGAGTCGGGTTTGTGTCTTGTCTAGGAAGACCAAGAGATTTTCCCTGTGGCTGGACAGTCATGACTGGCAGGGTGTGTGGGATAGTATGGGCACATATCTAGGCCAGTGGGCCCCTCCAATGCTTTGATGTCTACGTACAGTCTTGCATTACAAAACATTAACAACACAACTGTCAAGTAGATGGAGGCACTTGGAACAATGCAGTCAAAGTCCTCCTGTCCCAAGGTTTGGGGATGGAGTCAGTCATTGAGCTTTTTGATTGGATTTTAAATTCATGCCAGAAAGGTACTTAAAAAATATGACTAGTTTCAATAATCTGAAGGATGCAAACTGATTTTACAAAAGGTTAAAAGAAGAGGGGACCTCCTGATATGAAAGGTAATGATTAAAAGCTTTCTAGACTTCCTTCAAAAACTCAGCTGTGTGCTTCACCTTCCAGCTCTCAGAACCAAAACTTGGACTAAGTTAGTGTTTCTTTAGGCCTGGGATTTAGAATTCTTCTGTGTAGATTAACACTGGCAATTACACATGGCAAACTGAACTGTAAAGAAAGTGTTATTGCTCTCTGAAGACGTAATTTCAAAATCCAGTCTTAGTTTTAAAGTTTTTAGAGCTGGAAGCCAAACAGCTTCATGGGATGGAGACAGAATTGCAGCCTTTAAACTGCATTTAATCTGAATTACAAATAAAAGTACAATTTTTCTAGCAGGCAGACATCTGGCAGAGGAAAAGATCTGGTCTTCATGGCCTTCTCTAGATTTAATATATAAGGAATGTATTAACTAATATGATTTTAGGCATGACTTTGTGGTCAGGGCAAGTGTTTTAAAACATGAGAGCAACTGGTTATATCCAAGCTTGTTCCTCTTAAGTATAATATGTGGAATTACTCTTTCCATATTTAGGAAACCTACACTGTAGGTACCCTTACCTGAGCTGCTACTTACTCTGAAGTCAAGGTACTGTATTTTTAAGCATAATTAATCCATAACATCTGTCTTGCAATGAAATTATTTATGCTTTTGAAGGGCTTATTTTTCTACCACAGACAATAAAACAATTCTGCCCTACTTAGGTGTGGGTTTTCAAGATCTGCAGTTGAGGGAGATGTGATCCCATCCACCTTGTCCCTCCTATTGTGTCCAAAGTATGCTAATTCAAGTGTGCTGGATGTTTCAAACTATGCTTCTTACTACTGTAATTATAGCTTAACATAAAAATGGATGCACTCAGTGCCATGTGTTACTAGGAAGCTGTTTGACAGCAATGTTTCAGCTGGACATTGAGCTTTAGAATGAGCATGTAAATTATCTCAAAATAAGCACCAGCTCTTTAGCAGGTGACATTTTCTGCATATAAGTTTGCTTGGTTATTAGGTGCTCATCGGTCCAACTAGTTCTCAATCTGTGCTTGGCAGTGGAAGAGCATCTTGAATATAGATGCAAAGTAGGAGTGCCTTAGCCTAATGGATCAGGTCAGGAACGGCATGGCTTCCATGAAATGTAGTACTAGGAACAATTTGTAGAAGCACAGTAATGAACATTCAAAGCTTGCATTGTGAGGCAAGGAGGAAAAAATCAGGTAAGAAGGGAGGATTTGTAATGGAAAAAGCAGTATGGTAAGCTGTCAAAGTTAGTTTATAAGGAGTGATTTTTAAAATACAATGGCAAATACAACTGGTACAGCAAAGTGTGAGATTTCTCACTCTGCGAGGGAGGTTTCCATGTTATGTCGAAACACTATTTGAGCTGCATGAAATTACAGCCTGGGTACTGTGTGTGTGGAGGGGTTCCCTGAGGTTGGGTTGGTGGCACTGATACGATACAGAGGAGGCTTATACTGATTTAAATGTATACTCCTTTCTGGGAGTAATAACCCAGCCTGTAAACTACATGACTAGAATGGCTCGATGATAATACTAAAGAGAGACCATGATTCAGCTCTAACTTATGCTAGTTTTACATTAGTAAGTCAGCTGACAGCAGTGGAATTAGTCCTGAATTTTTGTGATGTAAGATGAGAACTAAGAACAGTTTGTGTGCTTGAAATTTGGGCTTCCATATTCCACCAATTTGTATCACAAAGACTACATTATTCAGGCATGAGTTGTTTCATATTTAATATCATATTACATATGTCCCTTGATGAACAAAGGACTGTAATGTAATTGGGTTCAACCGTCAGGTTAAACCCTCAAGAGAACAGAGTTCAAGCTGTTAATAAATTGCTGCAGAATCCAGACATAAAACTGAAGGCTGGGAATTCCATCTGTTGTTTTAATAGAGATAGAGAACGATTACTTAAATATTTTAGAAAAGCTTGGCTGAGTAATAACCAAAGAGATGCGGTGGGACAATATTTACAAGACTCTGAGCTACTGTCTCACTGTAATGGCATGATAAGACAAACAGGAAGCTATTAAAAGTACCTTCAATTTTTCTTTTTATCAGCCTACTCTCAAGCTTCCCCAAAAATTCTTCATCCTAGAATGAGACTTAGCATTAAAAAATTATGAAGTTGACATGACCTCAACTTCATTTATGGAGGCAGTATTGCAAGGTCCAACGTTGAGTGAAGTGCCTTTAGTCTGGAACATTTGCTCTGAACAGTTATTCAATGCAGTTTTATTGGATGGTGTTGGCGTTGTTGGAGATGGAATAAAGGAAGTAAATGACTGGCTTCTTTGAAGCTGAGTGGTAGGAGCTGGATAGAGAAGGGAGCTATAACTAGGTTAGCAAGCAGAAAACCTGGTGGAATAAGAGAAAATACCATTCATCAGAGGACTTGTAATTTTGAGCACTTTTCTTTTTCTTAGAACTAAAGACTAAATTTGTGCTCCTTTCAATTCTTTAAAAGAGTATAGAGCTGTTTAGATATGCAATACAGAAACTAGAGATGCTGCAGATGGAGTTAAAGATTAAACGAGGGCTTGGAGGCAGATGATGATCTTTTCCTCAAGACTTTCCTTTGTCAGATGCTGTCACTGAAGTGATCAGAGCTTTCTGCCGAAGCAGTGGTGTATGCTGACCCCTTTACTCCCATTAAGCTCTTCGTTCTGGTGGCAACACCAGCTGCTCAGCAGTGTGACACCTAGACTGAAGGAATATTGGCTGTGATGGTCAAAAGCGGTTTTCCTTTTTGCCATAACTGGAGTGCCTTTGCTTGCTGCCAGATTAAAACTCAGGCAGGCAGCAGAAGATATTGTCCATCAAGGTTTTCGAATGTCAGCTTCATTATGAAATATAACCCTGCTTCCTAGGTGAGAGGGATGTCAAGATTTCTTTCAATTAAAATCAAATTTGTGTTTCTGTGCCAGGACGTACAACATTTTTACATAACAGAAGGCTTCTTTATTGAACTATATTCAAAGACTTAACAATGTGAGGCTTAAAATACATCATATTGAATTTTTTTGAACCATTTCATTTTTGTAACTGGGTCATCTATCCATTAATTCATATCCCTTATTGCTGAGAGACATTAATATAGATATTTTTCATAGCATTAATCTCCTGTAATATGAATCTCTTTGCTTCTGAAATAAAACCCATTAAGCATTAGTTGTTTCATACAAAAATACAGTAATCTGATAGCCTGATTAGATGTTATTTAATCTGATAATGGTGCACCAGTGGCTGGGGGAAGACTCTTAAATAAACATGGAAGAATTGCTCTATTGAATAACAAATTAATTTATCCTCTTGATTCTATCCTTAAACAGTCCTCCCACTTCCTTGGCAGCATTTTTAGGAACAGATTAATGAAATCTGGGGAATAATTTGCATATGCAAATTACGCATGCAATTACTTTTTTGTAGTCATAGCAGGCGTAGGTGACAGTACAACTGCCTTCAAGCTTTTGCCAAAATGTAAATGTATCCTGTTGCATTTGGTGAGTTAATGCACACACCTTCAGTTCCTCATGCCCAGAGGGAATGGGCAAAGTTGGTAAAATAATTCACGACCGAGGCAGTGCTGCTGGGGACTGTGGTCCGCATGCCAACTTCCCCCGCCTTGGCTGATCAGGCTGTTACTGTCAGTGCAGGACCTTTCTCTCTTGTGTGCTTTTGTAGGGCTGATGGATATGCCCAGACTCCACCTCTGAATCCCAGGAGACTGTGAACATGGACCATAAATATAGAAAAATCTGCCGTCAGACCTGCCAGTGCACCAGTTTAGGAAGGGGAAGGGTGGAGAAGAGATGGGAAATGGAGCAGCTGAGCAATGTTGGGCTGCAGGGCTGGCACAGGAGGATGTCCATCTGCAGAAGCAGCACAGAGGATCTCAAGGAGAGGTGTTGCAGCTTCTTTTTTTTTGCTGCACTGGACAACTGATCAGAAAATGGGAGCTCTGAGAGGTGTCAGGGTGATTCTTGGCTACAGCTGTAACTTGTAGTCCTTGCAGAGAAAAGCTGCTGCTGCAGAGTGAGTCGGGATTGGTACTTGTCACCAAGGGTGGTACCATTCCTGTGATAAGGATGTGGGTGAATTTTTCACATGGCTCCAGGTTTTGTACAGAAAACAGTCGGTGTGTCACTATGCAGTGCCATAGCTTTATGGGGTCCTTTGCTGGGATAGCAAAGCCCAGAACTGCAGCGTGTGCATCCTGTGTTACCTCTGCAGAAAATTGGATTTGCTTCAGTTGAGTTGCTCCAATTTATACCTGAACAGAATTAGGCCTTCTACATGGTTTGGATTCAAATTATTGCTTGTCACAGCCACTGTGCGAAATCATCTGATGTTAATTCATTGGAGTACTGTGGATTGTCTGTGCTCTCATCTTGTCTCTTACTGTCAAAGAAATATCCCAAACTGAAATGTATCCAGAGCTTGTGCACAGCAGCTCCAGTCGTCTTTCCCTGTAACTCAGAGGAAAGGAAGAATCTTTCATAGTAGTTACAGTGACCAGAGACTAGGCTCTAAGTGCGGTATGAGCTATAAGAACGTTAAAAGAATTCTGTGCCAATGAAATACCTTATAAATGCTCCTTGTCAGGGTTATGCATGCAACCAGTTAGCAGGAATTACTGGGGTTTAGGCAGCTGGAAAGCATTTGTATACATTAAATGTTTTCAATGAATTAAATGCAGCCTGTCTGTAAATACCTCTTCTTACCTTACTGCTACGTTGTCACTTTTTACACTACGTGATGGACCTTTCTTACTCCTTGGCTTGATTTTTCTTCTCTCCAGTCACTTGTGGGTGAATGAAAGTCTTAGAAAATGACAACAGGCTGCAATTTGTTTTACAAATGTGGATGAGCTCTCTATGGAAGGCAAGATAGAACCTAGAAATAGGGTTTGAGTTTGGGGACTGCCGATCCTGTGTATGACCCTGGAATACATATCTGGATCTCATTCAGTATGAGAAAAATATGACTTTAGACAATCTATTTAAAGTATGTAATAATAAATCAAAAAAAGTGAAGAATAACTGAATTGGAAAGATAGTTTTGATGCTTTTTCTTTATTTCAGATGGTTTAGTACCAAATAGTCATGTACATCTGCAGTTATAAGCTCATGACTTTATAGCTTTAAAAATTCAAGAGGATTTTTGCATGAGTCTTTCCAGACCTTGCTCCTGTTTGCATTTTCATTCACGTGCTCCTGGCATGCTTTAAGGGACAGTTGCTTGAATCCCAGAAGAATAAAATAATTTAAAATGGCAAAAGACATGTCAAATGTACTTTCTTATTTCATGATGGAACAGCTAGTCTGACTTGTGCAGGAGTTAAAGTGTGTTTACTAGAATATATTGCTAGGTAATGGAAAAAGGTAAGTTTATTGAATTATCTCAGTAAACATATATGTTGTTCTGATCCAACCATTTTAGCATGCTTAGACTTGGACAAGAAAATGAATATTTCAGATAGCTTTCTTGAGCCCTTTTTGCCCTTTATTTCAGTAACAGGGTCTTGTGGTTTGAGCAGGTAAGTAAACCATGTCACTAGTCTAACCTTGGCTAGTGATGAATTGCATGGCCTTTGGCAAGTAATGAAAAAGAAAAACCATATAATTTTTGCATCAAAGTCGTCTGCATGCCACGAGTTGGACCTCTGTGAAGGCTGGTTTTTTTCGTAAAGAGCTTTCAGGTTCCTCAGTATAGCACATTGTAAAGAAGTCCAGTATACAGCAAACAGCTCACGAAATCTAGGGTCTGATAACTTAGAAATGATGCTCTAAAAATGTTAACTTGAACTTTGTTACGTACAATGTGGAGAAAATGCCAGTGGGATCATTCGTAGAATGAGCCTCTATTTATCTATTTGAATACAAAACTTTCTGACAATGTTGACTAGTAGATCCTATATGTCTAAAGAAAATATTAGTGAACAGGATCCTGTATTTTGGGAGTTAATGCTTATTTATAGGTTGCCTGTGTTCTCATCCCATTGACTCTCACAAGTCATTCTGTCATTGATCTCTGGGATTTCATAGAGCAGTTAGTCATCCAGAATTAAATGGCTCTGGTTTGCTTTAGACTGAGGTAATGGTGCTGTGGCTGGATGTCTCAGGTTTCTCAAATCCCCACTAAAGTGCACGCTGAAGCATTGCCACTGTTGGAAAAAGTGAATCAAGAAGCTGAACTCCATTTTTTGCAGACCTCTGTAGATGCTTACTTTCTTTAAGGACTGTAGTAATTATTTGATATTATTGAACATTTCAAGATTTGGAATTTTTTGACTAGTGTAATTCAAGAGTTGCAGCTGGAGTTGAACTTGAGACTCATCCCAGGAATGATCAAAGGCAGGGTAACTTGTGCTGCTGTAAAAACCCCAAACTTCTTGGCCTAGGTCATCTTCCCACAAAGATGATCAAGGAAAAGAGTGCTTTCAAAAGTAGCTGCACTTGTATTTCTGTGCTTTCTAGAAGTGCTGAGCAATTACCTGTATGTGTAGGCAGCCAAGCACCTTTAAAAGCCAAATGTTGCAATGCCTGTCTGTGCATTCATTCTCCAGCTGTACAACGAAAATAACCCGGTATTGTCAAACATCTAAAAGCTTGACAAAATCTATTCAGCAGGCCTGGAACTGATGGGCTCTTAGGCTTTTTGAAACATCTAAATTAACTTTAAATTGTCAGGTGGATGAAGGATGCCCTTAGGAGATGAGAGACTTCAGCGAGCTATGCCTTCTAGGTGGGTGTTACAGGGCTGTGGTCATTTTGGTCAGAAGTAGTAAATTAAGGTTCAGACACCAGTGTTCACTTAAAAGGTGATGTTCCCATACCATCTGGGATTAATACATGCTACAGAATGATTCATAAAACTGCACGGAAATGATGTATATTTATCCAGTACCTTTGGCTCTCAGCAATATTCATAAAAACATAAATGTTCTGCTTCCTTTGAAATGGAGACTTGAGAGTGTATAGGGTTCCCTGCTTCTTGTTAGCATCTCATTTAAGCTAGGAGTGGACAGGGAACCTTTTCATTTCTCCTGTGTCTCAGGGGAAGGGCAGGTCAGTACCTCCTCATTATCCTACCTACCAGTGTTCCTAGCGATAAAGTTATAAGCAAGGGTGATTTTTCTGCTAAAGCTGATCTTGGATGAGTTGAAGATCAGCTATGCAAAGAAGTTTAGTACTTATTATGTAAAAATGTAAACCACCAGCATGAGAATTCTACCTGCACCATTGTTAAGCCTTTTAAATCTACAACAGGTATTACTGAAACAAGCAACCCCCAAGCAAACCCCAACATTTTAAGGCAAAACAAGCCCTGGGCAAAAATAAGTAGAGTCTCAGCATTCATTATACATTACAGGATGCATATTCCTATAGCTGCAGGTAATATAGGCATTCCATAGCAGCAGCCTTGGAGCGTTTTTATTCGATATTGTATCATTAAGTAGCAATAGTTGCAGGGACTCTTCAAACACAATTTAATATTTGACAGTCTACTAGAATTTTGGAAGCTGAACTTTATTTCTCACTACAAAGATTTTTAGCAGACAACTTTTACTCTCAAAAAATCCCCGAAACCCAACAAAACCCAAAACCCTCACACCTCCCCCCCAACAACCCAAAACCCTTACGAACCAAACATTTCTCAAGTGAAGGAAGGGTTTCTTTTACAATGCTTTTTCATGTACGCCCAATCCCGGACTGAACACTGTATCACAGGCAGCTTTGAGCAGAGGCAGCCAAGCCCTTGGTAGTGGCAAATGGCTGCAGAGCCTTTTGGTGCACTTGGGCCCTTATAAGAAAATTGAATGAGAACTTAAAAGTTGTCTGCATTAAGAATTTACACTGAAAAAAAAAATCGGCAATTTGGTAACAATTTTGCAAAATCTCTGCTTATTTTAGTGTTTAATTAAATTAAAACTATTATATTAAAAAAACCCTACTTCATAGGACTAGCTATGTTTATAATGCAAATTAAGTGGTATTAAGCACCTTTTATCAATAGCCTCAGTAAAGCAGAAGTGGGAGGCTACTCTAGCACTTGTGTTCAAGACCCAAAGATCTGAAGTTGCACATAGCCTGATATGACAGTTTTCTGGTACCTGGTGACAATCCAGAAACCGCCCTCCGGGTAGCTCTGTGATCCTGAGCGGTTTGGTCAGTCATCTGGGATGTAAGAAACCGACTGCGACATTTCTGCAGTGAAACAAAAATAAACGGAGGAACTTCGGAACCTCTCATGAAATAGAGTTATTTTCTGCTTTGCTATGTTATCCGCTAAACTTGTCCTCCTTCATTTGGAAAGCATGGATTGCTCCGCAGCTGGGGATTAAACTGAACTTGGCATGGGTCCACAATGGAAGAGCAAGCATATCCACCCTGGTAGCTGTGACAAGCGTTCTTCCCTGTGAGTTAATCTAGACTCAGGAGATTAATTTGGAGACTCAGTGCGAGTAATTGTGCATATGCAGAACAAAGCTGTGGGCAGCTTGTTGCATTAGCACATGTTCAGGTTTATATATGTAAAGTGATGCTGAAGCAATTGAACACACCTTCAAGGCCAGAAATAAGATCCTGGCACTGGGCTGTAAGATGGCTTCATGTAACAATGATATTAGTGAGGGGATGAAAAGCTTTTCTCCCCAAAAGCTAGATGTTTGGGAAGCGACTGCTGGACCTGTATTGTTTCTGAAAGTGGTGGGAGCTTGAAACCTCGGTGGTGGTGGCAATGGCCCTGGCTTCCTTTGTAGAGAAGCAGCTCAGGTGATTGGGAAAATTCATGTTTGGAGCTGGCTTCTGTGATGGAGGAAATGGGACCACCTTCATTTCTGCTACTCTGTTAATGCCTGTTTCGGTGTTAGCATGCTGGGCAGCTGGGTAGAGACACAAGCATAGATGTTAAGTGTATTGAACATGTACAGGACAGGAGGGTCAGCAGCTGCAGTGAACAATGCCCAGAGCCCAGGCCACCAAGTAGTGATCCAGAGCATCTGCTCAGTGCCTCACCTGAGCATCAGTGCTGCACTGCTGCCGTGCCATGGTACTGGGGACAAATGGCCCTTTTCATTGACAGAGGGGCTGATGCTTCCAGAAAGCCAAGCCTGGCCTCAGGGGGACTGAAGTGACTCAGTACAGGTCTGAAAGGGGATGCTTGTGCCAGTATCTGATCCCTTTCCTGCGTGCCTGCTGGCATGTAGTCAGATACTCTCTCTGTGCTCTCACACTTTGCTTGGGAAACTGTAGTTTAGTGTCTGTGTGGTGAAAGCAAAGGTCTGAGAACATTGAAATGAGAATAGCTGTAGTTCTTTCTCAAAGTGAGCATAGCAAATGGACTCTCAATCTCTAAAAAGGCTGTTTTCAGTAGAACACAAAATAAGGTGCTCTTTAATCAGAGGTTCAGCAACTGCATCAAACAAATGATAATTTAAATGCTTTGTAAAGAAATCCGCATCTAGTGTGCGATTACACTCAAGCCTCCACTTCTCAGTGTCTGACTTATGATCCCTTCTAGCTCCTCTGGAAAACTCTCCTTCACCTCAGAGGTGGGGTTGCTTGAGTGGCCCCTGGCCAGAGGGGATCCTGCTCCATCTCTGCTGGCTCTGGAAATTGCCTTACCATCCATGGAGCTGGTTCAAACCACTGAATTGGCAGAAAACTAAATCGGGAAACATTTTAAAGCTTATTCCAGATGAGCATGTTCATTTACTGTTAGGAAAGATGTAATTTCCCTGTCCTTTGGGAGGGTGCTGCCTGGCCAGGATGTGTGTGCCAACACAAGGTGAATGGCCAATGGAAAATAGGCCAAGACTCATCAAAATCATCCTTTTTCCAAAACAGGATGGGACTCCTTACTGAAACAATATACAAGGATACTGAACTGTGATGCATGTTGCTGCTGTAACAGAAATCCTTGAGAGTGAAGAATGAAATCTGGGCATCTTTAAAATCAGTGGAAAAAAATCTGCTGAAAAATGCAGTTAAGATCTTTCACCATAAAAACTAGAAGTGTCTATTGTTTAATGATGGTTTCATCAGGATGTTTATACCCTGAGACCACGTGAATGGAGCAATTTGCTGGTGCAAATTTCTCTTTCGTTTCCTGGTGGCCTGGAGAAATACCAGCTGCATGTGTTAGGTAGGTGCCTGTTTTCCTTTTAACTGATGAGAAACAGAAGCTGAAATCTGCTTTCCCTGGCCAAAACCGAAGGGAATGCTCTCTCAGGCAGGGACACTTTAAAAGAGAAAGTAGATCAAGACTCAAAGGGAACAATTAAGAGCATGTATTTTTCTAACGATGCAGAAATCTGCATCTCAGTCATCATAAACGCTGGTGCTCTTGCAAACCAGCACTTCTTTTCCCAAAGTCAGTTAGAGCCTCTCCCTTGTTCTCTTGTTAGACCATGGGGTAAGACATGCATATCCACACGAGGTTTATATTTATTTGCCTATGTTGCAGCTTGGTGCCATCGAGAAAATGTGGTCATTGTTTCTATTTTTTTGAGCCTAAAAGCTAAAGCTGAACTCTTTCAGCTGGATCAGCTGGCGTGCTGTTGAACCTCAGGCACTCCAGTCTCAGCTTCATGGAGCCTGCAGTGACAATGCAAATGCAATAACTTTTTGCAGGATTTGAAATGGTGATTATATTCATATTATATAGGACATCAGAGACATAAGAGTCATTTGGCATTGACTTCATACTGGCATATTTATATTCACGTTTTTCTATTTATGATTGTTTAGGAATAAGATCAGGAAATGGATATTGAAACACTACTTGCCAAAAGCAAAGATGACTGAAACAGATGATGTGATTCCTTAATTTTGTACAATCAAGGAAAGAAAGGACTAAAGGAGAAAAACAGTCTACATGGCAGTTCTATGAACTCCAGGATAGAAAGGCCAGAAAGTACAGTGAGAAACAATCTGAAGCAGTCAGCAGCATTACTTTATTGTGAGAAGTGATGATGATGAATTTGACTACAAAGACGATGAGAAATTCTGTGGTGTAAAAGATCACAGTCCAGATTTACCAGGTTCACTGGACTGAAATCAGAACTGAAACTGGATGCCAGTAGAATCAGACACTTTGGCTCCACAGAAGAAAACTGGGCAAGAATAAAGATTTTTTCATCCAAATGCCATGGCTTCAGTCCCTGGCTCTGGGAAAAACATGCACAAGAGCTTGGTTATTGTTTTCACTGAGGATGTACTGTACAATTTGATACAGCACAAGAAATTACATTTACTTATTAGGGTATTTAGAATAGGGCAAAGCACTAGGCTAAAGATAGGAGCATGGGCTGTAGGTCTGGAATGACCTTTTCAGTTGTTTTCTGCCCTGACTTAAGAAATTAGATTGTCATCCGTTCATAATTTACTGGAAAACTAGTTAGGTTTTAGGTTGCTCTGTCCCTATTTGCAGGCTGTTTCAAAACCTTTGTGGAAAAAAACCACCTTATTTCCTCTTTAGACTTTTATGAAGAACATTTTTATTTAGCTCAGTTCCTTGTGTTTTGGGTACTATGGCTTGCACTAATAACTTTGGTAGTAGAAGCTTCAGGGATAGCTGGGAAAAACTGGTCAACTGCCCTCAGAGCTTTTGTTTTCATACAATCATAGAATGGTCAGGGTTGGAAGGGACCTTCAAGATCATCTTGTCCAATCCCTGACACAGGCTGGGACACCCTCCGCTAGACCAGGTTGTTCAAAGTCCCATCCATACTGGCCTTGAACACTACCAGAGATGGGGTAGCCACAGTTTCTCTGGGCAACCTGTGCCTAGGGCCTCACTACCTTCACAGGGTGCCTAATGTCTAATGTAAATCAGTACTCTTTCAGTTTAAAGTCATTCTCCTGGTCCTATCACTATGTACCCTTGTGAAAAAAACAGCCTCCATATTTCTTGCAGGCCCTCTTTAGGTATTGTAAGCCTGCTTCCCTGGGGCCTTTTCCAGACTAAGCCAGCCCAGCTCTCTCAGCCTGTCTTCACAAGAGAGGTGCTCCAGGCCTCTGACTGTCTTTGTGGCCTCCTCTGGACTCACTCGAACAGGTCCACATCCTTCTTATGTTGGGGCACCAGAGCTGCAGACACCTGGTGGGGTCTCATGAGAGCAGAGTAGAGGGGAAGGATAGCCTCCCTCAACCTGCTGGACACTCTTCTGGTGCAGCCTAGCATACAGTCGGCTTTCTGGGCTGCAAGTGCACACGCTGCTGGATCATGCCACTCGGACACAGGAGCTATTGACCACAACTCTTTGAGTGAGACCGTTTTCCTGAGTTAGGTGAACCACTTCCTGCTTCCTGCGAGAAATATCCCAATTGGTGCGAGGTTCTTTTTTTTTTTAACACTTTGTTGGCCTCACAAATTTGTATCCGCTTCTGTGCGTACTCCTAAAACACTTTTGAAAGTAGTGATAATCTGGCTACTTTTGAAGTCTTTTCCCTACAGTTTCTCCTGCTTCCCAGTTCAAGGTAATTTTAGCACTCTTCATTTAAGGAAATTCCAAGGCTTTTTAATATTCATATCCTTGACTTCTACAGGGATTCTTGCTTTACTCGGCTTCCTGTACTTAAAGTTTGCCTTTTTGAAATAAAAATCATGGCTATGGATAAGCATTATTCCTTTTTCCCTTTAAATAAACTGGAAGCAACTTCTGGGTACTTACTTCAAATTAATTTTGCATGCGCAACTCTCCTACAACATTATTTCTAAAAGTCTGAAAGAGCCTGGTTTGTTCGTTTGAGAGTTATTTCATACAGGAATCTGTTCGCTGCGATGTTGAGGAATAACTTTGTCAAATTATTAGTAGAAAGCACTGTTTCATACAAGCCGATTTTAAATTGTTCATTACAGATTTCCTGTTAGTGTTCAGCTTTCTAATAAGAGAGGGGGTTTCAATAGTAGGTTATTGGGGTGGCCTCCTTAGAACCTCTCTTCTCATGCTTCTTCCATATTTTAAACAAAACTTTCTATCATAGAACGATGTGGGCTGGAAGTGAGCTTAAAGATGGTCTAACTTCAACACCCCTGCCATGGACAGGGACACCTTCCACCAGACCAGGCTCAAAGCTGCATCATGCCATCCTTGCTTATTTCATTATAGTTTATTACATCATTGATAAATAATTCTGCTTTCCTGAAATATTTTTCTTAAACACCTTTTCTTAATACCTGTAGGTGCCTGTACTGGTTTAGGGTAGCATTTTCTCTTGGTTTTGGGCTATCTGTATAATATCTGTGTACAGTCACACATTAACAAGTTTACCTCTTCATTTTTCTGTTCAAGTTTATTATACAAATGGCAGTAAGGGTAAGTGTCCATGTTAAGCTGTAGAGAAACTTTATACATAAACTTGGATTTTTAATATTTACTGAGCATTTAAGCCTGATTGCCTTTATTCCAGGACTTCATATACTCATCTGGGTAAGCCAAATGCATCATCTCAATGACTGCAAAGTGCTTACACGTATGTAAGAGCTTATATGTGCAAGTGAAGTAACTAGATCAGGACTCCTGCTAACACTGTTAATCTCGTATTATGATCTCAGGTGCCCTTAAAATGGATAAATCTATGATGATGAGCTATTTTATACCAACCTTGTGGAAAAGCCCATTAAACAACTAAGAAACTGCAGAAGGATGGTTTGTTACCTAAGTTCTGTTAAGTTGGAAGAAGCTGTTTTTCAGACAAAATAATCAGTCACAGTAGTGTTTGACATTGATCTGAAATACCAGGACAGAAATGGCATTGACATAGTCACCAATTGCCAATATCTTGTTATATCTTGTTATTATGCAGTGGAATGTTTAATCATCCAGTTCTCAGTTCTCTACCCAGGAAATACAGAATAATATTTAGCTTTCTCATAATGGTAGCATGTTGGGATTAGTTTCTAAAGGCTGCTGAATTCGGCAGATGAGGAGCTTCATAAATCAGACAATCTAGATGTGAATTGCAATCTGGGCTCCTCCTTTGGGACTCCCTTGGAAGGCAAGTATATTGAGACATTTTCTCTTGGATTATCGTACAGCAAAACTGCTCTATGAGTATTAGTCAGCCTAAAGTTTTTAGCATTTTCAATATGTCCTGTCTTTTGCAGAGCCTATTATCCCTGATAGTGATCAGAAAGCTTGGGTTTGAAGTGCAAACTGCTTGTTTCTCGTTACGCTAGTTCAGGGCTAGTCCTGGTTTGTTCGCATGATTTTGTACCCTGAGACCAGCTACAGATTGAAAGTGGAGCTGCTGTGCATTGGTACAAATCTCTTGGAAAGTATCTGATATCTTAGTTTATATCAAACCATGAGGACTATTATTTATGCTGTTCCTCGTCTTCTTCATCGTGGCTGTCAGATTGATATCCTTTCTAATCAGTTGGGTAGAGAGGGCTTAAAGCCTCAGGCATACATGTGAAGCGGAGAAAGAAGCATTCTGAGACTGCCTGGCAATAGTAGCCTTCTCTGTCATTGGGGAGTAAGACTGAGAGATGGAGATGACATTGAGGTTTTTTATTTTGTTGTTTTCCCAGTGGCATAGCCTCTGCTTATGTTCCATTCTGCTCAATAAAGCGATGCAAACCTGTAACGTATCTCCTCGTTCTGAATTGTAAGAGCAAACTGAGATGGCCCTAAGCTGTGGACTGTTTGTGCCTGACTGTTATCACCCAGGTCCACCTCTCAGAAACTGTTTTAATAAGTGTGACTCATCAGAGCCAATCTCTTGATGATCTAAGACACTGGATTTTTTTTTTAGCATGTTTTGCCAACCACAAGAATCTGCCAGTCATCCCCAAAAACACATGAAGTGCTTTGGAAGAGAGGAGTTAAAGCTGATTGCCAAAGGTAAGATATTAAATGTGTAGCTATTTAGAAAAGTGGGAATACTGGAAATATTCCTGAAAATACTTACACATATACTTAACCTTAAGCATACACATAATTCCATTAACTTCAGTGGGGCTGTATTTCTGAAGTAAACCACCTGTGTGCTTGAGAAGAACAAGCTATTAAGCTTCTCTGCATGCAGAATTTTATCCTGTGACTAAGTCTTTGTGTATCGTGCTGTAAATTTACCCTGAAGCCTGCCATAAAGCCAGTGCTTTTCAAGGGTATATTTGAAGAGCTCCACTAGAGTCTCAAGGCAGTTATAACAGTGTGTATTTGATTTACGGCATGTCATTGAATTAGAAGGGTATTTGAAAGGGGATTTATGTTAAAGTAATGTAGACGGTGATTTAGAGCATGGATTGTGGCCATAAGTATAGGCAAAACAGAAGAGTTTATTGCGGCAAACAGCTCATTGCCTTCTGCGGAAAAAACACAGAAGTAGAAAATTTGGAGATTGTCATCTTGGCTAAGTATATCTGTCAACTAAAAATACTGGTCAACACATGGCTTTTCAAAGTAAAGATGACTTTCGACAACATTTTGTGTAACCAGCACTGGATAGAATCATCAATGAGCTGGAACAGCGATTTGGAAAGGAGAACCATGAAATCAATAAACCGGCTGGGACAACGAGTCCAAGAAATACACATTTCTTGGAAAATGGCAGAGTATTCTGGCAATAAGTGCTATAAATGAGAGTAGATCAGAGATTTTTGCCAAATTCCTCAGCAGTACTCTGATGGCTCCCGAATAGACACATGCCTTGACCTGATTAGTAAACATTTGAGTTTTATACAAAAACGCAGAAATGAAATCTTAAAATAATAATTCCAGAGCTTTTTTTATAACTCTAGATTGTACTCAGTATTGTTTCCAGGATTTCTTATTGGAAGCTTAAAATACAAAGCCAGAACATCAGCTAGCATAAATTGCTTGACTTTTGTGGAGATGGACTGATATCAATGATATGGGCATTATCTGTCTCCTTCAACATGTCTGTTCTCTGCCTTTATGCACAATCTGTTATTCTGGATTTAAATGGATTTTAAAAAACATGAGGCTTTTCTGAAAAATGGAAACATTATCAACAAAACATTGAACTTTAAAAACAGATGTAAAAGCTGTTCGTGTATGCAAAGTGACAGCTACGAAAGAAGCCAACTATAAACTCGCACTGGCAGAGAGATGAAGATCACTGTGATTCATCTGGTAACAAAGGGCATCTCAATGAGCACAGAATGTGCTTCTTGTTGCTGCACAAAGGAGCACTCTTCTGTTCCTGAAGGTGCAACAGCAGTGTAACTGTGCATAACTTCTTGGTTTGGATTATTCTACATAATTTTGTTACAAAGAGCCGATCTGGGGTTGCCACACCTATTAGTTGTCTGCTTTGTTTTTTGGGGTTTTTAAATACTAACACTTGGAAAACAAACCAGTAATGATCCCTGATGTGAACTTGGGCTGCGATTCTCAGCTGACAGAATCTGATCAGACAGCTTTACCCATGAAAAGATCATAGATTCATTCTTGCAGTCTGAAGTCCCAGTGTAAAACCTGCCAGGATTCACTGGGAAAGGCAGCGCCACTTTCCATAACACCAGCCTCATGATTGAAGTTACTCAAACCTCAGAACAGTGGACATAAACTGATACAGGACAACTGCTGAGGACAGAAAGGTCTATGCAGTGAAACGACGCATGAACTATTAGGAGGGTGGGTGTTTGGCAGCTTCATTAGGAGGCCGGGGGAAGCATTCTGCACACCAAGAAAGGGTGAAGGCAACTGTGTCTTGGAAACTTGACAAAGAGACCTTTGTGTTCTCCTCTCTTGTTCAGTTGAGCATCATCACACTCCTCTCTTACTGGAAAATGCCCTCAGACACTGCAGAGGACCCCGTGTTTCTGTTTGGGTGGATACGCAGGTCTTCTTCAGGCCTCTATCACTGACACACTGAATCAGTCTCCTTCTGAATCCACATGGATTCACACACACTGTGGGAGCTGGATGGAGGGAGCGCTCCTGCTCTTCTTTCAGGCAGACTGTATATTCAGCCAGACACTTCAAGATTAATTATTCTCAAATTTGAGTTTATGTATGAGCCAGGGAATGAAAGAATTTGCAAAATTGAGTTAAATATTTTATTTTCTTTTTAAATGGGGAAACACAACTTAATGCCAGAGATCAAGGCTTTATCCAATACTTGTGTTTTAGTCCAACAGCGAGCGAGTTGATAGCAGAAGCACAGAAGATGGAGCAAATAAACAAGTGGCAGCAGAACTGCACACAGCACTGGAAATTGAATATAAGGAGCTACCTGCAAAAAGAATTTGACCACATAGAATGTGGAAGGAGAAAGCATGCCAAAGAAAATGACTTTGACAATACTTGGGAAAACGTCAGAGCAAACAAGGTTGAACTGAATGTAGTAGGATCAGGATTCCTTCTTTGGACATGAAAATTGCAGAAAAGATTTAGTAATATAAAGATTTTACCCTCAATAATGATTGCAGAGAACATCAAGAAAATGTTCTGTGAAATATGAAACGCTAATTAACATTTTCAAGGTAATTTATCAACATAACAGATTGAAAAAACATTTACAAATAGAAGTATTTCATAGATAATAAGGATTACACAGTAAAATCTAAAGAATGCAAAGGCCAGAGAAACCATTTTAAAGGTAAATTAATCATAATGCACTGAAGATATTTTTCTGCTTCTGTGTACATACCACTGTTGCTGCATACTGTTTCATGCGGGAAAAAGAAGGTGCAGCTTTTTTGGCAGAGAGCTTTGGGAAATTTTCCACCACTAGTACTTATCCTTTAGGATGCTTTGTCTTTTCCCCAAGCATCTGTTAGCTCCATGATGTTTCTGCAGAGGTAAATTCCCTATATCAGATGAAGAAAACAACACAGAAAATTCTCTTGCAGGTTGCAGGTCAGCCAGTGCTTGTCCCACTTGTGAGGATCCCATTTGTTTTGCAGTCCAGCTGCAGGACACATGTTTTCAATACAGCTGCTTCTGAAGCTGTGAGGAGATTGTAGATTTGGGTTTATGGTATCAAGAAAAAACTCTCTGGCAGGTGTTTCCATGGCCTGGTTCTGTAAACGCTTTCTCATAGATGCTTAATGGTGAACACAGTCACCAAGAAACAGGAGAGGGAATTGCCTCAATACCCTTGCTTGTCGCTAGTTAACTCACTTGGTTTTAGTATGGGTGGTTATGTTAACTGCAGGATGAACTTAGCAAGAATAGCTGCAGTATTAGAACCCTGCACTTCCATACTTAGTGGTTATTTCTAGTTACACATTTCATGCATAGTGGAACATAGCAGATGGACTGGAGGGATGTTGATTTGTTGCAGGTATTAAGGGGAGTTTGCACTGATTCTTCTGTTGCAGGGATTAAAAACCTGCAAGTATTTGGTCTGAAAAGTGCAGAGAGGCTGCTCCCTTTGTTTCTGAACGGCTCCAAACCAAAATCGGTTAGATATCTTTACATTTACCAGCAGTAGATGACTGTGTTCCTCTGCTGTATAACTTGTGTGATCAGAGGAGACTCTGTGGATAATGGCCAGATTTGTTGAAAATACTGGTTGGCTTGCTCAGCAGTCCAGAAGTCATCTTAAAATAAAGCATAACATGTTATTACTTCAGCAAATTATTTCTCTGGGTTACAGTTGTTCCAAGTTGATGACCACGAGGAGAAGTTTTTCAGTGATAACATCCAACAAAGGCAATCTCACAAGAACAGCAGAGGGAATCACAAGCATTTAGATAAGTTCATGGGCATTGCAGTTAGACTCTTCTGAGCACCTTTTACTGTGTTCACTATAAAATGAACTTCTATAATATGAGTAGGTTGATAGTACACTTCATATTGTACATAATTTTAGTACACTCTGTACATTACAAAACTCAAAATAAGTTGCATCACATTGGAATCGCAGTATATCATGTCTTCAGGCTAAACTAGGAGATTATTAAACAGGTCCCACAGTTCAAAACAAGTTTTATTCTCTTAACTAATGCCTGGAAATACCCTACAGTTTTATTGTGGAAAACAGATGAAGGAATTTTTTCTCTTTTTTTAACTTTTAGTTAACTATTGAATGATGGATTATTGTCATCCCAAGCTTATAAGTTGAAGAAAGAAATCTCTTTTGCAAGATTCTGCCTGTATTTTGTAACACATTTGAGGAACTCTCATATGGATTAGATCTCCTGAGTCTGCTAGTGGCTGACATATGTTCTGTGAAAAAGGAAAATGACATATTGTTTTGTAAAACTATTCCCTGTGTCTTCCAACTTGCCAAGCTTTACTATACATTATCTGAGGAAAAAAATGTGCAAAATATTTTGTAATTTAGCAGGAAAAGTGGAATAAATGATTGCAGTCGATTGTGTCAGTAATGGATATACTCATGTTAATATAAATGCTGGTACCAGGAATATTTATTAAGCTCTTCAAGATATTTTCACTTGGCATATTTCAGATTGACTGGCTCGTACTCTGTGGAACAGGCCCAGCCCTGATTAACACAGATAAGTTGAATGTTAATAATCAATACCAGATGAGATGAGCAAACTGTGAAGTGCTGAATGGTAACAGCTTTCACAACGCTTTTTGAAATGCACATCCGTAATGCTTTGCCATAGGAGCCTGGAAACAACATACACTGTTTAACAGCTGGTATCAAAGAAACTAAGGAGATTATAGAGCAGAAACAACATGCCCTTGGACTATCTTATGCAGTGCAATTATATGCTAATGTGTAAAACGTCCTTGAACAATAATTTTGCTTTGTTTTTCAGGAGATTGAAGAATAAATAAAGAAGTTGATTTTTGGAAATGTGGATTTCAAGACTACTACATTTCAAAATGGTCCACTAGATCTCATGTGTTGCTAAAGCCAGTATTTGGATAGAAACGTTCCAGAGATAACTGCTTCAAGAAGGGGTAGTGATGAGGATGATGTGATCCCTGCTTCTTCAGGGTCAGCACCAAATTTAGGATTTAAAATGATGCTCTCTTGTTTAATGTCTCAAGCTCTTGTCTAGGAGGCTTAGACTCGTCATGTCAATCTACATTGTTGTGTTGACTGCATTCGCACCATAGCTCTAGCTGTGTTTGCTACTCACGTGATAGTGTGCCCGTGAACTTTCTCTTTGGTATTGCATAATGTGTTTGCAGGGGTATTTGGGGGTCTAAATATGTTGTATGTACAAAGTTGAATTTTTGTTCAGTTGTGTTTTATTTGAGCACTTCTTTATCGCAGGCCCTGGTGTTCGCAGAGAACTTCAAACACCCTGATGTCTGCTAGAATGCTAACAGGACAGCGCGCAACCAATCCAGGAGGTTTCTTGAGTGTATTGAAGACATTTTCTTGAAGCAGGTGATCAATCAGCTGATTACTGGACCTGTTACAAACAAGGAAGAACTGGTTGAAAAGGCGAAGGTCAAGGGTGGCCTTGGCTGCAGTCACCATGAGACTTTGCAGGTTCCCATGGAAGACAGACCTGGAGGGGAAAGGGGCCTGGGAGAGCAGGTCAGTCTGCAAGTTGAACCTTCTTACAGCATAACAGCAGTCTATTGCAGTAAGTAGAAAGTAAAGCAAGCATAATAGAATATCATCCTGGATGAACAGGGAGCTCCTGACTGGGCTCAGGTGTGGAAAGGAAGCACACTGAAGGAGGAAGCAGAGATGGCTGTGTAAAAGACACCACTTGAGCGTGTGGAGAAGGTAATTGAAAAATCCAAAGCTTAGCTGAACTGAAATTAGCAAAGGATGTGATGGGCAACAAGAAGAGCTTCTTGTGCATGCGCCTGGAAACAGTGACCAGCGTCAGCCTTGGTCCAGTGACCACCCAGCAAGTCTGCTGTGATGAGGCAGGTTCAAGGTCAAGCCAGGAAAACAAGCCAGCAGGTCAGGATCAGGGAGGTATGAGACTGGACACTGATACAGCTGCAGTGTCAAACACAAGAGCCACAGCTTGAAAACAGCTCCCAAGGGACAGAAAGGCAGGCAGGCCCCTGCTGCGGCTGCCTCTAGCTTTTTCCCAACAAACATCTCAGATCAGCGTAGGGGCCCTTGCACTTGATAAACTGAACTCCTGAACCAGCTAAAATCCTGGAAAAGGGAGTTCACTCAAGGCTGTGATGCAATACAGCCTGGGGATTCACTGGCCAGAAGGCAGTACTGCAGCACAAACCCTGGGAGACCTGGTGGATGAGGCTGAACGTGAGTCAGCAACGTGACCTTGCAGCAAAGAAAGGTGCCTGCACTGCAGGCTCTCTTAGCAAAAGGTCAGCCAGCTCCTGAAGAGAAGTCGTTAGTCTCCCTGCTTGCTATGTCCTGTTTTTGGGCTCCCTAGCACAAGGCAGACACTGACATACTGAAGCAAGTCCAGTGGAGGGCTGCCAAGATATTGCGTGGCTGGAGCTTGTGATAGAGTAGAGGCTGAGAGAAATGTGCCTGTTCAGCCCCAAGGAGAGGTGACTATAGGAGGAACTCCCCTGTTGAAGCTACTAAGGGGAGTGTGCAGAGCACATGGAGCCAGGCTTTTCTCAGAGGTGCGCAATGGAAGGACAAGGGGCAGTAATGATCATCTGGAACATGAGAAATTCTGGTTTGAATCAGTAATTTGGTTTTTTTTGCTGAGAGGGTGGTCAAACACTCGAGTGAACAGGTTGGCCAGGGAGGATGCAGCATCCTTCACCTTGGAGATACTCAGAACCAGTCTGCTCTGAGCAGGATGCTGGATGAGGTGACCTCTGGAGGCCCTTTCGCACCTGTGTGACTTCATGCGGCAGTGAGGTACTCTGGTGCAGAGTCAGAACGCAAGTCCTAGGACAGCACACGGAGGTTTGCACTTAGCACCAGTTGTAATTCTCAGGAGCACGTACACATTACTCTGCTCCAACATCTGCTGATAATATAACAGAGTACGAAGCAAAATGACTTTCTAATGAGCTATTGAGAAAAGCAACAGATGGAGGATTCTGTGCAAAGTAAGTAATATCAGTATGATTTAATTTTTGTTTGCCTGGGACTCTGGGAACAAAATTGCCTGATGCTGTCACAGGCTTAAAGAAACACTTGATAACTGCTGAGTACCCTATGTTCCCTTTTACATCAGTGAGGAATGAAGTCCTGAAACAAAATGGTTCAGGTGGCTCCACAATGCAGCTGTTGCCATCTTTCTGAACTCTCTCAAGCACATCTTTTCAAATGCCAAATAGTACGGTGTCCTACCATCCTTCTGCTCTTAAACTGCATCTACAGCTCCAGTGGTTAGGGTAGGAAGTTGAGCTAGCTCCAGTAATTAAAGTCATCAGCTATATCACGGAGGGCTGTATTGTCCCAAGGACAGCCTGTTGGCCTTGCTTTTCTGGATCTGTCACTTCCTTGCTCCCACCTCATTCTAGCCAGATATTAAACTCAGTAATTTCTTCAGTAAGCATAGCAGTAATTATGGCAGTTTAGAGTATCAGGTAATTACTGGAGGTTACACTCGCATCTGCTGTGCTCTCAATCAGTTTTTTGCCTTCAGCATCCAGTTCAGTGGCAAGTCAAAATGGCAAATACATATAGGGATCTAAAACTATCTGCCTGAGCTGTTAGAAGTTACTTAGCACAAAGATGACTTAGTCAGTTGTTCCAGCAGCTCTGAATGAAGAAACCTGCAGAGTATGTGTTTGATATTTCAGTGATTTACCTGCGATCCAATTGAATAACAAAGCATTATGGCCACAGAAGTGTAGGAAGTCTTCCACAAAAAGCTTGCTAAGTACCTACATTAGGCTTCATATATTGCACGGGGATACAATCTTTCCTTCATAGAAAAAATATTTATTGATTTTATGCTAGAGGAAATGCGCCTTTTCTGAAGAAGGAAGGTTGGCATTACTGGATTATCTGATGCAATTCATTATGAGCAAAGCACCTGCGACAAAACAAGAAGACAGATCTCTGGTCAAAGAGTCTGGCTCTGTGGGCTCCATATTATGTCAGCTGCAATATTAGAATGTGGGTTAGGGATGCTGTGCAGCATATTCTGATAGGGGAAACTGTGCGGTGCTTTTTAATCTTTTTTTTTTTATGCAAGTCAGTATAAAAATACACCATCTCTATTGGCTATTTGTAAATCAGATACTGTTTAGAGCTGAGAAACTGGCTTTCTTTATAACTAATTTCCATACAAAGCATCTGTCGGTATATAATCTTTCATAATGATGCCAGTGCATACAGAGGGCCTTAATCTATGGCAAATAAACAGCTGGAAACTGTTCTTTTAATGCTTAATATTGCTTGATTTACTGCTTGAAATTGTTTTGATAGACATAGCAGACAGTTTCCCAAACATCTTACAGACACTTAACACATCCTCATTTTAATGAATTTCAGTTCCTAATTTTATATACGTTTAGCCTCACCACAAGCCCGCATTCGGAAGATGACAACAGTATGAAATTTTGATGGCTGATAACAAAAATTAGTTTCTTCCTGCTCTGAATACAACTTTTTAAAACATAACTATCAAATACGGGCAAAAAACCTCAACTTGCTCAGTGGCAGTTTTAATGAGTACCAGGTTCATCAGGTAGCCTAAGCCCTACAGCACTTAAAATATACATTTGAGAAATGTGAGGAATATACCTTTGCCTAAGTGGAAGACCTGAATTTATACAGCAAGAAAGCATTCGATCTGGTAAGAAACTTTTACTTGCAAATGACTTGAATGAGTGATTTCCTTCCACTGAATACATGCATATTGAAAGATGCTGCCTGACCCCTCTGCTTCACTAAAAAATTCATCCTTAAGAAAAATACCTGCTGGGCTGAAAAAAACCTCTACAATAATTAGTAACTGTGGGAAAGAATCGGGTATATTCCCTTAGTGCTGCCATCAGTGTTTCCCAAATGTTTCTTGGAGGTGTTTTTTTTTTATGCAAAGAAGAGAACAGTTTCTTCAGTCTTATTTCTTTGAACTTCCTAACAGGGAGGTCGGTTGCAAGGTGTCTGACTTGCATCTAAACTGAAACTGGGCAAAGACCACTGCTTGTTTTCAAACACTTCTATGAATAGTCAACATCCACAGGAAAGCACTTGGTATTCGCAGGCTGAAGGCTGGATTTGGGCAGCAGAGCTGAAACGTGGTTTATTCTACTGTTAGATTCTGCCAGCTGTCATGTCTGAATAAATCAGAAATCCACCCAAGTAATTTTCTAGAATGTCTATGAGTTGAGGTTAGTATGCATGGAACTATTATTTATCTTTTCTTTCTAAATTAATTTACATCCAAGGTAGGACATTAGTACTGCATAAGTAAAGAAATGTCTGGTTCAACTTTGCAAAGGCTTGTAAGTACTTACTAACTACATACTTCACATCTTCTGTAGATTATGGTGCAAATCTAACTAAAAAAAGACATTCTGGATCAGACTGAGGATTAGCAAATACTACCAGTAAACCAAATGCTGAGCTAATACGGCCATGTAATCATTTAAACTCTTAGCTCCTACAGCTGTGTAGTCTGAACTTATATTCATAAAAGTTCCTCCAGCTCCTTTGTTGAACTTGCAGATTAAAGCTGACCTGATTAAGAAGACCTGCTTTCTCAGTGCTGTTGGTAGGACACATTGATTAGAAAGCCTGAGAATCTTCATTCCTATCCGAGCAAGGATCTCTCCCAGGGAGTTTACTGATTAATGAGTGTGCTTACCTGCGCGTGCGTGTTTGCACAGAATAGCCTTTGCACACAGCATGGCTTAAGGGACAATGACAGTTATCAGAATGCTGCATCCCTGAACTTTAATCATAGCATAGCATAATCTTCATGCAAAAGTCCTACCCAGCCACGTCTATACCTTCTCCAGGTGCCACTTTTGCTCATGTCTTCCTTAAATCATTACCTGTTCTTAAGCAGGAAAATGTAAGCTTTTTACTGTGATTTTTTTGAATGAATAACATAGAAAGGTGAAAAAAGGTGTTTGAATGGATCATGCAAGAAGTCAATAAATACGTAGAATATTTGTAGACATGTATTTACTATTCATATTTAGTTAATAAACTTCATAGGCTTCTTGAAAGAAACCTATTCTAAATCAGTGACTATCTCTTAAGAAACGCCAGATACCTGCATTAGGTCATTTCACAATCCGGCTTTAAAGTAAGTATTTCCTCTTTTAAATATTGTCTCATGACAGTATTATGGCTAAAAAGCTTAATGGAGAAACTCGTGTTTGTGAATTTGGGGGTTTGGAGAACTTTGCAGAGAGATCGTCATTCAGTTACAATTTGGGATCAGTATGCGTAAGATTCAAACAAGCTGATAAAAACATCCTCCAATACCATTAAAATGAACAGCAAACTCTCAGTGAGATCAGTATTTCATTCTAAGAGATGCTTTCCAAGTCTGTGAGGTCTGACAAGGTGATAATGCTGTTACATTAAGATATACTGATAGCTGCTGAGATAACATAAACCAACTGTAACTTGTTTGAAGGAACGAAGACTAAAAGTGATCCCAGTACAAAGAGGCTCAGGGGTGAATGAAGAAGTAATTCTTGCTACAAAATATAAATTGCTGATCATATGAATGTGTTCCAAGAAATATTTTGCTGTAACTATACAATGGGGATTTGCGTCTTTTTTGTTTTTGACAAACCTGTTGGTGTTCTCGGGGAAGAACATCTCTTTCAGCAAGCTCTGCCAACAGTGTTCTGAAGGAAATCCCTTTATGGGTTTCAGCTAAGAGCAAGACTACTTTTATTAGTAATATATTTAACTATTAAATGAAAGGTACCTCTGGCCAAGGAGGACTTCATTAATACGTAAGATCCCTTCATTCACAATACGTGCACTCCATCTTAAGAAGATGATGAGAGCTTTCTTCTACCTCGGAACTGGGTAGCAAATTAAAACATTAAGCCTTGCTCTGGAGTTAGGTGGGAATAAATTCTGTTTCCTGCACTCCCTATGAATCTCCTCACACAAAGCATGCGCGCTTTCACTTTGCATTGGGAGGATTCAAATTCCCCCATGCTAAATGCTAAACAGAATACTTGTCTTCAGAGGCTTTGTGATTTTCCCTTCTCTCTGTCCCTTTTACCTTCTCTCTGCCAAAAAAAATCCCAACGCTGTATGTGTGTACGTAATGGTTTCAACTTTACAAACGTAATTAGATTCTCATGGAACTTCTCTCCCTTGCTTTACCATTTCCAAGTGACGTGATGTGTGGCCAATTCTTGTCTGTTTCTCATATCCCTTTTTGGGTTCCTAGCCCTGCTCTGCATCATTTTTATAGACCCAAACCCACATGGTTTCGATTTGGCAGAGAATGGCAGATTGTTCCATAGTAGAAAGGATGTGGACGCTTGTTTTTGGACTTTGCTTGGTGTTTTTCAACATACATCTCCTGTTGTTTCCATATTGAATTTGGTTGCAAACTAGAAAGTATGCTACCCATTTTGTTATGTTGATCCTTTGAGATGGAGCTGCGCTTATGCCACTTCCATCCTCTTCTGATTCAGATGAAGTAGATTTTTGGATATTTTTCACCCAAGCTCTTACTGCTAAGCGTTAATCAGTTGGGGAGAAAACTGGGACTTGTGGGTCCAATTCAGTTTACATTGAGACCTCTTTTACTGACAGTATGTAAGAGTTGAATAGTGTCTGTAAATATCTGTATCCGTTTTAAGGCTCCTTTACTTTATTACAGTGCTGCAAAGTTGACTAGTGAGTAGTCACCACTGGCAAACTGCAATTAAGATTGAGTAGGAAACTTCACCTTTAAAGTACCTGTTTTACAGTTGCTCATACCTATGAAATAAATGTTCAGCACCCTCACCTCCTGCAAATCCTCATATATCAGTCCCTACCCTAACCTTTTAGAGTGAATTTAGGCAGAGGTCAGCCATTTTCATGTTGTGCAAAGCATTAGGAAAAATATTTGTGTTTTCTGGATTACCTGGCAGAATGTCTGACTCTGAAAAGCCCAAATACCATTTGCTGCATGGTTCTAATTTGGAAAGGAAAACCAAAGAGTAAAGAAAAGCAAACTAGACTTTCCTGGCTTCAGAATATGCTAACACAATCCACACTTGCATTATCTATGAGCTTTTTCTTTCAGTTTCTCCTTCTGCCTCAACCCTTTCATAGAGAAGAGCTGAAAACAAGTTGTCAGCAAGAGGTGATTCTGGACACCAACACCTTTCCTAAAACATTGCCTTTCATTAAAAGCTGCTGTGGCCGCAAAACTGTCCCGAAAGCATGAACTGAGAGCAACCTGGGCACAGATGTCTGTTTAAGCTTTCACAAAGTCTGAGATAATAGCTCTGAGAGATGTGAGCCTCATCTCAACAGGGTTTTCTCTTGTATGCCTTCTATTTTAAATGTGAACTTTCTCTACTCTTTCTGCTCTTCCAGGTTTAGTCACTGAGTTCAGTCAATCTACTCTAGTGACAAGGCATGCATTTACTGTGGGAAAGAAACCTTACCCAATTTTTCCCCAATTACGATAAGTTCCAAGTGACCTGATGGTCCTATCTGCCAAGACAGACACCATGCCAAGAGGCTGGCTGGAATCATACAGTAGATCAGCCTGGCGGGCCACCAGACCACTCTTCTGTCTGTAAAAGTGGCAAGCATCAGCAGCTTAAGAGATGAGAAATGCAAACACGCAGTAGGCTTATAAAAGTCAGTGTAATCCAAAACACAGATTTACTGAAATCCTAAAACATAGCATTTTTTTTCATTTTCTGCTAAGCTTCAAATGATTTTTTTCCACAAATAAAATGTCTCAATATCTGGATAATCACCCAATCCAAATTCAGTCTTGTTAAGTTATTGGCTGTTTTGTTTTTTTTTTCCAGCAGAATTCCAAATTCTGTGTGCTTTGCAGAGCATACTGAGAGAGACATGAAGGGCAGAAGAGAGGTAGGGAGACAGATGCACAGGCAAGATTGCAGTTGTTTCCCTCCCCATGTGTGCTTTCTGGTGTAACTAGCTTCACTTCCTGCTGCTGAAGCCCTTTTGGTTTTGCAGCACCCCTGGGTGCAAGACACAGCCTGCCTTGGGGCTGCAGTTGAGCAGCTCTGGGCTGCTGCAGGAGGGTCCCTGCCTGACTCTCCCCATTTCTTCCCCACGTCTCCTGGCTGTTTAGTTCAAGCTAATCCTATCAGAGAATTAACAGTGAGCAAGTTAAAGCTGTCTTCTTCAGAGGCCTTTCATGGTATACAAAAATATACATTTGATGTTTTTTTCTACCCCCCTCCCTGAGCTGTATGAAGCGTGTGTTAAGGATACAAAACCCCAAACAATTTCATTTACTTCAGCAGGAGTTGCAAATGCTGGCTGTTAAAACACGGCCAAGAACTGTTGCAAAATGAAGGCTGGGAAAGTAAGCACTTGAAAACCAGGAAAATCCCAAAAGCTAAGGTTTCTGCTGCAACATTCAGTAGTTTTCACTGCACATCTATACGTCTTATTATTGTTTAATCTATATCCTGCGAGGTGTGTAGGACGTGCAATGAAGCCAAAACAATATTGCTTTGGAACAGTTAGTAATTTCCTGACTTTTGAATATTTGATTTTTTTCATCCTCAGCAATGCACTAATGCTGTTTTATGTGTTTAGTATATAATTGGCTTGATTTTTTTCTTCTTTTCAACTGTTGATAAGATTAGCTTCTGAGGAAGAGTGAACAGAATTACACTTTTTCCCTGGCCCAGTACCACAGAATCCATTTAGTGCATTTTTTCATTGCAGTGATACTATGCTGGTGAGGGAAACTTGGTGTAGGTGGGAATTTGGCTGCTCAGTGCCTCTCAGATGAATGAGACTTGGAAGCCTCTCAAGGACAGCGTTCTTTTTCCTTCCTTTCCAAACTCTCTGGAAACACTCGAGGGTATAAAGCTTTTCATGTGTGTTTATGGGACGGTGCGTTTACTTCAGCGCCTTTCCCTGCCGAACCACCTCTTAAGCAGCTCGGGAGACTGTTTGTTTAGCACTCGGTAAAAATAAGAAGCTAAACAGATTACCGCAGGTTAAATTAACATTTATGACCTCTAGCACGAAAGGCTCCACTTTCCCGCTGTGCATGAAGAACGTAAACGGGATGTTAAGATGCACAAGCCAACACGCTCTCCGGGCTCATCTGAGGAGTTGCTTTGCAGCGGCTGACGGTGTCCAAACGGCGGAACGTGCCTGCCGCGCTGCTGCCGTACCTGCGCGCAGCCCTACCCCACCTCCGAGGGGCCTCCGCCCGGCTCCGCACCGGCACCCGTCCGGGGGGTTGCGGCCACCGCTGGCCGGGCCTGGCGCTCCAGGGCCCGCGCACCTGCCGCGGCGGACAGGGGCTGCTGTCCGCCTGTCCCTGACTGGGGGAGGCCCCCTGGCCCTCCCCCGCCGGGCTCAGGTGACACCGGCCCCGGCGGCTCCCCGGGCGGCCGCGGAGCTTCCTGCTTCCCAGAAGGTGCCGGAGCGACTGCAACAGGAACTGAGAGACGGGGGGAGGAGGCGGTGCCGCCGCTCCGCTGCAGTCGCGGCCCGAGCCAGGGGAGCGGAGCGGAGCGGAGCAGCCATGGGCCGCCGCCCGCCGCCGCCGCGCTGAGCCGCCCCCGACACCGACGGCAGAGGGGCCGGCGCCGCCCGCTCGCCCCTACCGGGCGGGGCGCTTCTCCCCGCGGGGCGCTGGAGCAGCCGCGGGGGCCAGCGATGTGACCATGGACAGCAGGTTCAAGTGAGTGTGTGTGGGGGGGCCACCGGCAAGGGGTCGCGGCGGGGCTGTCAGGCGCGGCGGGCCGAGTTGAGCTCTGCGGCGGCAGGCGGCGAGTAGGCCTCGCAGCCGCCCCGGCCTGCCGGGCCCGCCAGGCGGCAGGCGGGCGGGCATGGAGGGAGGGGAGAAGGGGGAGCGCACCCGGCGGGAGCGTGCGAGGGGCCGGGCGCGCCGCGGCCGCTGAGTGACAGCGGGGCGGGCGGGAGGCAGCGGGGCAGGGAGCGGGCGCTGCGCGCCGGGCCGGGGCGAGGCGGGACCCGTGGCGCGGGGGGAGCGGGGCGGCGCCCCCCAGGCTTGCCCGGAGCAGGGAGAGGAGGCGGCTCCAGCCCCCGGCCGCTCCGCCGCCCTTTGCCGTCTTCCGCGGGGCGCCTGCCGTGGCATTGCCCGCCCGCCGCTGCGGGGGCACCGCGCTCCTGCAGCCGCCAGCCTCGCCTGGCCGTGCCGGTCAGAGGCGCGGAGCCGGGCGGAGCAGGGTGTGCTCTGTCGGTCTGTGGCCGGGGAAGGGGGGATCATTAAATGGTGGTAGCTGGTTCCTGAGGCGCCCACCCGGCGCGGGCCCAGCGCCCTGCATGGGTAGCCGAAGCTCCCTCAGGCCTGGGCAGTGACCTTGCCTGCAGGGCCTGGCGGACTATGGTTGGTAACGTGAATCTCTCCAGTAGCTGCCAACCTTCTTGCCATTATTGTAAGGCAGGTGCCAGTGGAGGTTTTTAGGTGTTTGCAATCACTGCTGCCCAGCCTTTCCCTTCAGGAGCGGCCCCTCGTCTTGTTGACATTGGAAATTGACAAGACGTTAAACACGGGTTTTGGAAATTGACAAAAAAGTGCCCGTGTAAATAGAGGATGAATGAGCAGGCTGCTGCCGGGTAGCTGTAAGGGAAACGAGAGACAGTCTGACAATGCTCAGATTAGTTTGACACATTTTTGACACTTATAGGCATAGTGGGATGTGAAGAGTAAACTTAGACGCATTTTTCTGCAAAAGCAGATTTCAAGTGGTATAGTGAAAGACAGAAGGCAGTGTAATTTCAAAGAGCCTTTTTCGTCAGGGTGGTTCAGCTTGGAGTTGAGCTAGAAGCACTCATCCGGTGTTTGTAACACTTTCTGGTACACGTTAAAAGCCCCACCATTGCGGGTGGGTTTAGGAAGAAAAGGAAAGGGGAAATGGTCTGAGAGTATAAATCCGGTGCCTGAGCTAGAGTGATGTCGTGAGAGATGTCACTGCTTTTAGAGGAAGGATTTTTGTGGTTCTCTTTTCTAGGTGTCTCAGTGAAGCCAACCCTCATCAGTTTCATTCTGGCCCTGCTCGCCAGCCAGAGGAACAATGGCTGGACTTTAATAGCAGAGTAAATACCCAATATCCTGGATTTAGGCTGTTGTAACTCGGAGCAGAATTTGATCTCCCACATACAGGAGCAGTAGATACAGGGTTTTCCCAGCTAAGTGCTTTAAAATACGATGCAAAGAAAGATTGCGATACAGGCAGGTTATATCTCCATAACCTTAATTGGACTCTAATTGCATATCTTGGTTGATGATGGTGCGGAGGTATGTGAAAGCATGTACTGAATCAGTTAATTTGTTACAGCTGAAATTTTACCCAGCTCCACCTTTGGATTTCAATCAAAACTTTCTTTAAAGAGACAACAGGGTGTTAATTTGCTGCCTGATGTATTTGAAGCATTATAGAAACCTGGAACCAAGTTTTGGGTTTTCTCATTTACCTAAAACTTCAGCTCTCTTCAGAGGGAGTGTTACCCAAGAAGGGAGTTCAAGCGTGAGCCTTTTATGTGGTTAAACAGATAATTGATATGGGTGCGGTTGTACCGCTTGTTTTTAATATAAATAGCAGCATGTTTGGTAAGTAGAGAGAGGTGGGTGGTAGAGTAATAGCATTTAGAACTGTTTTAATAAATATTTAGTTTGGGATTAGGTTGAGTGTTAATTGCTATTGGCCTGTGCAGTTTGGTATTATCAGGTGTGTATTTACTGGGGAGGTGAAAGAGGCACTTCACACTGGCCATGATGGCTGCTGCAGATATGGAGGCTCCATCTTCTTGGCCAGCTCAGGGTTGCGTCCATCCCTAATTATTGCATGAATGTTTTCTCATTCACTGAATCATGCCTGAGATTCAGCCCTTAAATTTAAAGATCAATATCTTGTGAAAGAAGCAGCTCAGTGCTTCTCAGCCTTATGGAGGTAATCATATACATTTAAAGGGTAGTGGCTGAATTCGTGCAGTTACTGTGGAAGTCTAATAATGAGCTATTCCTATTAAGTAGAAATAAAATGTAGCTCTAGAAAAGGCTGCCCTTGATTCCATTAATATGCTTCAGGTTGATTGGTAAGGATTTTGTAGCATTTTTTTCCTGACTGTTAGTCATGGTATGATGGAGTGACTTAAAAGCTATTTGATGTATAATGCAATGATAGTGTCACTTAAATAAATCACACAGTTTAGCTTGTTTATCTTCCTTATTCTTTTTCTAAGCCTGTACAGGCAAATGTGACTTTTTTATTTTTCCTTAGAACTAATCTTGTTTCTAATTTTATTTTAATGAAATTTTAATTTATTTTAATGCTATTCTGTACAAATAGAATGGAAAAGATATAACATAGTAGAAACACAATCTGAAACATATATGTGATTAATCAATTAATTGTTTGCTTCTTCTAGGGAAAATCCAGAACGTACCTTTGATTTGGTACTGAAAGTAAAATGCCAGGCATCTGAAAATGAAGGTAATATACCCTGCCTATTGATGCTTATTTATGGAAATGGGATGGGAAAAAATTGCATCCTGATCTAGTGTCATCTTATGTTTTGAATTGCTCTTGGATTAGGATTGTATGAGAACACAACTGTAGTCATTTTATTGCCTTTTATAATCTATTAATGTGTTATATTGTAGTTGTTGTGGGTTTTTATTATTATAAGCCATTTTCATTTTGGCTATTGTAAAAATGGTTTTGTTCTGAGATAAATACTTGCAAAGCTTGGACTTGAAATGCATCTTCTACAGTTCTGAAGTATTGAAATGTTAATTTTGTATAAGATTTGATTTTAGCAGAACAATTGACTTCTGTCTATCAGTGGAATGTTAATTTTAATCTGTGTGATAGGGAGAAAGTATGCTCTTTTCTGAACAACGGAATATTTCTAGCTCATCTTTGGCAGCTGCTTTTTTTGATACATTATATAAACAGCAATGAGTGCTGACTTGAGCTTATATTAGCTGTCAGTTTCATGTCTCTATAAACACATAGTAAAAGAGATGTAGCAATGCAAGAGTTACCTGAGAGAGGCCTTTTTCCTCTTGGGTAAGAAGAAGATAGTATTTCCAGTGCTGAAATTAAAGTGACCTCTAGAAAATCCATCGGGGAAACTTGGTTTGTGTTCTCATCTGAGGTTGTTTGCCTTAGAAAAACATAGGGAGAGAAGTCTTGTTGGGTTGTGTTGTAGTCTGCAACAGCTCTATCTTAATCACAATTTTATAAACGATAAACTACATCTGAAAAGTGAATATGTTTCTTATCCTACTGTTGTGCTGATGAATGCTCTTTACAGAGTTTATTGTTCTAACACATCAGAAGCCTGTAGAAGTTTATAGCCCCAAACTATTCCTCTTTTTTTCTAATTTCAGCCACCATTTCTGTTAGTGGTGTCATGGGGACATGACTAATATGTTTACAAAACCTATTTTGTTAAAGCTAGAAAATGGTAGTTCTTTAGGTCTCTTCCTGACAATCTCAACAGGCTGTTTTGTTTAATCTTTCTCCTCTTCATAAGATTGTTCATTTTGCTGTGGAATGACATCTTGGTCCTGGTGCAGTCCTTGGGTATTTTCACTTTATTTGAGACCAGTCAGTGTCCTTTGTTTTATTGCCTGCTTTTTTGATTTGCTGTTAGTATAGTCATGGTTTGGGGAATCAGATGGGCTTTCCTGACTCTGATCTTCGTTGTGGTTTGCATCGTGGCACATTTTACTTTCTGTTCCTTTGCAGTTTTTGCCTTAGTAATTTCACAGATGCTGTCTGTGAACCCTTCTTAGCAAAATTGACTCCTGATCTGTTCCTTCTTGCATTGTGCATTTATTCTCTTCCTCCACCTGACATCCCTTCCTGGGGGCTCATTCATGTCTTGGCTTAAGCCAAGCTTCAACCTGAAGATTTTGTTCCCTTTTTTCTTTCCTTCCTGAGAGCTAGACTGTTGATAATCCTTTAAGGTCTTCATCTTGACAAATTCGCGTTTTTTCTTTTTATCTCCCTTTTGACTTCTGATTTTTGCTTTGCATCTTTCTGCATCTGCTGCCATAAGAAACCACTCCTCATTACCTGCAGCGCTGTGAATGGCTGCCTATGCCTGGGCTGTGCTTGTAGTCATTTCCCCTGCCTGCCTTGGTGGGTGTTTTGTGCTGTCCATCAGCTGTCCTCTGTGGAAAGTAGTGTCTTTAAGAAATCTGTGTACCTCCTTGAACTGTGACCTGAGTTAATGTGGAGATTGTATTTGTGACTGTATTGAGGGTATTCCCTCTTCTAGTCTGCTTTTTGCTATCATCCCTTCTACCCCACATGGGCTTAGTTGCTGTTTGAGTGGCAAAAGGCAGAAAGAAGGTCTGATACTGGAAGTGTTGGAGTCTGTGGTTTGTCAACTAGCGAGAGGTTCCTGGAGGTTGTATAGATTCTTACATGAGTCCACAGATCAGCCCAAAAGTGCAGTCCCCTTTTAACAATCGGATGGCTGAATATTCTGCTGTACTTGATGACCCATCTGGGATTTGTTTTAATTTCCTTCATATTATATCTAATTCAGATAACAAACTCACTCTGATGAGGGCTTGACATCACATTTACATATGGTATTATGAGCACGGTGATGTATCAAATTAATATATCTGAATGTTAAAGTTATTTAAAGGAAATTCACAAGGGACAAAAGCGTATTGTCTTCACCACCACTTCAGAAATGGAGCACAAGGCTTGTCATGCTAAACAGGGAGCTTTCAAGGTTGGTTTATTATAAGGCCTAACAAATTTGACAGTTACCCTGTATTGTAGGTCTTGCCTTTAAATAGATTTTCATGCTAGGATAATCTTTTGAATATATCATACTTGAAAACGTGATCCGTTCACCTGTTTCTTTGCTCATGCCTCTTTCTTATGAAAGAGATTTGTGTTTAAATAGGGCCTTTCTCTCTCGTGTCCCATCTGCTCCTTGTACTTGATCCTGAAGCTATGTCAGGGCTGAATTTGTGACATCACTGTCACCAGTGTTGCTGTGGAAATATCACAGCCACAAAATTATGATCACCTTGCATGAGTGAGCAGCAGGAGAACCTGATTTAGAGGAAAGGAAGACCTTAATGTGACCCATGTATCTTTATGTTTCTTCTTTTCAGCCTTTGCTGTAGTGTGCATTCTCCTGCATTTTAATTTCCCTGTGCCAGCATGTTACTGTTCTAACAAATAACACTTGAGGTAGCCTACTGCATGTGTAGCTAGTAATAAGATGATGCCTTTCAACAGCGTGACATGTTAAGAAATTTTGCTGTTGAAATTATTATGCTTTTGGAAAAGTATTTTTAGGTAATTTCTTAATTACAGCGTAGCTCACAAAGAACATTTATTTTTTGCATCTGACAAAGTCCTAGGGCTCTTCTGGCTATAAAGGATGATATATACATGAAATGCAGGAAGGTTTATGCGTATAATAAAATGTATACTTAAAACATGCCACTAATTATTTCCAAAATTGGTTTCTATTCAGTGTAAACGCCTAAGAGGTTTCACGTAGGTTAAAATAAATTTACCTATTCACGTATCATAGGTAGCTCCTGAACTGGTTTCAGGTTGAGCTGTGATAGCATGCCTAGTTACAGCTGGATCAACATTTTGTTTTCCCATTGGGTATCTGTGTTTTTGTCATTTAAGAGTAGCTTGCGTTCTTGAGTATTTATTTCTTAATACTTTATTATTGACTGGATAGATTATCCCTTTGGGCTTCCCTTTCTCTGCTTTAAACGACAAGAGTGTACAACAGCATTTCTGAAATAGTGATCTTCTAACTCTCATTTTTGAGCAGGAGAGCAAAAAGGGTACTCTTTACATAAATATTCTTACAATTGAGCACTCAATTGAACTAATATCATGAATTGTAATATTTATAAATTTCTGTCAAGCTTTGTTTATTCTTCACTCAATTTATGTTGAAAAAATATCTACTTATTAGAGGGGCTTAGTGTCTATCTGTAGCACAAAAGAGGATATGGTTCCCTCAACAATACAGAATTTAGTCTGTATTTTTAGACTAAATGATGCTTTTGATATTACACTACATGAAAGGCTTAACCTTGAAAGTTGCATTTCAGCTATGTTTAGTTAGGCAGTTGAGGCATATATTCCAAAGAAGAGGAAAAAAGTCCCTTTAGGACCAAAATCAGATTGTAGCATATGACATAACTTCCAGTCCTTGGCAGCATGGTCAGGATGGTAAGCATTCATTAACATGACATGTTGAAACACAGTAACTAGTTAGCATGACAGCTTTTTCTTGGGAAAATTCATAACCCAGTTCTTGCAAAACTGAGATTAATTAACTTCCGTTCACCAGAGTTTGCTCAGTGACTGGGATATCAGTGCTAAGCTATTCTAATGGCACAGTATTCATTAATGGTGAATTTGGCTTGCAGTGTCAGTAGCACCTTATAGTAAGAGGTTTTACATTGCCTTCTAGGCAGTTGCAAATTTTTGTAACTCTTTCCTATGTCACTCCTTAATGAGCAAGAAAAAATTAAAAGAAATAACAAAAATGGATGTCCATTTTAACATCTCTAGCTGGCCCTCTGTATTAAATCTTTACTTGCAGACCCAGAGGACGACTTGATAACAGGTAGTGATATTGTTGAAACTGTTGTCTTATTTTAAGGATGAGCATTGCTCTTCAGATTTATGGTAAAAAGATGCAAGTTTTCTTGTACTTTGGGTTGAATCACTCTTTCTAGGTTTCAGGAGTAATGCAGTGTTACAGTTGTCCTGAGTACCCAGTCTTACATGATGTTGTTGGCTCAAGCTTGTATGACAGCTGCACCTACAGCAACTTTACTCTTCTCCTGACTGTCTCTTGTCTCTTGAAAATGATACTGCACCTCGTGCTATATAATATGCTTGAGCCTGGAAATTGGCTAAACATAGCAGTCTGCGGCTTATTTATTTATTTCTTTTTCTTCCTTTCCTTTTTCTCTTTTCTATCCAGGCACTTCCATCATGAAAAGTAAAATGAATTTCTGGAAAGCTGATGTTTCTGAACTCTTCCACAAGACATGTCCCAAATGCTAGTGCTACTGTAATCTTTGTGAAGAGTACATATTTATCTATGTATCTATAAATACATACATATACAGTATGTGCACGTGCACATATATGTATGAATTTTAGATTTTGATTAAGTGTGCAAAGATGAAGTTGGTAATTTAACTAATTTTATAAACCGTATGTCCTATACTGATTTTATTAAAACAGAATTGCAGAGGCCAGACACAAAAGGCAATGCAAATAGAGCAGCTGGTAGTAGAAAGGCAATATGCAATGCCTTCTGTGAGCATAAGGTCTTCAGCATTTCTGTCCATGGTTTCCTAAGAAGATGGCTCAGATTGGTTTCAGTTTGTGTGGTTAAGAGAGTGTTGTTTTCTACACCTTCGTTTTCTTTTATTATAACACATACAAAAAGCAATAGAAAGGCTTCATGGAGTGTGCAGGTAGATCAGGGAATTCAACCACCGAATGTTGAGGTTTGGGTGTAGGACTGTTTTAGTCCTGACTGTTCCAAGTTTTACTTGAAAGCCCCTTTGAAATAGCAGTTGATTTTCTGTTCTAGCAAAGAATAATTGTTTAAACAAGGCTTGAAATTTGACTGCTTTGTCTCTATTTCCTCTTTATTGCTAGGAAGCCTTCTATAGCTCTAGGGCTTGATACCTTATTTGCAGAGGTGTTTAAAAGGTTGTGTTCAATTGCATGACTAACTCCTGTAGTTTATCTTGCCTGTGCCAGAATGATAATAAATCTTTGTGATACATGATCTCTGAATCATTTTTCTTTAAAGGGTCTTCTTTTCATTAAGTTTTCCAGGAAAATCTGTGAAAACCAGTTCACCGTATATTGGTGGAGTTAAGAACTGCCTGAATTAAGTTCAGGAATTAGAAATGCACAGTTCTTTGTATGAGGCTTGATTGTGATGTGTGAGGTACCAGCAAGATGTGTAGTTCCGGGAGGGTCCTGATGCTGGGGGAAAAAAGGTAAAAAATGAATGCAGTTCTTATTTCAGTCTGGCTTTGGTAGGGGTTGAATTAAGTCTCCAAAGCTGCTTTCAGGACTGTGATCAGAGCAAGCACTCCTTCACTGTAGAGAGCTGTTTATTAACCACAGACTCGGAGCCTGTGGGTGTAATGTACCGATCAGATAACTCATTTCCTCTGCTGTACTTTAGTTTGCAGAGTGTCACTTGAACCTGATGAGAGAGAATTCTATCAGTGCAATACGTGAAGAAGTCTGCAGGATTTTTTTCTTAAGAGCATTTAAAACTTTAGATTTAATCTCTAAATCTTAATATTTAGATTTTATATACTGCCAACCATAGTCACTCTTGGTTTTAACTGAAAGGATACTCAATAAGTACTGGCCTACAGAAAGTTGTTTCTCTAACCTTTTAAAGCATGCTGTGTTCTTCAGGTGACAATGAAGAGCAGCAATATATTGCTGTGAACTAAATAAGATTTCTCACATGTTTCGTATTTATTTGTAGATTTTTAGTCTCAAATATCGTGTCACCATATTAGAATTTATTTTACACCAATACAAAGTTAAAGGTGCTTTTTCATTTTATGCAATGGCATTTCAAAACCTGGGCTATCTGATGACCGTCTTAGAGGGAGTTTTTGTATATAAGGGAGTTTCATAAGGATTCATATCCCCCCTGCTCCAACTGGTGAACTGGTATGTTGTTACTTCAGTTAGCGCTACTTCCCTGCAACAGTTTCTTGTTTCTCCTCTTGAAACTTTCAAATGTGGTACCTAAAAGCTTGGAAGAGGACATTTAATCCTTGTTTCTCTACTTGATTGATGAGGAGCAGAATATTTCACAGTCTTTTGCTGAGGACTAAGTAAATGTTTTGAGGGCAAAAGCAGGTAATGCCTGAGATTGTGCACCACTTTCTTCCTTTTTGACAAAAGCAAGATATATATATGCCCGAGTTTGGCTGAAGCCGTCTTGTGTACAAACACTAAGCATGCCTGTAAGTCCTTCATGAATTCTAACCTTCTGTGTAACTTTAAACCTTCCACTTGTATCTAAATGAATGCTTTCATTAGATTTAAATTTCTTTGATTTAATTGGCAAGCTCCACAGCTCCTCAGGGTATGAACAATGTCTTCTTTGGTGTGTTTGGACTGACACTAGCAAAGAGTGGGTTTTGGAGAATTATGAACAACAAAAACAATTATGGCAACTTTAATTTTTGCATCTAAGATGCAGGTTGGCGTTTTGATCCTTCTTACCTTTTCCTTTCAGTCTCCAGAGACTGAGAAATGGAGGGCAGTCACTCCAGCTTTCAGCTTCTCTTCACAGATGCAAAAACGTGGAGGAAAATGTTGCTACTTTTCAGTGCCTCGTATCCTACAGATTTTTTTGTTCTCCTCCAGCTTAGAGATTCTTGGATGTATGTGTAATTTGGAGGTGGGTGCAGATATGTGTGTGTAGGAGGGGGAAGGGTGAAGGCTGCTGGAGAAAAGCGTCAAGGAAGCTCTTTCCCCTATCTTTCCTGCATTCTTCACTGGGGAGAAGAGACCTCGGTGGGGAGAGATAACCCTACTCCCTAGTAGCCAAATGACAGTCCTGGGAGGATTGGCATGCTCTGTTCTACTCCTGAGATTCCAACTGTAGTAACGTGGGGGCAGGCAGTGTGGTATCAGTGCTGGTAGAGATGAATTATTCCTCTGCAGGCATTTGTCTGACTGTAATTTTTTCATGTAATGCCATATGCCACTTTCAGCAGTGTGATCAGGTTTTGGGCAATGAAATTAAATAGGAAAAAATTGATGAGTTAAGTAATAAAAATATGAACTTGTTATAAAAAGAATTTTTAAATGAAATTCACAAGAATGAACATACTAGTATTAATTCAGCTAAATATATGGCAAAACCAGCAACCTGGGTCATGTAATGTAGTCAATCAGTATGCAAGTCGATGTTCCTATGCTTGTTTTAGTTTCATTTTAGTACTTAACTATTTGAGATGGCTGCCTGGGGGGTAGTTTGCGGGCTTTCAAATTGCTTGCATTCAGGAGTTTGCATATTTCTCTAAGCTAATGTCAAGCATGTTTCACCCCTCCCACACGCTGAAGAGTCTGTCTTACATGGAGGTTTATCGTTCTTTCAGGAGATACGTTATGCTGCTAGCTCTCTTCATATATAGCTTAATGGCTTGTCTTTCATGTATAGAGGATTTAAAATCTGCTTGAAAAGCTTTGAAAAGTGGTTAAAGTTTTAAGGCTTAAAATGCCTTTTGCAAAACCAGAAGGCACTTCTCTCTCACTGACTTGAAGAGGCTGAAGTGTGGGGTTTCCTGTCTGGTTCACAGAAGTAGTCTTGAATTATTTTTCTTCTGCCACAGGGGATGCAGGTACATGATGCACACGCTCATCATATAACTGTTGGAATAGATACTTCTGTTTGTAAATAAAATAGGACACAACCAGGGTTACAAAGGGAAGAGCTATATAAGTGTTCATGAAGGGCTTACAACTCCCTGAGGCCAAAGTAAATTTTTCCAGTTAAGAGCTATTGTTCCTTAAAATAATTTTGTGTGGTAAGAGCGATTGGAGCACAGCACTGCTTTGCAACTAATGTGTTGAGAATCTGTATGTTTTTGTGGAAGGCTGACATGTGATAGCTCCAAGATCCAGGTAAAAAGATGTAAAAAGATGATATTTACAGGCACATATTTGGGATGGAAGATTCTTTGCAACTTGCAAAGCAAATGGAAGCATTAACTTCTTATATTTGTCTTTGATTCTTTTTTTCCATTTGACTTGGACTGTAGCTCTGTGATTTGAACTGAATAATTTGTGTGGACAAAGAGTTCTTATATTTTGTGATTCTTATTTAGGAGAAAAGATTAAAACATAATCCTGAATTTTATATGGAAAACAGAAGAGAAAAAGCAGAAGTGGTGATAGAAAAAGGGCCTGAACAAGATTTTGGGTGTGGTATCTGTGTTTCCTGAGCTGGGAAAGCCAAGGCTGCATTTTACAGTCATACTGTCTTCCTTTGCAAAATTCTTAATCCTTGCTTGGAAGGTACTGTCCAAGTATTAAATCTGTAATTAGAAATAAGGCTTGGACAACGCCCTTAGATTATGTTTCCTAGAGTTTGAATCTGGATCTGGTTTCTTGACACATTGGAGTGGGTATTCAGATATAGATTATAAACCGGCTAACATTACAAACTTGTGTCTGAAAACATCATATTAGTTAGGGTTTCTGTGTTTACTTTAGGCCATATTTGACAGCTATCTTAGTTAATGCCAGGTTTTAGTCATCATAAATGCATAATCTTCATAAATGCATAATCTTCATAACCAAGATATTTTGCCACAGATGGTTTACCATTGCATTTTTCTTAACTTCAGAATGGGAAAGGGTGACACAAAGAATGATTAATACTTCTGCTTAGCTTCTAATGCAGAACAAGAAATTCCTATTCATCTGACTTCAGATGCTGTTCATATCAAGAGTTTTATTTGCCGTACCAGTTGAACCTGGTTTAGAACACATCTCTATATTGTAAAGTTATGGTGTCATTGTATAGATGTAGTCAAATGTTTCCTTTTGGGAGGAGGCAGTTCTTTTGCTCTGTTACAGGACAGGCCAAATACAAAAAAATTGCTGTCTTTGTATTTAAATACTAGATGCTAAATGTTGAATTTAACTTTGTTGTGAGAGTTGCACTTGACACAGAGAAGCCAGGCTGACAGTGTTTATAAGGTACAGCATCATTTCCATAAGAAGTTGCAATGGAAAGCTTGTTAAGGCAGCTGTTTCCAGGAATGGAGTTGCATTATTGAAGAATAATGATAATTTATATATCCTTGGGTTAAGATGCAATATAAAAAAGCAAATGTAAAAGTGTTTCATGTTACAGGGAATGTGTTTATATTCTCTTTAAATGAAAAATAAGAAAAAGTAGCAGTATAGAGGTAAAAGACAAGGATTGTGTGACTTGTAAACTTAAATGGAGGTCTGTAATGAGTTTGAAATAATGGAGTGAAATTATGATGCCTCTAGAGTGATAAGAGAGAAACAATTACTGTAAGTTAGTCTTGCTAGCAGGAACTGATCCTTCATGCATCCTCTTCCTATCCTTTGGAGGTCATGTGGCTCCTAAACTGTGTATGCTTGCTGCTTGTTTTACTTCAAACAGCTAGCATGGCTAAAAGCAGCATGTGAGGTAAGCATCCTTCCTGCTTCTAGTGACACCTGACAGGCTTGCTCTGTGGGTACACTCACCACTCAACTGGTGGGGCTGCTTCCAGAGCTCACAGGAAGTGTTTTTCACGCAGCTGAGGTAAGGGAGAATAGGTGGGATTTTCATGCCATGCAAGGTAGCATAGGCTGTTGTTTCATCTCTCAGCATTAATTTCAAGTTTTTCGGGGTTTGTTAAAATAAGTGTGTTGCCAGTTCAGGAACCTGAGAAAAACTGGGGATGGCCTTAGTCTCTCCCGCCATCTTCCTGATGGCTTTTGGACTTCCAGGGTACTCTGAGTGTTAGAATTGTGTCAGGGTTATGTTATAAACTCCTGTCCTTTTTTTGAGGAAATGTGTTCAGCATCACTGGTGCCTTCCAGTTTCTGTTGACGTGGTAAAACTTAGCTTCTAATTATAATTAAATTTTAAATTTTCATTTCGTAATCTATTGAAAAACAAGTACTCAAAGTTAGATCCCAGTCAGCCAGGGTCACTTTAAGGCATTGCACGTTTGGAGATAGATTAAATTTTCACTTTGTGTAAATAAAGTTTTGTCTAAATAGCACAATTATGCTAGATCGTTATCATGCAGTAATGTATGGAATTGAAAACAGTGAACAGTATTGTGACACATGGGAAATTCTGAAAGCCTTTGTGTCCAGGAAGAGTTTTGCTGGTGTTCATATTCTAGGTATCTTGTCCCTGCGAAGAATATTGCCAGATAAAAAAGGACTTTAGTTCCCCAGCAGCAGATGAGTTGCTTACTTCTTCAGCTGAAGCTAGTGAACTTTTCCTGTCATGTCACAAGTAGGTGAGGTGACAGTGGTTGTGTTCCAGAACGGGTGAAGGTTTCTGATACTGGAAACCGAGTTAGGTGGGGTTCTGAGCATCTAGTTGCAGTTTAGATTAGGCACTTCTAATTGGTGCATCTGTGTAAACTGATTTTAGTTTCTGGGAGCGGTCATGTCCCATACAACGTAAATGCATGTTTACATCTGCTTTTGCGTGGGGTCAGAGCTCTGTAGCATCTTGCAAGGTCTAGGCTAAAAATGCTTATACCAGTGTTAGCCTAGGAGAAGAAAGTCAAGTCAAAGTAGCATATGCAATTAATAAGTAAGAAATTTAAAAAGAGAATTCTATTTTTCAGTCTTGATATAATGTGCTGTATTCTACAAAGAGTAATTTGGGATGCATTATTTTGCATTCCGGTTGTAATACTTGAAGTGACCACCTCTGAAGTGCCTGGCTGAAAACATTTTTCACTGTCAATAAAAACCGTAGTAAATTAAAGCTTGCCTTAAATTCTCTGGCAACTGGTGATGGTGCCTGGGTTCTTTTTAAATAAGCAGTCTTGTGACTTGCTACTTTGTTGTTGAGAGTACTCCTCAGGCCTCACAATCTTTGGAGGGAATTTGTGTTGTGTTTTCAACAGTGAGCACAACAGAAATCCTTTCGGTTCCTACTGCTGGGGAAACTGATGAAGGACAGGATAGACCAGGTCAAACAAAGATGAACTGCCAGAACTTTCAGTGGAAGTGAAATAGGATGAAGGAAGGTTGTAAATAGAAAGGTAAGTGAATTGGTGTTGGCTGTGGACAGCACTACGCTCAAAGGCAGTAAATCTGTGAGGATGGGCAAATCCCAAGCACTTGCTCTTTAAGTGGCCTGGGAACATGTACTTTGTCTGCTTATATATGATCTGCTTTATGCATTTTAAATAGATGAGCAAGATCTGAAACTGCAGCATGCTTTGAAGTTCTAGAAGGAGGAAAAAGGACTTTGCTTGCAGCCCTGAATTACTTCAGTTAAATCTCTAGGCTTGCTGGACTCTCCTAACATGGGGCTGAAGGTGTCTAAGCTCTGTAATGCTGTTTTTCTCTGCATTTCCCAGAAAACATCTTAGTCACAGCACTTGCTCTCACAGAACCCATCTGTATGGCTTCTGCTACCCAGGTGTTTGGCTGGTGGTGCTTTCTATGATTGCTTGATTATCGTAAACTGAAAAATACCCCATATGGTAATCTGTGTGAAAACAAAGATATCTTGTTATAAGATTGTCTCTGCAAAAGGCGTGCCCAGTAGATATTTTGGCTTTCTGCTGAACAGTGGCTGTATTTCATACGCTGTCCAAGTTTTAAAATGCTCAATAGCCCATCAAAGAGAGACAAGTATTCAGGATAAGAATTTGGCTGTGTGTGCAGTCACTTCAGTAATCTGTGGTTTGGGATTGCAGAATGATCTGTGCATTCACCAGTTAGTATCATCATTAATGACTCAAGTAAAAGAGAGTTCGAAATGAGTTCAACCTAGGACAGTTGCAGGGGCACTAATTACAGTTGTATATGTACCCTTACTGTAAAAGATGCAGTTCTTCTGGATTCCTGCTGGGAACATAACTGGGCTATGTATGGAGCCAAATCAGAATTGCTCACATTGTGTCTTAAAAACATAATGGTATTTTATAATCTGGTAAAAGTGCATTGTTTGCTTCATGTCTCATCATGTGCATTTCTCTTTATATCTTAATATAACAAGGAAACTTGATACTGACGTATGCTACTTCTGCTACTGGAGTTCTGCTCCTGTGTATAGAAATTATTCATCTAAGCGTGACCAGTATGTTTTAATTGTCAGCACATCTTGAAATATTCATCTTTCAATGAGCAAGAACACAATGGGTTCAGTGGGTCAGAACACAATGAGAATCATGAAACAGATACAAATTGCCTAATCTGAGCTAAATGTTGAAACTGTTCAGTGTTACAGAAAGTGAGATAGTGCCTTTCTGTTGATTGATGTTCCAGAACCTCAATTTTTTCTTTTTAAGTCCCAGCAGTATATATTCAATTAATCTATTTCATGGGAATACTAGAAGTCATGTCATATATGTAAACCAAAAAGCAGCAGCAGTGTACGCTGTGTGTTAAATTAATATTCCTGTAACAGAGCAATACTACTATGAAACAAGAAAATAATACGTCTTAGAAGCCAAAGAAACCACATTTGAAACATAAATCAATAGTTCTAATTTAATTACCCTGTCATATCTGTACTTTGTTCACCAGCATTTCTGAACGATTTTGTTTACAGTGTATCAACTAGACATGTTGGAATGATGTGAGTGTTGCAAATATGCAAGTTTAGGCAGAGAGCCAGATTTTATTCTCAGATCTACTTTGAACACCAGTGGCTGAGAGAGATGAATATGAAATCAACGTTTTCAACTTCATTAGGTTCTTAAGAAAATGTTTACTATGTGGCACTGACGGAAACAGTGGTTTGTTGAGATACACTCATTGGCTCTTCAAATCTGAACTTCTCAGACCTTGCAATATAATTTTTAATTATCTTCAAATAAGATATGTGGGGAGTGAAATCTTTTTATAGCTGTGTTAGAAGTTATGGTCATTGATAGAATGCACTGGTATGTGGACAAAATCTGCTTTATGTATGATAAACTGCAATCGTCCCCTCTAGAAATTCCTGTGCTCAGAAAACTGGTCACATACACCAAAGACAAGGTGGTGCAAAACCCAGTATCGTACAAAGTATCAACGAAGCCTGGTTTAGAATGGTAGTAAGTCGACAAAGAAAAGCATTTTATAAACTCTTGATGAAATACCTTCCTAACTTGTGGCTAGATGGCTCAGTAGTTATTATTAGGTTACAAAATCTTCCAGTGCTGGAATATGTTTACAGAGCTCGCTCTGTTGTTTTTTTTTTTCTTGATTTCTTTTGAGTGTTCTATTATTGTCTCTGCTTCCTGCTTTGCATGTGTGAGGTTTACATTTTCATCTGACTTAGCAGCAATAATGGAAAAGGATTAAAAAAACCCCACGTGGTAAGGGCCAGGCATAATCCTAGATCTTTGTTGGATTTTGGGCTTTGCTGCTGTTGAGCTTCATCCAAACTGGGGGGAAAAAGTGGTTCCACAAAGGTAAAACACATAGTCTAGTAGGAAGTGCAAGCAGCAGTCACCCTGAAGGGGAGTGAGGAAAGCCAGGATCATGTTGCTGAAAGCCCGAGTGATGTGTTACTGTGGGCCACCTCAGTGAGCTTTACTGCTAATAAGCATCCATTAGTTAAGTTCTGCAAAAAAAGCCAAGTCTTTGAATAGCATTTTCCAGGAAATAGACCGTTCAAGTTTGAAATGAATGAGTAATACTGAGCACAGTGCATTTCTTGGTAGTAGTTTTCTGGCACTAGTGATAAGTATTACTGTCTTCTGTTCTACAACCTATCTTTCCTTGGGCAGCTTGGTGAAAGCAAAAGCTGTGTTAGTTCCTGTGTGGCTGCACAGAAACTGTGTTGGTGTAACTGTAGTAGTGAGGGAAAGAGCGGTCCTGAAACTGTTACAAAGAAAATGGCATATATACACTGGTTCTCCGTGCTGGAAAACGAGATATAAGTGTGTTACAGAGAAATTGCGTAACTTTCCTGAATGTTCGCTTTTCCTGTCCCTGAAGTAAGGGGGGTGTGTGTGTTGGTTTTAAAGGGAATTTTTAGAGTATCAGGATATTGCCTACTTTTTCTTTTGGTTTTGTTCATTGGTGACTAAACCTTAATTAGCAATGTATTGGCTGTAGCTAAAATACCTTTTATGAGCTCCCCTTCAAGCAGGAGCAATGGGGGTGAAGTCTACAGTTAAGCAACACTGTCACTTCAAATAATCTGAGTTTGGTGGGTGCGACAGCGTATAATCTTTTAACATATTTAACCAGTAAAAAACCCCTTTTTTATTTATTTTTCTCTTAAACCCTCTTTATAGGCTATTGTGTGTCATGATGAGGGGACTGACTGTGACCTCCTTAAAGTGCTGTAGTATATACTATTGAAAAGATTAAACAAGACAATACATGGTTATTACCTTCGCACCACAGCAGCCCTTCAGCTGCAGGTCTGTGGGAAAGTTGTAACTTCCTACTAACCTGTAACTTGAAAAAGAAGGTTGTTCTAGGCCTTATTCAAGTAGGAAATTTACTAGAATCTTTGTTAAAACATCATCATTGTTGCCTGATGCAACATTACATTTCCAAGATGTTTTTTCAAGATGCTTATAATCCAGAGAAATCAGTAAATTAATAACTTTAAAACTACACAACATTTTACCCATAGCTAATGAAATGTATCCCTTACTGCCTTCTCACTCTTCAAGGAACAGCAGTAAGGTTACTTACTGCCTTCTCACTCTGCGAGGAATAGCAGTTGCGAGACTGGTATCCACTTTGCTTGCTGTTTTTACTGCTGGGGGCTTGGATGACTTGCTGAGAGAGGTGTGATTTAGCACCTATTTCTTTTGGTCCCCTTTGTGGCAGAGGAAGCTGAAAGGACTTGTGTCACCTCATGCTACAGTCCCAGTGTTGCTTTGCTTCTCTGAACTTGTCCTGCTTAAGAAAGCTGGCTGCTCAAAGTGGGTGGGTTTCTGTGACTGTTAATGGGTGAATGGCATATGGAGAGCAGCTAGAAAACATGGAAAGAAAATTCTGTGAGTAACAACAGATTTCAGAGGGAACGGATTAGGATTGTGCTGGTGTTTAGCATCATTCTTCATGTCTTTTTAGAGGGGAGAATATTGCTGAACTCTTGCTCTCAAGAGTTCAAGGTACTACACAGATACATTTAAGATAACAGTTTATTTGAGTTAAAGCTAGGTTAATGTGCAGAGACTTGTGAAGTAGACAGACGTTTTGTTAGTTCAGGCTGAAATTTGCCATGTTTGTAATGCATTTTTAGCATTTTGGAGCATCTGAGAATGGCTTCTGTTAATAGCAGATCATTACTGCTTTCTGTGTAAAGCGCAGGATTTAAAAATAGATAATTCCTTTAAAGAACTTCACAAATGGATGAATCTACTGTGCATTCTTCTTGTTATCAAAACCCTCCTGTATATTTAGCACAGAAATCACAGTCACTGAAGTGCAGGTTTTTTAAAATCTGGTGTAGAGATTAATTCCAAAAGCACAACAAATAAGTGATGCATTTGCTTACCCTTTATTAGAATATTTTTTGGGGAAAAAAATTAACACTTTGTTGTCAGAATTTCCTTGTGTAGTTTTCAAATATTACTGGAGGATTAGAGGCACTAACCTTTTTCTTTTTAAATTTAGCTGCAGGGCTTTGTGGTACTTGAAATGACTCATACATTGTACCATGGTTTAAAATGTATCCCTTTCTACGCGTAGAACTATAACCCATACTTTTGAAGCAGTTTTAGTAACTGACTAATTAGAATTAAAATGACTAATTTTGGAGCCCAAAAGCAGGGGTAAATTAGTAATTCTTTGTGTATCTGTGAGTGTTCTAAGGGTTTTAGATGTACGTTTGTGTGTAGTTTACTTTCTTGCATTTGGTGCTTCTGGGATGGTGCATATTGCGGGATTGTTTAGATGCTAATTTAATTGCATGCTTGTAGATCAGCAATGAAGAACAAAATAAGTAATGTTGTCTCAAATATAAGAAAGAACAAGATGGTAAACAATAGCATATAGATGAAGAACAGGACAAAGTAGGTCAACCACATAATCAGTGCAGGGTAATTCTTAAATAATTGTTTTGTGTGGTTGGCACATAACTGTCTATAAAAAAGTTCTTTTTAGCACTCGAGAGGAGATTTCAGTATTTTGCTTAGTAGCTTAATGAAGTATTCTCTCTCATAGTGCAGTTAGTTCCTTGTTTTGCTGTTGTCTTATTTTTGGTTTTAATTTTGGGTGCAAGTGTTTGTGGGAGGAAGTTGTGACTGAGGCTTTTTGTTAGGGTCATGCTCTGTAATTTAAAGAACAGCAGACTTCTGTGTTTGGAAAGTTATCTTTCAGCAGTTCTGTGCAAAAGAAAGAAGTTGCTTCTCATCATCAGGACAAGTAAAGATTCTGTTTTTTTTCACTGCAGATGAGTTGTCTGCGTGTTCCTTTCTTAATGCATGCGTAATCTATATGAAGCATGTGCTCCCTTTCACATAACTGTTAAGACACCGGTTAGTAAAACCAGCTGAAGTTAGCCACAGCAGGGGTTGTAATTCGGTGCTTTGGTGATACTGGCCCGCATGACCTGAGTCTGGCTGAATTATCCAGAAAACTTCTTCTGACATGTGCTAAACTCTGCTTTCCATATCTGGCAGCTTAAAATGGGTCTGACGTTTCTACAAGGAGCTCAGTGTGCAGTCTTTGAAAACAAGGCTGCCTGCTTGGAACAAAACACCTGAACCTTCAGCCTAAAGTACAAATCCTTTCCTGCACTGGATGCACCTTCTTTCCTGCGTGGATCCAAAACGAAACCATTACCCATTTCTAGCGGATTCCAAAAGCATCAGGCCTCCCTTGCCTGTGTGAAAACTGCTTTGTCTTCCCTTGTCGCAGATGAAAGGGGATGGCCTGACTAGAGGAGTGTTTGGAGGGCTGCCCCCCCTGAGACGACTCCTTGTGGTTGTGTACATGGTGTGACTCCTTTCTGGTATCTAACCCAAAGAAAAATGGAAGATGTGTCAAAACACAGATTCTAGCCTTCCAAGCAGAGAAGAACCAGGAGCAGTTCTTGCAGTTCATTCTGCCTGTGTGTGTCTGCAGGTGGTGGTAGGCCCAGGCACAGTGTTCTGTGTGTCACTGCCCAAAAAGTGCCTTGGTGGATGCCAGCATCCTTCCTCCAGCATGCATATCCAGGGGCAGCTGCTTAGGTTTGCAGGTTGGTTAACACTGATGTTTTCTCTCATGGCCAAATGTGGGCTTGTCTTTTGCAAGCACACTTGTCTTTGAGCCTCCTTTATACCCTTGGCCTCTGCAGCACCATGGGGCAATCCTGTCTGCGGTACAGAGTTTGCAAGCAGTTTCCTTCTGATTGTTTTAAACATACTACTGTTGATTAATTTGGGTATATAGGGTTTGTATTAGAAGAAATGGGGAGTGTATTTCCTTTTCACCTTCAGTTGCATCTTTTATCCCCGCCAAAGCTGCCTTTCTAATCTGGAAGTATAATTTGTCGAACCTCACCATGTGTAGGTGCTTTTCCGTAGCTATGTTGTATCCTTTTATATTCTTTACTCAGTCTTTTTTTGTCAGATTTCTACAGCAGCAGGGTGATGATTCACGGGGTATTTTTGGTTCTCAGGTTTTCTTCCCTGTGCTTGGAAGCAAGCGTTTGTCACATTTACCCATGGTGGAGAGTTTGCTGTTTATTGTTACTGCTGTTTCTCCTAACAGAATATAAATATGAAGTTGTAAAAACAAACAGCACCATCCGTTATGGTAGGAAAGCAGCTATCTTGTGGGGGATTTTTATTTATTTGTTTATTTATTTATTTCAGGGCTTTACAGGGAACACTAAAATACTTGGGTTTCCGAAGTAGCTTCTGCTTGCCCTGTGTCGTAGAGGGGGACAGTGGCATGGGCCTGATGTCTGATATTCCATGAAGGCAGAGAAGGTTATCTCCCATTTTCTGCCTCCTTTGCAAATCCAACCTTTTATACCTGTTGAGAGATTGGAGGTTGCTGTTCCCATCCTGGGGCATTGCAGTTATAGTTGTGTTTGTTTCCAGGCTCTCGAGTCCTGTTGCTTTCAGCATACTACTGCTATGACCAGGTGTTGTAGGGTAGCTGGTAAGGGATAAATGTGGGGTTTTGTTGTTTCTGTTATGACAAGGATGATTTCACGTGTTCTTGTTTCAGCACAAAACATGCTTGAAAAAACTAAACGAAACTCCCTCAAACAGGCAAACACCTCATGTTCCTCCAAACAATCAACCCGTGCCAAACAACAATTTGTTTGCCTTTTACTTTGAGACACTCTGGCTTACTTTTTAAAACATATTGGGGAAATTGGTGAGAGATGCATTTCCTCAGCAGTGGCTTATTCTCCTAGCAAAACCCTGGGAATTCTTTCTGAGATACCCACTCAAGAGAGACCATAAGAATTCCACAAAGATGCAAATGTCTATTTGTCTGCAATAATAAATTCTTGTCAGTTAATCACAATATATCATATACTTATTCAAACATTCAAATATTGCTCAGATCTAGTTGTGCCTTTTTTTTGTGTGTGCGTTTGTTTCCCTGGCTTGCCTGTGGATTTTTTATCTTGAGAAAATAGCATATTTTTAAATCCCGTGGTTTATTTGCATTCTAACTTTATAAAGATCCATTCTTGCCCAGAGTTCTCCTTTTATGATAAGCGATGCTGAGCATTTGCGCATCTTGTTCTATACAGCAAAGCATAAAAGATTTGTTACCATACTTATTGTAATTGCTGTAGTTATCTGGGACAGTGGACAATACCGATGCTATGCTTTCAATTAATTCTGGGAGATACACTTCCTATGTCTTGAGCTTTGCCTTAGTGTATCCTTAGTGAGTATAAAGTTAGGCTCTATAGATATCCAGAGTGCTAGGCGCTTGAGTATAATTTAATAATCTGTGTATTATTTTAAAGATGCACAAAAGCAATAGCTGCTTGCTAATCAAATGCATTTACTGACCCATAAGTGAATTGATCCCCATGACTATTTAAAGCTTAGGGCTCTAAAAGTTTTTCTCTTATCTTTATGTTAAACAATAGAAAGTTTTACCGTATGTTCAAATAACGTCTTCATCAGGTTCACAACAGGATACCATAGTTAATTTTCAGTTGAGTGCTTTACAGGATTTTCTTTTTGCTGGCTGGTTGGGTGAAAGTCTAGACACTGAGAGATGAGGCGTTAGAGGGGCCTCACAATATCGTTATTGTGAATGGTAAGTAGGAGCAGCTTCCTCTGATGTACGGACTCCATGCCCAAACCAGTAGTACAAAGGCATAGCTTTTGTTCACGGGGATAGGGGCTAATCCGAATGCTGCACACTGTGAAAAACCTTTTATAGAAAGGGGGGAAAACTTGCCTTGAAGGTGAGAGGTCAGCAGTTTAACCTCTGACCATAAAACAAGAGACTAGAGAAGAATGGGATGAACAAGGGAGAAAAATACTTCAAGTACTCCATTCTTTGTTTATCAAAAATGGGTCAAGCAAATGAGTGTCAGGAATGGTTACAGGAGTTCTGATGGGACGCAAGGGAGTCTGAAGATGCGCTCTGGCTTAGCTGTGCATTACTAGAGTTCAGAGCTTGCATAGCTCTCTCTTTGCAAATGCTTGATAAAGAGATCCTCAAATGAAAACCTTATCTTTCAGCAACCCGTAAAAGCACAGTTACTGTGCTCTCCTTCTCCCCAGATCAGGCCAGGTTTTTATTAATTTTTTAAAATTCTAATCTTCCTTTGCACAGATTAATGTCATTTGGCACTTGGCCTTGTAACTGTTTCCACTGTTTCTAGGTTGGTTTTTGAAGTTCATAAAGAAGCATCACAGTAATAACTTTCTCACATGCTTTCAGGCATGTGAGATAGGTCAGTCTTAGTTAAAGCACAGATCTTTGGGTGGTCGGTGCTATTGTACAACAGCAGGGGAGAGCTGTTTCCAATCTTTGTGTGAAGGGAATATGGAGGCTTTTCTCTCTGATCTCATTTTGGTATTATCAGTGCTGAGAATTTAGTTGCAATCAAATTAGAAATGATAGAAGATATGTTATCTAATAGTTAAGCCTTCCATATTCTCAGATCCACCCATTCAGCCTAATTGGTTGTGCTACTCTTGACTCAGGCTGGCAGAAGATACCAACAGTGATTAATATACTTGGTGCATTAAAGCTCAGCTTCCTGCCTGTCATACATCCATTCCTTGTGCTTTACTACATCCAGCTCATGAGAAGCAGTACTCTCCTCCCCACTGGTCTCTCCCAGCATGTGGAAAAGCAAAGATGACATAATGCCTTGCTTGTGCACCTCTGGAAGTTTTGCACTTCACTGGACGTAGATATGTTTTATATATGAGGTAAATTCCTCTTCCTGCTTCACACAAAGGGATTAAAGCTAAGCTTTGTTGTTGACCCTCTTCACATGTCATGTCTTCAAACATTTGCTTATGACTTGGACAGCTTTAGGCCTCTGGCATTAAGAGAAGTGATCAGTAACCACCAGCATTCCTCAGCCAGCCAGTGGCAGGGCTTAGGGCTTCTTGGCACCTGGGGAAATGTGTACATGCTTGATTTTATTTGTGTGTGGAAGTGGCACGGCCTCAGTCTGCATGCTTCTGCTGACCCTTGCCTGAGCTTAATCCTTCATTTCTCAATTTCATGGACATCCATTCTTCTTTTGAAGATGTAAATTCATCAGAAAGGTAGGACTAAGTGTACTTACATGATCTGACAATCTTCAAATGAGAGAAAAGACTCTTCATTTTCTTTACATTCCTTAGAAATTATTTTGGGTTCATTGATTTCAAAACACAGTGAACAGGTTTAGTGGAGAGCTTGTCAAAAACACAGAGTTGTTTAATAATGAATTGTAAATTAAAGACTTAGGATGGTGGCTAATGCTGAACATACCCATGCAGGTGATTTCTGTAGCTATTAAGTGAAAGTAAAATTCATAACCCATTATACTGTATCGGTCTTGCTGTTGTAGCTTAGTTTTGTAACTTTTTCAGTGGGCAGCCTACAACAGAAATTGTGATATTTTCAAATTTAATGGGATAAAATGGTGTTCTCAAGCAAAATGATTGAGACTTTTGCCCTTGGGGAAGCACCAGAAATGAGAATGTTCATGCATTTTATAGCAGGTGACCTTCCAACATCTTGCATTTGAATTTGGAAAATAAGAGACTATTGTTTTTTCCCCCATAATTATTTCTTCTGGAATATTTAAAAGGAATCTAAGCCTCTTCCATACCTTATGAAAAATGAATGATGATGTCCCTGTGTTCTGGAATAGCATCTCATGCAATATAATATGTCCATATTTCAGGAAAAACGTGGGCTAAATGTGCTGCTGTATGATAGGATGTAGCTTGTAGCTCATTTCTAAGTTCAATATCTATATATTTATATATTTGTTTCACCTCCCTCAATTGCTATAATGGGAGAAAACTTTGTAATTAAAAATGACTCTGTGTGTCCGAAATAAGTTTTTAAGGCATGCATATCTTAATGTGGTATATTGGCCCTGGGAAGGCAAATAGCGAGTGTGGAGTTGAGCTAGAACAGGATTTTTCTTGAATCTTAACTGTCCCTTTTGATAGAATCATTTAGTTTGAAAAGGACCTTTAATATCATAGCGTCCAAATGTTAACCTAACACTGCCAAGTCTGCCACTAAACCATGAGCCCAAGTGCTGCATATCCCAGTCTTTTTAAATACCTCCATGTATGGTGACTCCACCACTTCCCTGGGCAGCCTGTTCCAATGCTTGACAGCACTTTTGGTGAAGAGGTGTTCTTAATATCCAGTTTAAATCTGCTGAGGCACAACTTGAGGGTCTTTCCTCCTGTCCTATTGCTTGTTACTTGGGAGAAGATAAGACCCCCACCTCACTACAGCTTCCTTTAAAGTAGCTTTAGAATGTTATAAGGTCTCCCCTGAACCTCCTTCTTTCCAGTTCCCTGAGTTCCAGTTCCCTCACCTGAGCCCTCCTTCCAACCCCCGTTCCCTCAGCCAGTCCCCATAACATTTGTGCTCTACACACTAGGCGTTACCTGGGACTTAATCAAGAGAGAGTTTCTTTCTACTTGAAAGGTGTAGCAGTGTTTATGTACCCTGTAAGTGTTTTTGGTAATTATCAAAATAAATAAGTAAAAAGGTTGTGTGAGAAAATACTTTATATAGACATAACTTACAAATACATCATATCCCACTGATGATGAAATTGGCAGTGTGGGTGATTATGGTTAGACTTCATTAATAAAAAAGTTGGTTATCTTAAAGCAAAGCAACTTCTCTTTATATCTAGCTGCGTATTGAACTGTTCTGGGTGAGAAGTGCATGTGGATGGTTAGTGCTTGGTTTCTGATACAGCATAGTGTATTTTAGCACAAGAGTTTGCTTGTATGAAAACATTTTAACGTGTCCCCTGAATTTTTTTTTTAATGCCTTGTGGAAATTGATAGTCACTTGTGATTAATTCTTAGTATTCCTGGCTTTTTCATTTTTCTGGTATCATAAATTACTAACAGGACAATGGTACCATATTCTTGGGGCCCATCTGGTCAAGACTTTAATTTGTGTTTAGATCAGAAATTAATAGCATTGATTTCGATTGTTCACTATTGTTGGTCGAGGTTTCACAACCATTCATAGAGCTCAGCTGTTTCTCCTAGAGGTGAGTTTTCCTTTGTTTTCAGAAACAAGAGGAATAATAAAGAGGAAAGCTCCAGGTAATTACCAAATTGTTATCAAACCAACCTGATCTTTCGGATCATTGCTTTAAGCCTTCTTAGGGTGAACATGCAGCCATGGCAGCAGTACCGTCTTACTGGTGGAGACAGAGAATATGCGGGAGGACAGAGCATGGGTGTGAAATGACTAGAAGTGATGTGGGATGTGAGGTTGTAGGTAACCTAAGATTTGTGTCATGATCTGCATGAAGGAAGAAGTAAAAATAGATACAAAACGGATGCTAGAGTCATACAACCTTTCCAACACGTGGAAAACACAATTGCCTCTAATCCTTTCATGCAAACACTGAAACCAGGGAAATAGTGCAATTAGAGAAGGGCAGTGGTTGAGAGAAGGCCTTTTTTTTTATTTCTTACAGGTTAATGTAATATAATAAATAATATTGCATGACGTGTCAGATACTTCAGCTCCTTGTGCATTCTGTATGTTGACAGCTGTTGTGCAGGTTTATAGGTGCATTCTGAAATATTAACATCAGATTTATTTGGTAGATCGATGTTTTTAGATGAGACCACAACCTGAAGTTATGCTGATTTATTAATAAATCATTCCATATTCTTTCATATCAATAACAATACTATGATTTTTTTCCCTTGCTAATGTTTTTGATTGCTGTATATCTAATGCATACAAATGTATTACTCATGGTTTCCCTGTCCCGAGCTCACTTCATTTTGCTGTAATGCTCTTGAGAAAGTAAAATTATGACTTTCGTTACTTAAGAGATAGAAATACTAAGTTAAAATGTATGGATGGCCCATCTTTCTGTAATACTCCCTTCCTGTAGTCCTTATCTCCCCATCCCCAAACATCCTCTCTTCCATTTCAGCTCTGTACCATGCAGGGTGCCTTCATTGTTGAAGTAGCTGCTTCTGGCTTATGTTCTTGCACTTTTAGGACAGCTAGTTTGGATGCAGACTGCTGAAATGAGAGAAGGCGGCCTAGCCTTCTGGAAAGGCTCAATTTACAAAGGATGCGTTGAGTTCTGACCCTACAATGGGCCATGCGAGTGCAGTGTGTGGTTTCGAACTTTAGCTTTTTCCATTAAAGTATATTCCCTGCTATTATCACACTGTTAAATTAATTTTCACTATTTTCTGCACAATTTATTTGAGATTTGAGATGAAGCAGGCATTGAGCCTTGAGGTTTCATAAAATAAAAAATAGTTTTGCACTCTAACCACATCACAGTCTAGCTTTGTAATGGGATGTAACTTCAAATCATATATGTACCTCATTCTCCTACTTTGCTGTTCTGAATAAACACTAGTTTAGAAATTAGTGGAGAAACGTAACTTTCCTGTTTAATCGCTGGTGTACATGACATCAAGAAATGTCTTGGAGATTCCTAGTTGTTGAATGTGCTTTGGGATTAGTAACTCATAGAAAATGGAACCCAGATCTCCTGCTTCCAGGACAAGTAACATACAATACCATTCTGGTTGCAGCCCCTTTATGAATATGGGGGTGCCATTTACATCCCCTGTTTTGCTTACCCCACTCTGTGCATAGTTGGTAATTTTAAAGTAAACACTTGTGAGAAAACCCTTGACTCACTTTTCCTTGTCTTATGTGTATGTGTGGCTAAACCTGGGCTAGCATGGAACTGCCTTTTTTTTTTTTTAATGCCTGTAAATGTTCTTATGAATAAAAAAGAATTCATTTTCCCAAGATCTCGTGATATTTGGGAACCTGAAATGACTGATTTAAGGTCACGCAGCAGCTAACTGCCAGGACTGAAAATCAGAGTGTGCGTCTTCTAATTCCTGGCGTGTCACACACTGGCTGAGGCTATGTTCTTAGCTCTGCTGAAGCAGAGAGGGGCAAATACTGTTAATGAAGCTGCACAACAAAGAATATCAGTTTTCTTCTTGCTGCCCTCTACGACTGGTTTGCGACTCTTCAGAGTTTTGAAGCAGTTGTACAGAAGGGTACAGAGAGGTGCAGCAATGTCAGAGTTTGTTGTAGTTAAAGATCAGTGTATTTTTCAGTAAGAAAATGCCAAACAAACTGCATCAGTGCTCCTCCGTACATGCTGTTCCCCTTTTAAAGGCTTAGTGAGGGAAAGGTGCCCAGTTTGGTAGCATCCTTGGGAGGGATGTACTGCAAAGTCCAGTGCTCCTGTCCTGGGAGGCCTTGGTGGGGATCAAAGGGGTGTCTCTGCCCTAGGATGTCAGGTGCCAAGGCCATGGTGCCTCTGCTGCGTCAGCCTGAGCCTCTGGCTCTCAGCGCGCATTGTGTATGGTCACTGGCTTGGAAACTTCTGGGAGACCCTTTTTTTTCTTTTTAATGTTTTCTTTGTTGTGTGTGAAAATAACTACAAGGTTTGGGGATTCTGCTGTAGGAGGTTTGGTAAATGACTGGAATTATCTTCTTTTGCTGCACAGGTTAATACTAGAGGGGACTTTAAACATAAATGCTAGCATAACGATGGTTTTCTGTACTCTTTTTTTTTTTTCCTGAACATGGCTATTGGATTTTAAAACATGAGTGCGTTATAACAGAGTGAAAATCTCAGCTGATTAGAGGTTTAGTAGCTGTTGGAGTAACACTGATCTTTCTGTAAGCAACCTCTTAACCTGCTTTTTGTCCTTCGTTCTTATCAAAAGTTTAGTGTTGACTTTTAAGGATTGGTATGTGAAAAACGTCAAAACACTGATTTTTCAGCTGCATGCTGCCTGCCATAGACACACCGGGGCTGAGTGCATGTGGGCCAGCCTCTAACATTTTTTGTTGTTGATTCTTGCTCACGTGGAGGGCCCTTGGGACAGATGGCCCCTCGCTGTTGATGGTTCGATTACAGCGATCACCCACAGCTTCAGAGGAGTGCGAAGAAAAGAAATTGCTTTCTTTGTCAAGGTGTTTTCAATTCAATTCTCACCCATTAGCCCTGTTTGGTTAAGTTTTGAATTACTCCATCAGGTGACTGATGAGTTTATCCTCCCCCTCCCCCCTCCCCACGTTATTAAAATGGATTTGGTATTAGATGGAAAGCAAAGGCAGAAAAAGATTTGTGCTTATTGATCAATGTTCCTCCATCTTTATTTTGGTTTTAAGTGTCATGAAAAATGAAGATAAAAATGGTCACTGAATCAGAATAGGCTACTATATATATATATTTAAATTTTAATTATTTTAGGCCTATGAACTGTTTGCACATATAGCAAACTATACAGTGGAGGCTATGGCTAATCAACATGGTTGTTAGTTTTACATTTTTGTTTAACTGAGAATGTTTATGATTGTTTTAATTTGTAGCAGATTATATATATAAAATTATGAAACGTTGTCTGCTATAATTAAAGTTTTAGTAGTCAGATGTGTTTCAGTTGTGGTGCTGTAGATATTCTAAGGAGTAGGAAACAGCCAGGCCAGGTCCCATTTGTCAGTGCTGTTCTGTTTCTTCCTACCACAGCTAGTAAGCAAAACATGAAAGGTTTGCATTTCATACAGACAACATTAATTGTAATGGAAGAATAAATCCAGAATAAAGATGGGGAATTTGAAACTATGTGTTTGTTATGCACAATTAAGTTCACTCTCTTTCACATATAAGTTGAATATCACTACACAGTCCCCAGCTTAATTTCATAGTGTAATCATAGAAATGGAGTGAAGATAGTAGTATCTGTATTAGCTTAAATGTCATAGTCTAGAATAAAACAATGAACAGAGACTCTAATTCCTCTCTCTGTAGCTGCCTTTGATTGCAGTGACAGTGTCAGTGGGATTGACACTGCAGAGCTCACTAAGCCCCAGAGAGGTACGGCTGAGCTAGCAGAGGGGAGGATGCAGGCTGAGGACTGGGCAAGAAGTCCTCTTGGTTTGGGTTTTGTTATTTATGTTTTCATGCAGGTCTTCTGCATTAGTACAGAGGTATGCTAGATTAATGTTCACTTGGGCAGACGAAAAGCTCATGATTACTGTACGCATTTTGCATTCAGAAGATATGGATGGAGTTTGAATCATGGTACAAGACGAATGCTTGATCCTGAATGATACTCCGTAGCACAGGTGATGGTACTTTCACTGCTGCTACTCCTTAAATATCAGAGATGGCCCACCGTATCCTGGGCTGCATCAAAAGGAGCGTGACCAGCAGGTCGAGGGAGGTGATCCTGCCCCTCTACTCTGCTCTCGTGAGACCTCACTTGGAGTATTGTGTGCAGTTCTGGTGTCCTCAACATAAAAAGGACATGGAGCTGTTGGAACAAGTCCAGAGGAGGGCCACAAGGACGATCAGGGGACTGGAGCACCTCCTGTATGAAGATAGGATGAGAAAGTCGGGGCTGTTCAGCCTGGAGAAGAGAAGGCTGCGTGGAGACCTCATAGCAGCCTTCCAGTATCTGAAGGTGGCCTATAGGGATGCTGGGGAGGGACTCTTCATGAGGGACTGTAGTGATAGAACAAGGGATAATGGGTTCAAACTTAAACAGGGGAAGTTTGGATTGGATATAAGGAAGAAATTCTTTATTGTTAGGGTGGTGAGGCATTGGAATGGGTTGCCCAGGGAAGTTGTGAATGTTCCATCGCTGGCGGTGTTCAAGGCTCGGTTGGCCAGAGCCTTGGGTGGTATGGTTTAGTGTGAGGTGTCCTTGCCCATGGCAGGGGGATTGGAACTAGATGATCTTAAGGTCCTTTCCAACCCTAACTATTCTATGATTCTTTGTTTTTAAGAATGAGTCTTCCTCCTGCTACAGGTCAGAAGTGCTTGTATGAAGTCAGTATCTAAGGCAGTAGTTTTCATACCTTTAAGCTAATCAGTGCCCTTGGTTCCTGCACCTGCCAAGAGCTGCTATTTGAGTTTACCTTCCTTCTACCCTGTGTCTGGGGAAGGCAGGGCCTCTGGGAAGAGGAAACAAAACACAGGCCAGCCTGCAGTTTGCCATGTTTCCAGCTCCAGTTTCAGCTTTGCTCACAGTAGTCTCGTGGGAAAGGAGGAGGTGTGCTTGAGAGGGGAGACAGCCCCACCTCACAGCCTGGTCACTGCTGCCTGTGCTGTATCCAAACCCAACAACAGTCGACTCAAAGAGAACTTTCCTCTTCCTTGTGTCTGCCAAATAGAGAAGACGACCTAGATAGCAAACAGGGTAGGAAGCAAGGATGGAGGGAAGAAAACACAGGTGACAACAGAATATTTTCCTACCTTTGTGTTTTCCACATGATAGTATTTTATATGCTTAGGTTTTGGGGATATTTTCCCTGTTTGGGAGCAGTTCATCTAAAGCATTTGGCTGGGGACAGTATTAGTGGAGGCTGTTTGAAAGTGGTATTTGTCTAATGATACACTAAATATGTATATCATATAATGTTTTGGGTTGAAAGGAACCTTTAAAGGTCATATAGTCCGGCCTCCTGCAATGAGTCACCCTTCAACTAGATCAGATTGCTCAGAACCCTGTCTAACCTGACCTCGAATGTTTCCAGGGGTGGGGCATCTACCACCAATCTGGGCAACCTGTTCCAATGCTTCCCCACCCTTACTGTAAAAAATGCCTTCCTTATATCTAGTCTATCTATGTAGCACAATTACCTTTGCAATTTGGATAATATTATGCATTCCACGATAATGTTGCATATTCCATTATTCCATGTTATGTATTCCAGTATTGCTCTGGCCTAAAAAAAGTGTTTGTTGTGGAATCATCACATTTTGCTGCTTGTGCTAGTTGGTATTTAAGGCAAGGGGCATAATTTACAGGGAAGACTTGCCCTCAAATATTAACAGTTGGACTGTGACCAGGATGTGGTCCTCACCAGTGGAGAGTGGAAGGAATGTTGCTGCACTGTTCAGGCAAGAAGTGATGTAAGTAGATAGACATTGTATCTTCTCTGGTCAAGAGGGAGTTTCCCTGCAGCATTGATTCTTTTCTTTAAGAAGCAAGAGGGCTGGACTAACTTCTGCTTTGAAAAAAATTTACAGAAGCATCAAGGTTTTTGTTAAATTTGTACTTTTTTTTTTTTTTTAGGCATGTAAAATGCAATGTAAGGTTTTGTTTTGCATTCATTTTGAAAAATGTTCATCAAAAATGGCTTGAATATTATTATGTGTTTCCTGCAACCAGTGTCACAGGGTTTACAGGGTCACGTATATTCCTGTTTTCATATCCAAGCTGATACCAGATTTGTATTTCTTGAAGGGAAGCAGGAAGCAGTAGCTTGGGCATCCATAAATACTGAGATGTAGTCTCTGTCATATAGCAATAGCTTTTGTCATTTTTCTAGATGCAGTCTGTGTGAGTTCCACAAATTGAATATAATATTTTACCTGGTGAGATAAGGTGCTCATCTCTGGTCAGACATCACTGACATGGGAAAGCCAAGTGACTGGCCCTGTCCTACTGGCTTGGCTGTGCAGGAGGTTTGCTTCTTCCTAATTTACTTAGTGTGTATTGCCTGGTAATAATGTACTTGAACTTTTCTAGATCTTTCTCAAAATCAATCTTGCAGCACTAATGTAGGAAAATTTCATGTAGCCCACAGTACTTTTCAAGAACTTTAAGTCCTGTACCTTCATCTGAAACAAAACACTGCACAATGTGTTCACAAGGGAGTGTAGTGAGTTTACCATCCTTAGAGGGCAGGACGTAAAACTTGTATTTGGTTGCAAAGGTGAAAGACCTTAGTCTTATTGTTTTCATGTTATTGTTCATTTCATTAGATCACTTGCAGGCTGTCTGGTTTAAACTTCCTTGAGCAAAAGACCCAGTGACAGCAGAAGTATTCTGTTTCGTAAACCTTCCTCAAACATCAGTGATGACTTAAGGCCTCTATGTTTCTTGCTTGCTTGTTGTTTTGCTACCTTAGTTCTTAAACCCTAGTTTTCATGTGCTGTAATTCACTCATGGTTAGAAGTTAAAAATAGAAAAGTTAAAAATAACATTGAGACTCCAAAAGGCATACAGTTGTTGCCACACTTAACAAGCTCATTCTAAAGACTTAGCAGGCAAAAGAAACTCTTGCTTATCTTGCAGAGAAACCAAATGAAGGCTGAATGTACTCATTTTATCTGTGTACTATCTGTGCAATGAACTCTCACCCTGATTAAGGTTTTATCCTGGAGCATAGCTAATAGCATTCCAGTCAAAAGGACCCTTCCTTTCTATCCCTACTTAGCTGATGCTCTGTCCTTCAGTGGTAACAAATTCCTGAGCAAAAGGGGATTGACCTGTGTCTCTGAAGGAGGCGGCAGATTGTACCTAGTTTTAATCATCTATTTGTTCATAAAAGGGAAAAAGTACTTATTTCCTGGTTTGAGTGTATTACAGACAAGGGAAATCAGGAAGATCAGAGGAAGCTGTTGGGTCCAAAACCTATACTGCTGACAGGCAAAGCCCTGCATTACTACAGTGTGGCAGGCTGAACCTTGCATGTGATTAGTTGGAGCTCAGTATTTGTGTGCTTTTCACATCCTAGATTTTTCTGAGTACTTTGAGGAACTGTTACAAGTTAAAGAAGAAGTACTTGAAAAATAATTCTGTCGTTAACTTTAAAATCAGTAAATCTATTGTGTGGCTCTCAATAAAATTGTACACGTCAGATTCACATACTTCGGTACCAGCCATGAGCTGTTAATGCTGCGATGGGGTAGTAATTACCTGCATGTAAAAACTGTGGAGTTGCTGTGATGTTGTGATGCTGTGAGTAGCTAACTGAGCTGGGCCTCCTGAATTCAAATGTGAGTTTTGTTGGTGTGGAGTTGAGAAGAATGTAGTGTGTGTGGTTTTTGTTTAAAGGCCAAGTGACACTTACAGCTTGTGGGTTGTGTCTTTGTTTTCCCATGTATTAGAAACAAAATCCTGAATTTCCACAGACATGGCGTGAGCACTGGTATCCTGAAAACATTTAGTAAGTTCTATGGCTGTGAAAAGATGTAATCAAATACTTAGCCCCATGATAAGCCCATGAGGAGTTTTGGTTACTTGTACTTTGGGCCATTTTTTCAAGCATAAGTCCTACAGAAATTATGGTACTGTTTTCGGCTTACTTGAAAGTCTGCTCAGCGTATGCTCAGCTACAGTTAAAAGCAGTTTCCTTAGGAAAAGCTTCCTTGTGGAAGGATGATGTTTTCATCTTACCTGTGAGGATTCAGTCTTTGTAATTACATTTCTGAACCCAACCGAAAAGTCACTGATATAAAAATCACATTTCTAATTTGCAAATGCGCAACCAGAAAGACTTACAGGCAACAGCTGCTATGGCTGTAACTGAGGCAGGCTACTGAAATCTTATTTTCCATTTTCCCTTTCTCTTAAAGGGCAGTATTTAGTGTGTGTTTGTCAACGCAGTTGCCATTTAGCTCTCACTTTGCTTTGTAAGAGAAAAGTTAAAAAGGAAAATGTTGAAAGCCACATGTTCCAAGTATCTCCTCCAGTGCCAGTGTGAGTTGGGTACCTTCACTGCCCAAGTAATTTTTCAAAATGGGATATAAGTTTTGTCATCAGCTGGAGACAAGGCAGAGGCCACTAGGTGTGGAGAAGGGAAAGCAGTTGGGAGATGCTGGGCTCCTGTGGCATGGCCACATTGTGGCTCATGTTGAAAGGTGAGTCCAGATTCAGCACCTTGCTTAAATGTGCTGCTGAAGTTAGAGACCCAGAAGAATCTCAGCCTGTTAATAGGATAGGAAGGAAAAGTAGGCAAATGCAATTCCTGAAACTCATTAATGCTTTTCTGTATCTACCATGGTTATAAAGTGTCAGTATTTAACTCCTAAAACTGTCAGTGGTCAAGCACTCGATATTACTGGTCTTTGGCTGGAAGTAGTTGGCTTTCTAGGGGAACACACCTGTTTTGGTGCAGCTATTTTTTTGCCTCGTGGTCATTTGGTAGCAACTGTTCAAAACTGTGGTGGCAATTTAGGAAGTTGCATTAGTGTGTAAAGTGTGAGTAAAGAAGTCGAAGGTCCTGGATTGTTAAGATTACATGTAGTTTTGTAAATAATTTTAATTTTGCTTTAATGAGAAGATGAAGAGTGTTGGTCGCATTTACCAATAAGCTTTCTATGGAATAGCTAGAGTAAGAACAGACCTGATGGTCCTGTAGAAGTTTCTTTCAGTATCCCTTTGATGAGCAAAAAAATACATGGCCTGCCTGATTTGCATAGAAGTGTACTTTCAAGTATTTTCTGCAGTGGCACCCTCATTTGCATGTTGTCTTTAATCTGACAGGTTTTTAGTGCCAGAGAAGTTAGCGAGTGTTCCTTACTTGCACTTTTTTTATGAAGTTGCTTCAAGTGTATTTTTTCCTTGTTCTTTCTTTTGATTACTGATGCTTGGAAAATTTCTTCCTTCAGTTTCCACGGCATCTTGCTCTTCCTCTAGCTCCTGGCGGGTGCTCCACTTTGATCCCCCAAACCTGGGAGCTGAAGACCACTGTCACGCTCAGATCTTCCTGACAGCAGTGCCTCCTGTTGTACTGCGCTGCTGGCACTTCATGTATGAAACTGTTAACAAGCACATTTTAATATGATATGCAGAGTATTTTTTCCCCCCTGCTCAAGAAATAATCCTTTTATTTGAATGCTGTTTTTTTCATCAGATGATTTCATCTGTGAAGACTCTTGGGTTGCACATGGTGGTTCATCTCCTACTTTGTTTCCAAATCTCTGTGGTAGTAATAAAATACTATAGTGACACAAAAGAATCATAATAATTCCTGTTGTGGGTTTCTGTCAGATTATTTTAAGTATGTAGCAGGTTTTTGCCTGTGAACAATAGCAGTATTTTAAGTTCGGTTTAGAGAACTAATTTTTTATTGTTGGAAAGTACTGATTCTAAAAAAATAAATTCTGCTTATTGCATAAATGTGTGCTTCTAAAGCTGGTCCCTGAGGTAATAATCTATCATTTCAGCTTTATTAATTGCATCCTTGTGTTCGTGTGAGAAAACCAATCTGGTACTTTTTTTTCCAGATGAGAAAGAAGAACTGTCTGCAGTAAGTTTTTCTTTGCCGCCTTCCTTTTTCCTTTCTCTGTTTCTTCCCCACCCCCATAACCCCTGGCCCCAGTCTCTTCTTTCCCCTCCTTAGTGACTGCTTTTTTCCAGTGAATATCTTTACAGCATCAGAGGAAATATAGCTGGAGTGATAATGAGCAGTCATCTAGTCCATTCCTTTGCCCCAAGACGTGACCAGCACTGCTTGGCAGTTTTTTTGTCTGTCCTGCTCTGTAAAACCCACAGGAATGAAGGAGGTTCCTCCTTTGCAGGCAGAATATAGGACCACTTAATTAATCCATTTCATTTCACCTTAGCTGTTTTTCTGTCTGAAATTACTCTCTGTTACTATCAAGAAAATTACCTGGGATGACGTTTCTCAGCATGTGTTCGTCATTTCTATTCCATTCCCAGATTGAATGTGTATTAATTATATTGTCCTGTTGTATTTTGAGGTGATATTTATAATCTGCAAGCTAAATTGTGAAGACTGTTTTTGGAGTGTATTTAACTACTAAATTTTTAGGAAAGATACCACTCCGAAAGCTTTCTCTTTATTCTTCCATTGTTCCAATTGAGCTTCTCCTATCCTCTATCATGAGAAACAGTACTTTTAGATTTTCATAGATTTGTTGCAGAAGCTAAAATGTATTAGAAGTGTTTTTCTAAAAATACAGAGTACATGGTTTATGAAGTTACCTCTGTGGGAATAGAGTTTTGGAGAGGAATTACCTTGAGGATATGCATATGTTTTTCTCTTCTATTAGCACATATCATACTTACTTTCATTTTTCTTCTGGAGCAGTTCTAGGTTGCAGTATTTTGAATACTTTTGTTTTTAAGCATTGCACATGACTCAGTTTTCTCTTTGTATCAAGTACACGGTACTCTAAGTTTTGGTCCCTCAACAAACCTCCTCATCCTTGTCTCTCTTCTGACTTGCACCAAGAGATGCATCTAATTCTAACTGTGGTCCTCACAGGCTTTACTTGTTCTTTGTGAATCTCATTATTAAAAGCTTTCTTTTAATGTATGTGTAGACAGACTTAGATGGCCACAAATGGTGCAAAAGTAGTGAAATAAATCAAATGTCACAAGTTGTATCCTGCAGCGTGCGCATGAGCTGCAGCCTCACAGCAGTGTGAAATTCACAGCTGGGAGATGTACTTTCCAATGCTGTAGGATATTTAGCAAAGGACTTTTCAGGCATTGCTGGCATGTGCTAAGAAATGTCTGTCCTGAATGCAGTAGGCATAAGAAGAAGTGATGCTTGTATGTGTATATGTATATATATTTACGCATGCAGCAATATATACGTTTACACATGCAATGCACAAACTTTTTTATGTTTGCAATCAACAATTTCCACTAATTACTACATTTATATAGAACTGGTGCAAACAGTTTTCCCCATATAGTCTGTTAGAAAATGAGCAGAAACTCAGTAGTTCCTTGGCTGGCTATAGCACCAGCTATTTCTAAGTGATTCTCATCCTCTCACCCATAAAATCAGCATAAAATTGACCTAACGTTGCCAGATTAAATGGGGTATCTGGAAAGTAATCCTCAGGGAAAAGAAAATTCAGTCTTTGTGAATCTGAAGATAAAGTGCATAAAGTTACAGAATTGGATTATACTTTTTATTTCTAAATCAGTACCCTTTTGTTTCTTCCTTTGCAGCACTGTGAGAAGTTGCCACAAAGGTGTGTCAGATGCTGCCTGAGCCTAGCTCCTGTAGTAGAAACAAACATAATCTTTTGAAAAAGCCCAATCCCTGGCTTGGATAATTATCATAAAATCCTAAGGCTTTTTATAGGTGTTAGGGTTTGGTTTCAGAGGGCAAAGGCATAAAACCTTTCTTTTTGAAGCACAAATCACATCAGATTTTCTTAGTTAAGAAATGTGTGGCAAGTACCTCCTGAAATAACCAGTTAAAAGCCAGTAATAAGAACTGAAAACCCAGCTCAAAGCGGTTGGACAGCATTGGAAGCATGTAATTTTTTGCTGAATGTAGCACTGAATGTTTTTCTTGAATTAGGTATATTTTCCAAAATGTTTTCATGCAGGAGTATGAAGAGCATTATTCTGTCTGTTTAGATCACACTGATTTAATTGTACTCTCATGAGACAAATATTTTGTCCTGATACAAAATAATGTTATGCTTGTAGTTGAGTGAATAGTATTTACCTTCGAGTTGTTTGTATCATTTCAGATGAGCCCAAAGTAGTATGAGGGCATCCTGATATGAAGATAGCAAGCTGAGGTTGACACTGAGTTGTAGTTGCAGATTTTGTATCTATCAGCATATCAGGGCACCAAAAGAAGTTATTGGAGCTGTTGGTCTTGTTGCCAGTAGGTTAAGGGTGCTCATATGAAATGCTGTTCAGCATTGCTGGCATCTCACTGAGGTGTGGGTTTTTTCCCATTCTTTGGCCCCAAGTCCCAGGTTACCTAGGGCCAAGTTTTGCTTAATTCTGATGGTTGTACTTTGCTTCTGATTGTGACCTTTTAAAATAGTACTTGGAGGTTCTGTTGTTGTGGTCTTCTTCCTTTTTTGAAGCCTGGCAGTTGCGCTTCCACTCAGAACAGTGAAAGGAAGAAATGGCGTTTCTTTCTGTTCTGGACTTTTATACATTGAACTTTTTAGACAGTATCAGGAACCCCATGATTTTGTTGGTAGGCATTCCTAGATACTAAATGTTTCTCGTGTAACTATTCTTCACATTTGCCAAAGCAATCTGCCTGGTTTCACTGCTCGGAAGAGGCGAGTTTGCCAAGCCTGCTCCTCCATGGCGAGGCAATGCCCCATCAGCTGGCTTTACTGCAGAGTCGCCTGCGTGCCTAGTCACAGCAGTAGCTCTCGAGTTTTGCAATAGAAGAACTATAAATGGTACAGCAGGACTTGAGAAGTTTTGAACAAGAAATAGGTGATAAGAAACAGAACTAGAGACAGTGAGTAACCAGCTTGTATTTCATGAGGTCTAGCCAATGCTTAAGGCTGGATTGCTGCTGGGTGAAGCAGTCCTGCTTCCTTCTGACCACAGCTTCCCATTCCCCATTTCTTCTTCCTTTTTTTCCTTCCGACGCAAAACTAATGACTTTGGGGGAACTGATCTCGTTGGTGCTGACCTGAAAAATTCCAGAGGGTTTGATCTTGGTCAGTTCCCTCATCTGGTTCAATGTGTAGCTGTGGAGGAGCCTGCACCAGCAGGAAAGAGATGATGGAATAGGATCACCAACAAGCAGCTGGTAGTGGGAGTGCAATGGGATTGCTCGTTTGCAGAGAAACTTATGCTTGACACATTTGTAGACATATGGCCTCAGATTTGAAAGCTCTTTTAAAGTACGTTTTGGATTCTGCACAGTTTCCAGTGGTTTATAGCAGATAAATAGTTACCATTGAGTGATAGCTGTTACCATGCTTGCTGCTCCTTGAATTTATCTGAGATCACTGTTGATCTATAACTACTTTCTTTTCATATTCTGTGATACTAGGTTGGGATAAAAATAAGAGAACCCTTACAAAATATGCACTGAGATATTCAAACTCCTCTTGTATCTAATCATTACACAGATGTGTTTAAATACACACAAAATAGATGAGGAAAAAAAGTCTCTGTTGTAAGTATCTGTATTTATTTACTCATTTTTATAAACAGAGCATCTTACTTACAAGAATCTTTGTGCAAAATGCATAAATTTAAATAAATAATAGCTTCAGACACCACTCCCTCCCCTGACTTAGGAGTGAAAAATGTGCTTGTCCAGTAAGAAGAGTGAAATGTCGACATTTATATCTAAAATCTCAGATTTGAATTAGATGAAAATTAGGTCTGAATTAGGTTGAGTTGATTGAAGAGTTGAATTTTGCAATACATTTGAAATGTGTGTTCCACTGTTGGTTTAACATCTGGCCCAAAGTGATGGAGGAATGCTGGTTTCAGTCTCCAGCTCCTTGTGAGTGGGCCAGCAGCAGACATGGGTGCAGCAGCTGTGTGTTGAGTAGTAGGATTTGAACTCAGCAGCTGGGAATGAAAACATCATTAATTTCCATTCCATTAAAGCTTCATTTGCAGCAGCAAACATATGTGGTAGGATGAAGAAGCATAGAAACCTCTGTACTTTGCCAAAAGTAGAGAGCCCTCTGGTTCTGATGTAAAATGTAGCAATAACAAGGACGTTTCTGATTTATCAGACAGTGCTAGCATTAGAGGAGGAAGTGGAAATCCAGATACTCTTACTGGATCTTGGCTTCCTAGAAGACAGGAATCCCAGCAACTGCTGTGGTAGCCAAAACCTTGCAATTCTCATCAGGCAATGTCTCTGGTGCTTACCAGGGTGTTTCACCATTCGTTTTACTGCTGTCTGGCACCTAGAGCTGTCATCAGCCATGCAGCCAGTGGTGGGAGGATCTGCTTGATGTTGGCTAGGGCACAAACAGGAATTGAAGAGTTATCCTTCTAGTTCAGAGTTTGGCACTGATCTGGGCTCCCTTGCAGGAAGATGGGTAATTTCACTTTTAGCACATGGACAAATGCTGCTGCTAATCTGTTCTATAGAAGTGCTGTGAAGCTTTGTGGGTGTTTGTGATACAGTTTAACAGTAGCACCTCGGGAAGGTTTTGTGTCACAGGAGATTAAAAGCTTTGAGGGGATGAAGAGCATAATTCGGTTTTTGTTGAAAGGTTATGGTTCAGGTCCTTGTGTTAGATGACTTAAATAATGTTAATTGTAGACTAATACATAGCCTAAATAACACTGATTATTTTGATAATTAACAGTTAATAAGTTAATGAAACTTTTAAGATATTATTGAAATGCTGATTTTTAAATGGCTCTGAACAGAAAATATTCAAATATGCTGGCTCTTCTAAACTCTTCCTTGCGAGTGCTGCTTGCTTTGATACTATCTTTAAAATCAGAAATGATACTTTTCTATACCTCATAAAGATCTTTGGTTTCTCCTTATCATTTTGCATATTTTTTTTCCCTGGATGGAAAGAGTTTTTATATCTTTTTATTTCTTAATTAAATTAAAATATGAAAATTGAGCATGTGCTTAAAAAATTAAGTACTCAAAGGTTAAAAAGAAAGAGATGAAGATAGTTTGTTGTGTTACAACCTGCTATGTATGTAAACCAATAGACATATGGTTTCATAAATAGAAGTCTTTTTAATAATCCAGTATCTTCCTTAGTTTTGCACTTGCCTCAGAGCCTGGTGCTAAGCTGACCCTCTTTTTAATATTAATGTACTTTGACTGTAATACTCTGTTCCTTTGCCTCTGATTAACGCTGTCTGTCAATTATTTACAGATCCAGTGGTACTGTGGAAGTTCCCGGAGGACTTTGGAGACCAGGTTGGAAACACGAGATTGAACTTTTTTTTATGTTAGAATAATAATAAAAAAGCTCTCCTTTTCAGCTATGGAGAGGCAGATGCTAATGACAGAGGGGAGGAAGTCTTCACCCAACTGGTGGCTTGGTGATTAGAATGCCTTTGTGACAGGAATATGCAATAGCAGTTGTAGAGCGCTGTGTATCACACTAATTCTCTATCAGCTTATTTTTGATGAGCAGTATTTTATAAGCTGTTTCTGTTGGAGGATAGAAAATGTGGAAAATGTGTCCGCAAAACTTTGCCAAACACTGATGTTAGAAATTGTGCTAACAAAAACCATCAGAACAAAAAGTGGAAGAGCTGCTCATGTGTGTCCTTTTAATGTCAGAATGTGTGTGTCTTGTTCCTTTAGTCCTTTATAATGTGAAATTTTATATATTTATGATATATTAGAAACACCCTAGTTATTTGCTTGGGCAAAAAAGTCAAAACCCAGTAATCCTCAGACCCTTGTAAGAGACAGTGATCTAAATGTGCTGATTTTGAAGGCATGAAAATCGTAGTTTCTATCTATAATTAATCCTCAAAGGAGAGTTTATACATACAGGACTGATGGATTATTTTCCCTGTTTGTAGTTACAGCAAAGCTATTAATTAGTGTTCCCCCCCGACTATTTTATTAAAGTTATTAATATTAAAATTTAATGAAACAATAAAATTTTATTATTTCAGCAACTTTTAGATGAGTTTCTACCATAGAAATATTTTTATTTCCATAAAAAAACCCACATAAAACCATGGAATAGAATAAATATCTCTGACTCAATGTCTTTCTTTGACTCAATATCAGTCTAAAAAGAAGAGCAAACATATTCTTCATTGCTGATTTCACCACAGTGGATGATCTGGGAATATTTTCGTGCAGTAAATATTGATAAATTGTTTATTTATTTATTTATTAAAATCAATAATCCAGAATTCCACAATGACAGCTATAAGGTGATTCATGATGAAAGGAATAAATATACAAACATAGAAAGAGGATGTTTGGTTAGGGAATAGCATTAGTCAGAAACGTGTGTACTTTATAAGATAGTGATAAATGGTACATGACCGAAGTGTGCTGTTACTTGTTCTTAGTTAGACATCCAGTAAGTTTTGATCATGTTCCTGGCAGCAGAATGATCATCTTCATTGTCATATATTTTTTTTTTCGCCTTTATTTGTTTTGTTCTTTTTCTTTTACCTAAGAAAGACTTGATCTTAAAAAAGGGAGGGGAGGGGGCAAGAGAAATTATGTATGAAGAAAAATGGGAGCTTATTCAGTAAGTCGAAGGTTACTCAAAGAACAGCTGGTGTAGAAAAATGATTAGAAGATGAAGCTCACCAAAGACTGGAGGGGAAGCATGCAAAGATGCAGTAGACTAATCTGTAAAAACCAGATCCCTCAGGCAGCGCTCTGCCTTTGGGCTCTGAAAATCCTATGCCTGCGCATTGTGTCTCAGCAGTGTAGGGAGTCAAGCATTACAGGTAAATTGCTTGTGTTCCTGGAAAACAGTATGTTTTAATCCTCATCCTTGCAAGGAAAATTTCCCTATTAGAACCACTGGATTTAAATAGAACATATAGCAGCTTCTATAGCAAACCCCTGAGCCAAGTAGTCAAGTGAGATCAGCAGAAACCTTCTCTGCACATGTGTGTGCGTGCATGTTGAACTCGGTAGGTTTAGACTGGAGACCTGGCTGTCTACCACATTTAGTTTAAAAAAAGAGATCTTGTTAAAATTCTCAAGGCTGATTTCAACGAAAGTTTGTGGGGAGAACACTAAAAAAAAAAATATAAGAAGAAAAAGAATCTTCTCCATCCTATTTCCCAGTCATTTCTATTTTAAATGTAAAATGTGTGAGTTAGTTTTTGGATGTATCCCAAAGAGTCATCTTTCCTAAAATCTGAGGGCTGTCTGTTTGCGCTGTGATGTGATAACAGTGGGCAAAATATTTTCCTCACTTCCTGAATTTTTCTACAGTTTATCATGTCACCTTTTTTGTTGCTTTCATAATGCAAGGAAAACTTGTTTAAGCCATTTTGATATATTCCTCCTCTTTCTCACATTTGTCCTCTCAGTATGCCTCCACTTTCCAATGCTTACTCATCCCTAATCTTCTCTTATTCTTGTGGCCTGACATTCTTTTTTATGCTGGGCAGTATTTTTCTTTTGCTCTCTTTTATTCTTAGATGTCAACTTTGCAAAATCTTGTTTTGCAAAACATCCCATCTGTTTTGGATGGCATGTCGAAACTACAGATGATAGGAGAAAGCAAAGATTAGTGATTTGTCATAATCACTTAGAGTTCATGAAGTAAAGGAAATACTAAGGCGCACTATGTGGTAACACAAAAGAATCTGCAAGATTTGCTGTTGATTTTGTTATCTGCAGAGACTGCAGGCAAAATACTTATTTTCTATCTGGTAGTTCTTCAGATGCCAACATTAGAAGGGAAGATTAAAATGCAGAATGGGAAAAGAGAAATAAGTAATGCAGAAAATGAAAAATACTTCTCTTTGCCAGAGTATTTCAGAAAATTGTTTTTCTTTGGGTTTGTTTTTTTTTGATGGTGGAAGTAATTCACTTTTTAGTGACTCTCAGAACTGTCAGTTAATGAACTCATGCCAGGCAGAATTCTAAGTACTAAGGACCATGCTAATATTCCAAAGAAAATCTTTAATAAAAAGGAATCCCAAATGCCAAACATACTAATCCATTGGCGACATCATAGATTTACCATTTACTTGTTTTACTGGCATGAATGATACAAAATGTTGAAAAAGCTCAGAATAATGTATCACTATAGAAAAAGTGAAGATTCCTGATTTGCGCATATATAGCTCCTCCATGTTTATCCTCACAAGCTCACATTTGGAAGAGGAATGGATTGTAGCCATCTAATGGAATATATTTTTATTATTGAAAGTATATTTTGAATGTATATGCCTACAGGCTCTGTCCTGTGGTATGTTCAAAACTCCCCTTGTGCTCAATGAACTTTTTATGATGTGTATAGTTTTAATCTTGAAATTCCTATTTTATTTATTCAGACTGGTTAAACTAGAGTTTGATTTCAGCCTCGCAAGCTCATTTTCAGATGGAAGTCTATACAGAGGAAATAATGCTGTGATATCTGGAAAAAAATCCACAAGTTTTAAAAAATACAGTATTTTTTAAGTGCTGTAGAGAAGAAACCCAAATGAAAAGCACCCCCTTTGCTTCCAAAATTAAATACTTCATCACTGTTGAAAAAACAAATATGTGTCTCTGCAGTAATGAGTGTCACCCAGTAGAGCTGAGATCTGCTGATGCTTGCTGTCTCCTCATGGCAGTGGAGTCGGTGGCAAAGCCCCGTTGATGTCAGGCGTATCCAGATGCCTCCAGTATGCCTGTTCATAGCTGTTCTGGAAATAAAAACGTGCAAGCTCCCAATAACTTCATGGGGTCAAAACATCCTTGGAAAAGCAGTAGTGTTGGCATGAGGAAGGACAAGACAAGAGCCTAGTGCGATTGCAGGTGTTAGTGGTTCAGTCAGAGGCAGTGCTGCTTTCTGTGTTGTCTTAAACTTTGAAGCATGTGAAGTCTGGTGTTTCTTATGAAGTTAGTAGTTACAGCTATTCTGGATATTATTTTTAGCTGTGTGGGAATTGAGTTGCTTTTTAATCTCACTACTTATTGACCTGAAGTGATTTCCATCTCCAGTAGGTCCCAGGGTATATAGTGTATAGGAAAACTGATCCATTGAATAGTTCTTATTCTTTTCCCTTCTAATGACATAATAATTTCTCACTTTTTTCTCCTGGTGAACCTACCTTCGCTCATGCTCTGCTTTCAAAGGCAAGCAGACTAAATCTGTTTTGTCATGGTAGGCTTTTCCCAAGCAGTGCAGGTGAGTAACCAGGAAGGCATACAGCATCCCATGTGAGGAACCTCTACTGTTTTCTATGAAATTACTGTAACACCCTTTGTGCTGTTATTTCATATTTTATAGCATCTGGTTTTTATTTTTATGTATCATATTATGCAAAAGTCACCACTGAATTGTGAGCAATAAATCTTACTCCTTATCCTGTAGCGACCCAAGCTACCAAAGCCTGATATTATACATGTAAATCTGTCAGGTTCAGGTGAAAATATTTGTATAGTATAAAACCATGAAGAGACACACATGCATGCTTGCAAACATCAGTTAAGGGATCAATCCTGTGAAGTACTAATATGTTAGCCTTCCCTCAGCAAAGCACTAATTGCACGCTTTACTTTTGATGTATGTATTAACTATAGAGAGTTAAGACTGGCTTAAGTGAATGTCTGTTTGGAGTCAAAGTACTCAGTTTTTGCAGGATGGAATATTTAATTACATGCATTGTGGCAGCAATTATATACATGAGGTCAGTATGAAAGAGATTATATTCTTTTTAAAAAACTTAAATAATAGCACAAAGTCTCAAGAAGCAAGCTGAAGTTGTCTGGGTCAAACTAGTGTGTGGAAGCCAGTTGTGATGATTTTGTGTTCCTCTGTGCTCTCCTAAGAGAGCAGCAGGAGCCCAGGAGGTATGAAACTGTTTACTCTCTTTTCAAGGCCGCAGGCACACTGTTAGGGGATGTATCTCCATTTGATGGCTTTGTTCTTTTGTTCTGATGAGGCTTTAAATACATATTTCAAATGTTTATGCTAACTAGGTAGGTTTTTGCTTCGGTGGTTTTGTTTTTATCAGTGAAGGGTAAAACGGATTTGAGGATTTTGTTGCTTTTGTGTTAGTAAGTTTGATTAGTATTTGGGTACATCGGTACGGGGAAGGAGGAGTGAATCAAATGACATTGCTAATTTTCAAAAGTATTTTTGTCTAAATGTTACGCACTGTTGTTCGGTTCAAGGATATTTTGGAACTTGAATCCTTGTATTAGCTTTGAGGGAAACAATGAACCCAGATGAGATGATGGCAACTTCATGCACTGCAAGTATGCTTTATAAGGTTAAGATAGTTTCCTGTGATTTCCTGACACTTTGTGTTTGAAGTATTGTTTTTATTGAAGAAGACTGTGTGTAAGGCAGCACTGTTTTCTGTCTATGCAAATCACAGCCGATAGATGATGGGCAGAAAAACATGCAGAGGTGTATTTATAGTTGCTAACTGTGTTCTGTGAACAAAAAGGAATCAGTCCAATCCTGATAAATGTTCTGTGAAATAACTGCCCACCTAGACGTGCTGGGAACACCCAGAATCACCGAGACCCTTACATCATTCAAGATGTAAATATTCCAAGATGCAGCCTGTCTTTTCTAATTCATTCCAACAGAGATAGAATAAATCTTTGAGACTTTTATTTTTAAAATCATAAAAGCCCAATACTGAAAACTTCCTTGAAATTTTGAGGACAGGTGGCAACATCAAGTATGCTTTTTTCAGGATTGTGGTGGTTTTGTTTTACGGAGCTTTTAAGCTAAAAGTGTTGAACTTGATCAGCATATGGTACTGGCTAGCTTCATCTCTACCAGCTCTTTTGTTGTCTTGTTATTGTTATAGGTTTTAATGACAGTTGTAAGCCATAGTTCTGGATGCAGGGGTTAGTCCACCCTGGGGAGGAGAGGGAGAAACGGCAGTGTGGATTATGGAAATATGAATTGATCTAAAAGCAGCTCTCTTGTAACAGAATGGGACTCAAAGAAAGACTGGGGAGAAGCTGGTGAAAAGACGATGGAATATGATGTGAAAATGATCATTTGAATGCTTTCCTTTTCATTCCCAGCTGCTGTGTTCTGGTGAAAAGGCATGCATTTGTATATCTTAAGGCTGGGTGAAAAAGGGCCAGATGAATGGAATTGCTTGTTAGATATGTTTTCATTTTGAGTCAAATAAATTATGTGCATTTTAATAGAATGTATGCGTATGTTAGCCATTTTTTTTGATCATACAGCTGTGATATTGGGGGACTGTGTTTTGTAGAAATGTTCTTTTCTCTGTTTGCTCAAATAAGTACAGTATTAATAAGACTTGACTGTCCTTCAAATATTCTGTATCAGCCTATCAAAAATAACTGTTAGTGATTTGGCTTATTCCTACAGCCTTCAGCAATGTGCCAAACCGAAGAAGAAAAAATTAACTGATGGCTGAAACAGTGATGACAATCATTTGGAATGTCTTCTAGAAAGATTGCCAAATTGCCAACGTGTGATGTTGTTGTTGGTTGTCCTCAACTGCCCTTAGAATATTCCATTCTGATGTCACCTCATTTCTTATTCCGTGCTACCTTATACTTTCTCATCTACTTGCTTAGAACCCCCCATCCTCTTTAGCCTTCAGTATGTTGCCTGTTGTGCTTTAGTATTTTCAGCTTTTGCCCCTCCAGCTTACTGCTGGTCTTTGAGAAATATCCAAACTAGCTCAGGCTCTTTTTATGCTTGATACTGGATGTAACATTCCTGAACCCTGTGTTTTGTTCTTGGCTCTTATTCTGCTGTTTTTCATTATAGTTTTCTGCAGAGCTGGGAGAGCATTTGAGGTACATTGGTTCACTGTTACTGCTACAAGCATTTGAAGTGTTACTTCAAACAATCTGCTTATACTTTTTTAAATATAACTTTATTTTACATATTATTTATATTAGGAAATGGTCTGGGATCAAATTTCATAATCCAAGTACAATAAAATCACGGAACCAGGGAACTCTAGTGCCAAAGACTGATCCTTGATGGGACTGAGATCAGGAACTGGAGCAGGCAGAGGACTTTCCCAGCAACAAGAGCAAGGCAAGGGTGATCAGTGGGCTGCAGCTGGAGTGGTCCAAACTACATGGTTTAGGATCTTGGAGGAGTATATGAAAGTGAAGCAACTCCAGGCAGGTGATCAGGAAGAAAAATGAATGAATCCATCAGAATATATTATTTCTGGTACTCATTACTTCTGTATGAGTTTTCAAGGCATTGTGAACTACTTAGCTGATAGACTCTGCTTGTTCCCTAAGCAGAGGTGTTGAGTTTCTTGGTTTTGTGTGTCAATTTCTGTCTGCAATCATTAATGAAAATCAGTAACAAAAGATCCACATCTGAGAAATAACCTGTCTCCAAGGTTACGGAACATACTTGTCTCTGTCCTTGTCCTTCAGTCGTTACTAATGACCACTGTTAGAGAAAACATACTGCTGTAGGAACAGGATTTTTACTGATTTTCAGCATAGTGAGTACTTGGGTTAGACTTGAGAGTTTCTTCCCTGAGCATGGGCTGTTTCATTCTTTTGGATCAAAGTGCAGCAGCTGAAAATCTTCCTGGCTGTAGCTGCTTGTGCTGTCTGGTTTGGTGGCGAAAGCTGCCTTCCTTTCCTCTTGGCTGTTCAGAGTTGGCTTTGCTTATACCAGAGGTCTAAGCTAAGCTGACTGACTTTGTGCTGAAGTAGCTGATGGATGCTCATGTGTAGAAACATCAACCTGAAATTGTTGCAGAGTAATCTCTAGCAATGAAGCTGTAGCAGGGAGTCAGGTCTGGACAGGCTCAGCCATAGGCAAAGTGAATGCACATTGTGTATCTCCTTGAGAAAGAATACATCTACTTGTATGTACATTGCGGTTTATGTTTTGCAATAGTCATCTGTCTGCATCTGGTAATACAAGGGATATGTGAGCACTTTAAAGTTATGCTTGTTTGCTTCTTCCCTGTCCCTCTTTGGTCTTCGAGTTGTTTCATCTCTCTTCCATTTTTCAACACTGTTGATAAGATCTGAATTCAGTGCTGAAAAGCTATTGCTACAGGTGATTCTTTTTGAGCTGTAAGACTTAGAATTTGACCTATGCTGCCTGTAAAACAAGAACTGACTTCCTTTAAAGAAAATCGCAAATAATTGTTAACTACGAAACAATAATCCTAACAGGTTCCTCACAAGCTGATTTCCTTTCTCAGTTCCTTTTGGCTATAGATTCTTCTAGCTCAGAAACTTGGCCCACATGTGTATTTGGTTTCACTACCCTTTGCAGCATAATGCTGTTCCCTAACTTCTGCTACTACTGACACAGCTGTATGACCTGGAATGCTTCTCCATAGCGCTGTGCATTTAAGAGTTGGATGAGCCCAGTCAGGGCTTTGCTTTTGGACTGTCTCTCACCTTGTTTCTCTGCAGAAGTCACTGTTTACTACAGATGTTTTCTTCTGGTGTGGTGCCCGACTTCTTCATTAAATTATGTGATACTTCATTCAGTATCTACTGTTAAGTTTCTGAGTTGCAAGCAAAATGAGGGTTTCATCAGGGCATATGCTGTGTGGTGATTTCATGAAAAAATCAGTGGATAGTTGTATTTCTGGAAGAGCATCTTCTGGCATTCTAAGACACAGTTTCGGTCTCAGCCTGGGCTGGCCAATTGTTGCATATAAACAATCTTCAGAGGTGGTGCTGACCTTTCTGTGTACATCAGCACTGGGTATTTACTGGGCAGACCAGTTGTTCAGTGGAAGCTTTCTAGGCAAGGAATGACATCCTACTATTTAGAGGCACTCTCTTTCAGGGCTTGTCTTTTTGGTCACTAATGCAGTACTTCTTATTTCTACTTAGGATGTAGATCAGAAAAAGGAGCAATGTTGTTTGTTGCGCTTGGGCTGTTATTCCCAATTTGAGTGTTGCAGTCATAATGTTTGCTTGGTTCTGCAGTATGCTGGGTGAAAGCGTAATGGTTAGAAAACTGAGGGAGTCAGAAGGTGTGAAGTGATATTTCAAACAAGGTGAAGTTTGTAGTTTGGTTGATTTTTTTTTTTTACCTCTCAGCCTGCAGAAACATGTTTCATGGAAAAATTGAGGCTTTTTACTGAGGGCACTAAGAGGAGACTGGAAAGGACTTCAGTCTCTTAAAAAAAGGTTGCTGGTTCTACTTCCAAAAGTCTGGCAACCCCTGATCACCTGTGCTAAAAAGACAACACAGTGCCATGTGTGGATAGAAACTGTTATCTAATTTACAAGGTAAATCCATTTAGCTGCTTTCTTCTTTCTGCCTCAGTAAGTATCTTCTTTGCTTGCCTCTGAGTTGCTGCGTGTTGTGAGTCTTGTGTAGCCTTGGTTACTTCCATCAAAATTGCAGTTGCTTTTTTTCATTCCTTTCTTTTATAATTAGTACTATGCACAGTTTGAAGTGTCTGAAATGCTAGAATTTATGGAGGAAAAACAAGTATTTGGAACAAAATATGCTTGGAGTTGAAATGAATCTGTATCAAGTGTCATCAAGAGTAGAGCTTGACATGCTTGAAATTTCATTTCTTTTCAGTATACTTTATTTCTGTGGAAATGCAGCTATTTATTATTTGTAGTATACTTTTATAGTTAATTTTTATTTTAAAAATTTCTTTCCTTGATGATAGAGAAGAAAATCTTGCAAAAAGTAGCCTTTTGATCCAGGCACCAACTACTCATGATATTTCTTGGTATTGTTTCACAGACTTTTCTGAGACTGCAAACTTCGCTTTCAAGCAATATATTGAATAGGTAGAGGTGGGTAATTTGCAAATATAGTTATTTCTGTCCTGAGTTATCAGAGTATTCCAAGATGGAATGCAAAAGACTAAAAGGTCAAACAAAGTAAATAAGAATCAATTTTAATAGGTGCTTTATTTTATATTGGCTATTTTTTCACCACTGGAGGGGCAGCATCCGAACAGGATATGCAGGAGGTTTTCAGCATTGCTGCCAAAGTTGCCTCTGACTGGTGGTGTAAGCAGTGGGAAATCTTCAGACATCTTGAGCGAAACAAGTATTTCTGCCCTCTTAGCTATGCAGGGTGACATGTGGATTTTAACCGGGCCTTCAGAGACTTAACATACTTGGAATTTTGAAAGTGATGTCTACTTTATGTCTAGTTTAAGGAAGTTTTTCTGTTGACTTTCCAGATTATAGAATCGTAGAATAGTTAGTGTTGGAAAGGACCTGAAAATCAAGTTCCACCCCCCTGGTGCTGTCTTTGAAACAGCACATTAATAAAAAGTCTCTTTTTTTCGTTACTGCATGATGAAAGAAAATTTGTATGTATGTCATACTCAGGTGCCCTTGGTTTGTACGAAATGTAATGAACTTTCTTAAAGAAAACACTTTACTACCTTAAAAGTTGAATGTCGCCCACATTGTCATCTCTAGAGTGGAGACGGAAGAGCATATTTCCTGTTTTTCCCAGCTCTCTGGTACTGCCTAGGGAATAATGATCTCCCTGATCTGAGTCAGGGAAGTAAGAGGAAATTATTTGTTGGTGCATTAGATACAAATATTATATGCTTGGTAGAGTTATATGGCGAAATATTTATCTTCTTTTTGTTTGCCTTGCCAGTCATATGGGTAGATTGTAATATTTCAATCAATGCCTGTTCCAACGGGAATTTTCGTTGGGAAGAATAATAATATTGTTAGTTTTTATGGTTTTATTATGAGTTCCAGGAAAGTTGAAGGATTTTTTTGTTTTTTTTTTTTAACAATCTTAACAATTAACCCTTGCTGAACTTGATACTGTTTTAGCTATTCTGCTATTTGTAACTGAGATTGTTATTTTAAAGTGAACTTTGGGTCCCTGTATGCTATGCTGGACATAACCGTGACTCAAATATGCTTTACTTTTAGCTGGTTGCATGATGAGATCCAGAAAAAATTGGACAAATAGACATCAACATTTTATAACTTGCTAAAAATCTCTGAATTTTTAAAGTTACTCTGTAGTTGTTTATGTAGTTATGGAGGCCTGATAATGACTTCCATGTTTTAGGCGTTTGGATTTCTGGGATTTCCGTGAATGTTATCTGAGATTAAATGTTTTTATTATTCAAACCATTTGGGCCTGCCTTTATTGTAGCTACATTTTTTCTGATGAGATTTTTAGCAGAGGTAAGAGCTAAGTCTTTGAAATATAGCTGCTGCTGCTGGCTTCACATGGGTCCCTGCTGTGGGTGTGTGCAGCTTCAGAGGAAGGAAAAAGAAAAGTCAGTGGCTAGGACAGAGCCTGCCTTTTCATCAGCTGTTCCATGTGGCAGCATTAGAATTTCACCTTCGTTGAGCCGTAATGATGAAGGCCTCAACACTGCAAGATACTAAGCAGCCTGGCTTTGATTTAAGAATGAATCTAAATCTGCGCTTAACTTTAACCATTTAAATATTCCTATTGAAGTCACTAGATTGAGTTAGAAATACGTGTCATGAGAGTCTTAAATCTCAAGTAGATCGCTTGTTGGTGTGTTTGGACTGGCACAGGGTGACTGAAAACTATGGTGAGGAATGGCAAAATAGACTCCCCTGTGAGGAAAGATCAGAGAGTAAGTTGGGTTAAGAGTGAAGAAGAGAGGACATTGAAGATGGAGAATTGAGTAGGGAAAACTGAAAGGAAGAACAAAAATAGAGACCTGCAGTCAGGTGTTTCAAGAGAAGACATTTGAGGAGAGGTTGATAGGGAGAGGAAGTTCTAGCAGGAAGAAAATAAGAGTTTTGAAGGACAATTAAGTGAAATACTAAACTGGACTAGGAAGTAGCTTTTGTCAACAAGTGGGGAAAAAAAGGAGACTTTTATCTTTGTCATGTCTACTTTAATAAAGTGACAAAAGAGAGAATTTTGCTTTTCAGTGAAAAGTGCTGAGGAAAACAGTATTTCTCAAAAATAGAGAAATCAGAGAAAGACAAACGCGAGAAAAATATTGTTACTAAGAAAGAAAACAGTAGGGGAAGTAATGATCATAGAGGGAGTGGTAGTGCAAAAGCATTTTATAACAGAGTGAATGACCATTCCTTTGTGCTTCTGTAATTGATATTTCTTTGGCTGATTTCTGCCTCAAAACAGAATAGAGAGATGAGGTTAGTTAGATGATAGATTGTAGATAGATGCTAGTTTATATTAACGACTTTGGTAACCTGGTCCAGATTCTGGAATTAAATGATTCAAATTTTCTTGGTTATCGCCTATTTTATTTAAGGCATTTCTTCCCTGCATATCCTGATATGTCTCTGGAGCGGACACAGTGTGACTGCCTCAGTGTACCCTTTCTGTAGGCTGTACCCTTTCTTCTCCAGAGGTGCTCTTTCCATATGTAGAATTGACATGGGGGAGAACCCACCAGCTTGCTTGAGGAACAGTCTTTTGCTGCAGAAAGCCACAAAAATAATTGTATGGTAACAGGGCTCTCTTTTAAAAAACAGTGTTTAAACTGCTGTTTATGGAGCTGTTACTGTTCAGCATTCTGGATACCTTAAAATATTCCTGTCAGGGAAGACTTTTCAATCCTTTCACAGGGATGCACTTGGAAAGAATCAGGTTCTTTTCCCTTCCCACTTAAATATATACCATAGAATTTGTTAGAATAAGAAAAAAATGTTGACGTGAATAATTCCTACATCATTCTAACCTCAGAAATTAAGGGGGTTAATTAAGCTTCAATACTTAAATATTTCAGTAGTACAATAAAGTGATGAACTTATTTTCTGTTGATTCATGAAGGCATCAGCCCTCATCGACATGGAAGAAAGTAACTGGTAGAAATGCTAGGTTAAAGTGGTAAAACCCCACTCATACCTTTATAGAGATAGATTAATAAACTGATTCTGTAAAATGTTTCAAATCTGGTGCAATTTTCCTGCAGAAGCAGCTTCTGTACCCTCTTCCAGCTCGCGAGAGGTCATGTTGTGTCTTTTTCAGTGGAAAAAGAAGCAAGTATCCTTCCAAATCACTGTGCTCTACAATGTGTACTGAGCAGTGGTGAAGGTTTCATATGCTTGCATCAATTGACTGTGATATTATTAAAAATAAAAAACTGCCATTCTTTTTAGTTAGTAATGAATGCGGTGTATATCTTGAAACTAACCAAAATTACTGACTAACCAGTACTTTCACTGAAGGGCAAGACTGTGAGTTATTCAGGAGCTTTTCTTCAGAAAGCTTGTGTGTATGAGCTCAGAAGTATCTTCTACCACCTTTTACATTGCTTTATAAAATGATGATGCACAGAATTAGTTGTATGAGCACAAAAATAAACAAGGAATGCTAAATAATTTTTACTTTTTAGACCTCTGTAATATCATCTCAGTGTAGAGCCAGTAAGCTTGGCCAGGCCAGGCTGGAGTTGGGTAGTGCAATTGATAAAAATGAATTAATAAAACCATTGGACCATAAACCTGTGAGAGGGCGTTTCTGCTGCTGTGCTACAGGCATAAAGGAAGTATTTTCTTAAATACCATTTCCATTTTTAAGTGTTTCGCAAGGGAAGCACCATGCTGTAGTTCACATTATATTTTACAATTTTCTTCTTGGAACATGTACAAGGAATTGAGGTAGTTTAAGTCTGCAATTAAACTCGGTTGTGTATGCAACTATAGATGTTTATGCAAATAGTTATCTTTTATTTATTTGTTGGTTTGGGGTTTTTTAATTTTTATTTACAGCATGGTTGTCATTTTCCCCCATATACAATTCCTTTCCTTTATGACACAGGGCCTGTTTCTGAAAGCACAAATACTGTGATAACCAGGGAGGAAATAATCATGGCACACATGATTCAAGGGTATTTTGCTTTCTGAAGACTTGTACAACCTTTTTTCTTCAGAAATAGATATATACTTTTATGAAGCTGTGAAAATGAAAGTCAGTAAATGTGTTGGTCGTCTTCTGGGCATTTGTATGTTGACTCAAGAGGAGTCCTGGCTGAGTTATAAATCCTTGAAAATGATGACCCATTAGGAGACTAACTCAAATTTTATTCAGTGGAGGGGTTGCTGAAAGTAACAGCTGTAATTGTACAGGAATAGTGACTCTGTATGTGAATGTGTATAATGTCATTTGCATTTTAAATTTGTCTAGGAGCATCTCGGGGGCATCTTGTTTTCTTCCATTTTAAAAATCTGAATAGTACCTGCAATTAAGGGAGAAAACCGAGCCCTGGAAGCTAGGTAGGACTTCCATCTATTGATCTGTGTAAACCCGGCTTAGGCTGTCAGGGGAGAAGCAGTCAACTGCTGAGCTGCTTTGTCACTGACATAAGCTGAGAGAGGGTTTTTTTTTGTGTGTCTATACTGTTTATACACCAGTCTATAGACCTGCTGGCTGGTTGAATTTTAAAGAGCGTGGAGGTTTAAAGACTTGTCCCCTGAGGGATGCTCCTGCCAGTTGGGAAGCGAGCTGAGGCTGCTCTGCAGAAGTTGTGTGCACGTGTGCTGGCTGGGGGAGGGACAGCGAAATGTGGTCCTGCAGCTCAGCCCGCAAAATGCTGCAAAACATACCCATAATTTTCAGGCTGTTTAGTCAAAATATTGAACTAATACGTTTGGGTTTTATTTTGTTTTTATTTTCTTTCTCTTGTGTGATAATTTATTCTAAGAGAATACAATGGGGAACATAAATGAATACATTTCCATACCAAATTCTGAGTCAGTGCTAAGCTCACCAGGCAGCAATTAAAATCCTCAGTAGCAAGGAGAAAATGACTTCCTGTAGTGTGAGAATAGGTGGAGATGTGGAAGGAGAATTTAAGGAGAGTATAAAATACTGTTTATTTGGAATGGGAAAAACAAGCTTTGTGAGCCTGCAGTGAGAGACAATTTGGACATGCTTAGGAAATTTCTGAGTTAAAAGTTCTGATTAGCGTGTTCTGCTTGCTTTCGTCAGAAGCTTTTATTGCTACTACCAGCATCCTGTATGCTTGTTTCCTGCCACAGAAATTAAAATGTTTACCTGCACCGTTTGTATTTTGTCCTTTACCCTTCTGCAGTGGCCATTCACAGCAGTCAGAACGGTGCTTGAGGTGGTTCTCTTGGGCTATATTATATGTACTGCTGTTGTTCATAATTAAGTTAATGACCTTTCCCAAAAAATTACATGTGGTTTTCATGCCTTTCTTTATCTGTGCTGACAAAGTGAAAGTTCCAAAGATTTCTTGAACTCCCTTGTATGACTTACAAATTCTAGAACAGTTGACTTTTCCCTTTTGTGCTATACAGTGATTTACTGGGGCGCATCATATACCTTTTAAATGTTGCAACAAACACATGCTTGTTGTACTCAGAAACAGCTTTTTCCTGAGCTATTCGTCCCTTGCTGATTAACTTGCATGGGTTCTTCATGTTTTACACTATCCACTGAGCCAGGCAAATGTTTGAAGTAAATAGTCATTGTGGTGTGTAGGAATTTAAATACATAATTTTCCCTAATGGGATTTGACTGTTCAACATGCAGTAAACACAAGAGTTGAGGCTGGAGAGTGCTAGCATCTTAGATCAAGTTCTTAAATCCCCATGTGCAGCTCTGGAAATTTGCAATTAATATGCATTTTTCTGAAAGCACACACCTTGTGGAATAAGTCATATATATACAGTAGTATATGTCTGTTACTCTGCTACAGAAAGGGAATTCTGTAGCTTTGACCAACTATGTTGATGTTGACTATCTCTTCCTAGCAGAAGCCCTTTGCAGAAGGTTTGTTTTCCCAGCTGGGAGCACAGAAATACAACCTGTGTTTTTTAATGGGATCTTGCAAAGTTGTTGTTTAATATTTGCTGCTAAGAACTGATCTGGTAATCCACTTCTTTTTTTTTTTTTTTAAATAAAGAAAAACGTTGACTGGTATGAGAGCCTTTTTATATTTTAATTAACACATTTTATTTGCCATTTAACAGCTTCTGAAATAAAATTCTGCAAGAAAGAGTAACATTATCCTTTCATATTATAGTACGATGTAGATCCGGTGGATTTCCCCACTTCCCTTTATTAATAGCAAGGCTTGCTTGTGAAACGCAAAGGGTTAATCATATAAATTTCTCCTTTGGACCAGCAGACAGTTTCCATCATTTTCAGCATTTGACTATGGAGCATGTATAGAGTTGTTATAACTCTCTGTAATTCATTCTGCTGCCAACTTCATTCCCTTTTCTCTGCCTGCATTTTAATTGAAACAACATTTGTATTTTTGAGCCAGGATCTGTCAGAAGTCCCTGTGGCTAGTCTGTGGTACAAGTAGCAGCAGACGTGGCTTACCCATATGGTGTGGTGCTTCTTGTAAAATCCATATGGCCTTGTTGAAGGGAATCCCAGCGGGGATGTGAAGGGTGTTAATACCCTTCAGGCCAGGCCTTTCCCTCCTGGGGCTTCTATGGCATTGTCTTTGCAATCTGCCAAAGCACAAACTTAATTCCTTTTTAATAATCAATTATTTCAGTCCAGGAACGTGTGCTGTATTTTTTGCAATCATATATTCCTTGAACTTATTATTTGTTATGAGTATTTTTGTATATTTTTTAAAAGCAAGCTGTAGTTTCTAGCAACTCCCCTAAAAGCCTTTCAAAAGCCTAACTTTCTTTCTTTAACTTGTATTTACAGGAAGTGCTGAACAGCATTCCAAAGTTCTGCTTTCCTTTCGACGTTGAAAGGTATGTGTTACAGTTAGCATTTAGTTAAAAATACACCGTAGAAATAGGTATTTAGCGTAATTGCAAGGGAAGATGTAAAGAAAAGGAAAGCATGTTGTACCCCCTGAACTTGCACCTGCAGATGCACGTCCTTTGTTGTTCAAGTGAGTCTGAAATCACTAGTAAGAAATTATTGCAGCAAAATGCAACCTTTACAGAATTTTGGGGATATCTTCTTCAAGGTAGAGCTATGTTCCAGCTCCCAGTCTTGTCCATTATAATTGTAAACGCCATCCGTGTTAATGTAAGGATATAGCTTAGTTTCCTTCAAACAACAAGCATCTTAAAAAAAATTAAAATTATGGTGCACCGGCATATAAAACCTCACTGAGCAGTACTGAAAACATGTTGTTTGAGTTCAAAGGAATGAAGGCTTTAATTGCATGGAAGTAACTGAATATGCAATTCATTTTTCTCAAAGAATCAAGACCATTATTTATAATTCATCAGCCCTTACCTTTCTGGTATCAGTTATAATGTGGCTTCCATGTAATGCTGTCAGTCATTTAAATTGTTCATATGAGCCATTTTTATTAATAAAATATTTATTTAGGCTTGTCAAAATGAGTAATGGAAATGAAGTTAATAAATTGTACTCAGTTTGAAAAACTCATATTGTCTAAGTAATCAAAGATTGACTTAGAAGCTTGATTTGCATAATTAATGGAAGATATACCCAACTAGTGTTCAGGCTGAGCTGGTTTCAGAACAACATTGGCATCAGTTGTAGATGGAGACTTCAAAAGCTGAAAAGGATCTATTGTATGCAAGTAGCTGCTATCAGTGGAGTAAAAGATGGTGTCTGTATAGAGGAAAGAAGAGAAGCTTAGCAGAAAAACACTGTCAGAATAGATCTTCATAAACACAACTTCCCTGAAGTAAACTAGGTCCACTTAGTCTTTTATAGTTGAATTTAATTAAGTTGTTTGGGTTTTGAATTGGTTTAAGCTCACTGTCCTTTAAGCTGTTTTAATGACTCAACTAATATGGTTATAAGTGTTGGCTTTAAAGCATTACAGTCTTTAATGTGCTTAAGATATGTACAGAATTCTGTTTAAAATTGGTGATGAATAATGAAAATAAAATTTGAGGATAACAGAAAAAGGTGAGGCTCTGTTGCTGCCATCCAGTGGTAAGAAGATAGTCAGTGGCAGCAAATACTTTCAAATAACTCATCTTGCATTAATCATTTCTGTTGAACCATTCAGAAGACAGTTGCTTGTATGAGATGGATAAGCTTAATAAACTGTGAGAATTATGTGAATTTATAGCATAGCTAGGTTTGTATTTTAGCTGGATATCTGAAAGGGGAAAAAAAATAAGTTATGGGATGTTTGTTATTTGTTTGTTAATACTATCCCGTGTCCCCCTCCCCAGACATGCCTTTTGACTGTTGGCCTCAAACTTGACTGTAAAGCCGTGCTCCCAGAGGTGCAAAATTTCTGCATATTTCATAAATATTGGCAGTCAAGACAGAAGGAGGAAAGGTTCTTGGAAGCTGAGATACATTGATGAGGAGAACAAAATCTGTTGTATTTGGTCTGGCCTGCTAACTGCTTAGGCAGTAAGTACTGTGGTATCTTTAAAACCAGCCAGGGCACTCGCAGCTTCTTGCATAACTTGGAACTGAGTTCTAGGGGATTTGTTGAAGAATCAAGGGCAGTGTGGGATCATGAGAGTATAAAAGAGCATGGACAAGGAGGAGGGACAGAGCTATTGTGGGACAGATATGCTGGAAGCTCATTCATGAAAGCAGGCAACTGTATACTAGCATGCTATTTGTGTGAATGACTTACTGGCTGTGTGGTGTATTTGCTACTTATTACTCAGTTCAAGCATATCCTATAATGGAGGCATACATTGCCACTTTTTAAGAAGAAAAGCAGTTGTCTCCTGTGTTAACAGTTTTTTGTTTTGAAGTTTGGACTGGTAATGGAAAGGACTGAGAGAAACACTGTTAGAGCTCCTTTTCATGGTGCTTTTTTTCCAGTGGTTGATTAAGATGTGACAGGCGTTTTAGTTTTTGTATACCCATAAATGTGCTTTTTCACTTGTCTGGTGATGGACCTCGATCATTACAGACCATACACGTGATACCTCCAAGTACGTTACAAGCAGTTTCAATGAATCAAGAAAGCTTTGATTGAAGTGAAACACAAAGTATTTATTTCGTTGGTTGAGCATATTGTACTTTAGAGAACATAGTTTCTCAAACAGTTTTACATGAACTGTACATATAGAAACCATTTCAAGCAGTGTCCGATCCTGATAAGAGTAAGAAATCACCAGTGCAAAAGTTATAACTTCCACTGATGCTTCTAAGATACCTAGAACAAAAAACGTGACTCTGTTCCATAGATTGCTTCTGCGTTCCTAGTACAGGAAGAGCTGGAGGGAATGGAGTGTTTTTTCTGTTAACTGGCTAAATGAAACTGATTGAAGTAGGAAATCTATATTCTTCAAATTATGGAAATAGGAAAGTTAAAGCACCATGAAAGCAGAGTGGTAAGATCATCATCACCTGTTTTCTTCTGAATCGCCTATATTAATTAGTGAACGAAGTGAGAGCATGTATTTGATTTTGTTTTATTCACTATGCTACAGTGATCATAGACAGAGATCCAGATTTAGTTCTCACTTTTTGATGCTGCTTACGTAATTTCACTGGCCATACTTATTTTATCTTTTATGCAGATGTTGTAATTAGCTGTACACTATTTGTCCTAATTATCAAAATTGGGTTCTGTGAAAGGTGATTAAAAATCTAGAGGTAACTCCCATTAGATTTAAAGTGAAAGTCAAGCCAGAAAAGGCACTATAGTGTAGTGTTTTGACCATGACTTAAGCTTGTAGCTTTATATATATATATATATGTATATTTATGAAAAACAAGCACAGAATTTCATTACTGCTGGTTATGGCTTTTTATTTTGAAGGGGCTAAAAAAATTAGTTGCACCATAGAAGTTCTTGAGCCTTTGCTTCAAGAGCCTGTGGGGTTTTTTTTGTGAATAAATTAGTTTAGGCCTAATAAATGGCAAAATCAAATAAGCATTTTAACAGTCTGCTTGTAGATATTTACAAATAAGTTCCCTTTTTTTTCCGCAGAATGAATTTCTCTGTTACTTTTAATGTGGAATTGGAGGAGTTAACATTTGAGAACCTAGAGATTTTAATTTCCTTTTAATGTTTGCTAAATTAATATTACTACCTCAGAAAAAGCACTTTGTCCTCTCTCTTTTTCTTTGAATCCTTCATGTAAATTCTACATGGTTTTCTTCACTTTTTCTTTCTGCAGAAGTCTTAAGTGTTTTCACTTTTGACACAAAACTGGGTTGTAACTTTGCAGAGAGCCCACGCCTCATGTCTGCATCTGTCAATTATTTAGCTGGATGATGACTACTGAGCATGCATTTTCTCCTCTTGTTCCTTCTGAATCCATTTCAATTTCAGTCCTAGGTTGCACTACATCACTGCTGAATTTGATCTGTGCTTTGAATCTCTCATACATCTGTGCCATAAATACTTCCCTTCCTCTGTCTTTTCAAGTTAAGGATGCATTTCTTCGGCAGAATGTGTAGCATACGTGCCATTTGAGCTAAGACTTTGGAAACTGCCTTTAGGATCATCATGGAGACAATGATACGTACCTCATTAATTTCCTCTATGGCACTCACTCAATCAAAGGGAGGTGTTATATTTTGGAGGGTAAGAAGTGCTGCTGCTGCTGCAGTTTACTCATTAGCAGTAGAATATTCAAGTATGGGAATTACTGTGCATATTATTTAACTCATAATCTGTTAGGGTCAGTGAGCGATGATGGCAGGAATGACAGTCACTTTCACTCCTGTTCCTGGCTGTTTTTGTTGATTGTTCTGGTGAAAGTCTGTGTTTAGAAGCAGCTATGATCAAGACATGTGCAAAACAATGGCTGTAGAGATCAGTGGGTTTGTAGATCTTGTGAAAGGCAATTATAAGATATCTTACACAAAAATTTTTGAGCAAAAGTTTTTGCCTTCAAAGTGAATAGTTAAGAATGAAAAGTAAATAATTGAGAATGTAATTCAAGCTGAATGGATGAAGGTAAATGAAGTGTAAGTATTTCCTGTATACTTCAGTTATTCGAGTCAGTTTGCAAAATGGGTTGTGAACTCAAAAATGCAGCAGTTTTTTCCATCCTTTGTCTCATTGTATTATACTATATTAGTGCATAATATAAAATCTATGTGTAAGAGAAGTCTTTGTAAGGACAGGTTCCAGTGTGCACTGTGTGCAGTGTTAGATTGTGACTGTTGGTTTCGAATTTGGGTTTTTTGTTTTCTATGTGTGTGCAAAATTGGACCTGTCTGAGAGGAAACCTGGGCACCCTGAGAGAGCCACAGTGTGCTCTGATACATCCCTGGCCAGGTACAATGTCCAGGGCCTGTGGACAAAGTAGGCTTCTACTGCTGCTTAAAGGCGCTCAGTGAGACTTTACTAACTAGTTGTGGTTTCCTTTAATGCTTCTATTGTGTTAAAAACAGAACCCCAATTATAAGCTAACTGTGTTTTTTATTTGTGGGAATTTTCTTACTTGGTGGTAGCTTTGTGCATTTTCATATCTTCTGTGGTTTTCTTCCCATTCCTGGTTTTTCTGATGTGTAAGGATTTGGAGTTTCTGAGAAGTGGGGCTCAAGTTAGATAGCTCAGGGCAGATGAGCCCTTCACACAGGGAGCCTGGGTACTGAAGTCATGGATCGTGGAGTGGGCTTGGAAGTGGAAAAAATAGTAATAAAATCACAGAATGGTTTGAAATCAAAAGGGACTTTGAAGGTCATCTAAGCTTTAACCCCTCTGCCACAGGGCAGGGACGCCTTCCACTAGACCAGGTTGCTCAAAGCCCTGATCAGCCTGGCCTTGGAAGCTTATATTTAGGGATTTGAAGGAGATGGCCCAACATAGGGTTACTGTATCCCAGTCTCTCCAACAGCTTGTATCAGTACCTTAACATATGTTTTTCAAATTCCTACTTGAAATTGTTTCTAGTCTATTCTCTGATCTGAGGAGAATTAGGAAGAATGACTGGTGGGGCTTCCTTTTCAGCATCAGATTGGGAGATAAAATCCATTTGAAATTTTCAGGTTTAGGTAGGAGCCACCAGAAGCTTGTCTCAGAACTTTGTATTTTAGTTACAGTAGTCAAGTACATGTATGTACAATGCCAGAAACTTGGTTTTATTTTAAAAAATAAGTGATCAAAATCTGTATTCCCATGGGTAAAGTCATTTTTTTAAAACTCATTGAAAAAATTGAACTCTCTGAAAATCTTCCTGAAATCCAAAACCCTTTAAAAATTCCTAAAATTTGAAGAAAAAAAATAATTTCAAACATCATTTGTGTCCTAAACAGATTAATTTGAAAGAAGAGTAATTCTTACCGAGAGCAAAGCATAAATTTAATGATTAGATGTGCTGGTTTTCATTTGAAGTGATTTAATTCCTGCCTTAATCAGCTCTTTCAAGGCAGACTTAAAAAGAGGCCTGAGTGATGACTGTAGTATAAACAAAACTCTTTAAAATGACTCTTTAACTACTGCATGGGTGCCAAGGAGCCTTTACTGCAGTGCGCAGATATGTACCTAAAAATATTTTAAACTACTTTTATTCCTATAGTGAACTGTAATAACCTTGAAAGAGCCCATTGTACTCTGCAGGGTTAATAAGTATTTACACACATTCTTTGCTATTAGTGATTTATTATTGTTAAACTAAGATTAAAAGCATGCAGGGCAAGAGTTGAAAGTAAGTCAAAAGCAAGGCAGAGGAATGAGTGAGGAAGGTCAGTGACGGCTGGGAATGACTTTTGCGTGCTCTCGCTGCACAAGTGAGTAGATGGTGCTCTCTCCAAACAGCCAACTAGACCAGCGTTTTGCAGACAGTTTATGAAGCTCAGGCAGTTAATCTGTGCTCTGATAGCAAGTCTAAATAACATTTTGTGTAGGGAATTCTGATACACAATAATTGTGTTTTACCTGTGTTGATTTTCACATTAGGAAGACTTGAGAGGCATCGTTGTGGTTTGGTAGCAGTGCCAGGAGCTGCTACCTGCCCCTGAAAGTGAGACTTCTGAACAACCTGAATGTGCTACAGTGAAACAAAGAGAGGCATTAGCCCCAAGTCATATAGGCAGTGATTGTACACATGATGGTACATGCAGTATATGTTAAAACTGTGGTGCTAGCACTTCTTGTATAATTTATGTGTGTGATTTATCCACCATGGTTATCTACTGATATAGAGAAATCCCCAGTCATCCTTTGTTTCTGTAAGGCTTACATATAGTCAGTTTTAATTCTGCTGAAGAGGAGTAAAAAGCCAGGCATCCTTGGTGCCTCAGGACCTTAAGTGGCATTCTCAAATTAGAAACCCAGAATTTACTCAGTATTTTAAACCCTGATCTGTGGTCTGGATGGATGGTTGCTGGCTTGTTAGGTGTTACTTTGAAAAAAGTGGGACCAAATGCAAACTTCTGGGTTTTTTGTGGAGATTCAGTTGTAGTGTTGGAGTTTTTCTGATTTCTAAAATCTGGTACATGCTGCTTGCATACCCTTCTAAACTGTGTGGGAAGCAGTTTTCAAGCTGGGACACTTTTACGCTGACTGATGAAACATGGAGTTGTCTCTTTTGAAGAAGCAAAGGGAAAATGTTGAGTTGGAGGTGGTGAAATGGCATTGGAATTGGTTTCTGCTGAACTCAGAATTGGGCTGGGCTATTTCTGATAGAGAATATTAAAATTTAAATATAATTTTTGGAGTGGTCTTGTGTATGCTTATGTATGCTTGTGTATGTTTATGTATGCTTGAATTGCAGTACCAGTTATTTTTCCATGTCGTCTTCACATTTTGGGAAGGAAGGAAGCAAATAAAGGAAAGCAAGGTATCCTTACTGATGTGTTTTTTGGGCTAAGGAGTTGTTTTTCAGCAGTAAAGGAGTAGTCATTTGCAGTGCCTACACAGATGGGCATCTATTAAACAATTGCTTTTTGTGAATTATCAGTGATCTCTTTGGGTTAAGGTGGTGTGTGAAGACCCCAGGCTTAACCATGCCAGGTGTTCTGTGGTGTAAGAAAAAGTCAGTTTTGGCTACAGAAAGTCCCAAGCATGACACTGGGATGCAGCAGAGCAGAGAGGGGTGGCAGCAGGAGGCAGCCCTGGTCTCTTCATGGTGCATTACCAGTTCTGCTGATTGAGCCTGACCAGCTACTGTGGAATTACTGGGTAAGCCCCCATCTCCAGTGTGCACTGGGATACTGAAGTCGTACTTCAGGTTCCAGTGGTGATCTGCTCTCAGGAATAAAGAGGAAAATGCAAAGAGAGATGGGAAATAGAAAATTGTGGCATCGGCAGGGGAATAATAATGCACTGTTATTGATGGCTTTCTGTTGTATCAGGCGTGATGTACAGGCAGTGTGCTAGCTACACAGAACCTGAAAAACGAAGGACTGAATGAAAGCCATTGAGCTTTTACTGTGATGAAGAGCACACTAGGTTGTTCCAGTCTATTGAAGACATGTGGGGAAAATTCGTGTTTTAATGATCTGAGTTTAATTACCTAGCTAAAAAAAGTCAATTACTTATCATGGGTTTTCGGTGATTGTATTAGACTTAATGTAGCTTGTAATGTCATATGTACTCAGCATAGGCTTTTCTTTTTTTCAGCCTAGTGACTGTATGTTCACAGTGGACCAGACCAAACAGAAATGAGTGGGAGACTCTACAAGTGATATCACTTTAATGAATCTTTTTTGTCATGCACATGTTAAGCAGTATGATGTGCATGTGTCCCATGTAACTTCGCTAGCCCCTTGATCATCTGGCACTTACTTCTTTCCTAGGAGGAAAGTTTTGTGTTCTCTTTTGTTGGAGATTAAAAAGAAACCCAGCAACCAACCCCCCAGAAACCAAACCAAACAGCTCACAACAGGAAATCCCAACCCATAGTGCAGGGTATAAATTAAATAAAGTATTTTGTGCTCTTAGATCTCACAGTCTTCCAATCCATGATGGTTCTCAGCTTCTCTGAGAATTAATCTTCAGCTTGATAGCAAAGACTGAACCATGTATGTCACATGTTAATCGTAAACTTACTAGCAGGTGGTTAGGTACTCTGCTGTACAAGATCTTGTAAGAATGGGAAAAGAACAGTGGACAATAGAATTATAGACAGAACCACTGCATTTTATGCTTTCAAATCTACATACATGCACCATCGTAACTGTTGTTTTCATTTGGTTTTAATTAAATCTTTAAAGGTCACTTCCAACACAAACCATTCTGTGATTCATTCTATGCCATTCATTACCTGTCCTGGCTGAAAATGCCACATCTACCTAAAGCTGATTTTCTTTGGGAGATTTTGGATAAGTGCAATATGTGCTTCTGTGGGTAAGCTACAGATGCAGTTTGTTGCTGTTCTAAAATGCTTGCATGGAATGCATTTTGCAGCTTCTGTGAAGATCACGGAGGTTTGGCTATATTGAAAAGCAGGTCCATCCCAGCAGGATGCTCTGACTGGAGCTGACAGATTACACAAGAAAAGTACCTGGCTTGCGATCATAAGGGAGATAAGAAACACATCATGGCAGTGAAGATGTCATTTCTTCTTAAAGAGAAATTGGGAAAAGGTTCATACTGTCAAGCAGAAAGTGAGGGGTCAGCAGTGGAGTTTGGGACTTGGAACCTGGAGATGAGTACAAAGGGTCAGAGGTGACACTGGAGGGAAGGTAGAAAGTGAGAACAAAATGTGTTAGCCTGCATTGCTGAGGGGAGGCTGGCTGAGCAGAGCTTGGGGTTAAGAGGAGTTGAAACATCAGGCATGGAAGTTCTGTGTAGACTCACCCTGTCTGAAGTGGGTACATGTTTTGATGCAGTCTTGAGGATACTACGTATTATTTTAGCTCTCCTGCTGTTAGTTCTTGATTACTTTCTGGCTTTTACATTTCCAGAGCCAAACAAGCTTGCACAGGAAAATGAATTTAAGTTCTTTGTTGGGCAACATGTAGCGCAAAAAAGGTGCGTGAGGAAGGCTGCCAGTTTAAGCAATGAAGCTGTTCTGTCGGGGAAAAAAACCAACCCACAAACAAAAGCAAGCTGGTTTTCTAATGTCTGTCTTAAGTCAGGCCTGTATTATGACATTCTTTGTAGAACTGTAAACCTTTGTTTTGGTTACCAATTTCCACTGTTGAGGTGTGCACAAAGCCAACAAGCAGTGGCAGTGGCAGGCTTGTACCAGCTCTGCTCAGGCCTTACTTAGGAAAAGATCTTCCGAAATGTCCCTATCCATTCAGACTAGGGGTCAGATGCTGTGAGGCTTGCCAGCTGGAGCATGGGGCTGGAGTGGCAGCCAGACGCATGGCTACAGTAAGGACCTGGCCTCCTTTGTGCCAAGGGAATGGAGTGGGCTACAAGGAGCAGCCTGGATGGTGGAAAGGGAAAGAAGGATAGAGAGGATGTGGCATGAAAATGCTTGAGACTAGTGACTTAAATGCTCATGTTTTATGTGATGGTGGTGGCTTTATGCTCTCTATCTTATTTTTCAGGGTGTCCCAAAACCAAGTAGGACAACATTTTACCTTTGTGCTCACCGACATTGAAAGTAAACAGCGGTTTGGATTTTGTCGTTTGACGTCAGGGGGCAAGGTCTGCCTCTGTATTCTTAGGTAAGTCAGTATAAGAAAAATGATGTCAAGTACAGAAAAAAAAAAGAATTCTCTGCTAATGTGTTTCACTTCTTTATCAGGGTATCATTTTTCTACAACAGTGTTACCATTGATTTCACATGAAAAGCGGTCCCAAGGACCATGTGATGGTAATTCTTGTGTGAGGCTACATATTCTATTTAATAATGCGGAATCTCTGCTTAAAAGCAGAGAACAATACAACTTTAGAGGCTTGGAGTGTTATGTGGATATTTTTACTTTCCAATGAAATCTTTGCAAAGTATCCAGTCAATTTAAAAATAGAGTGCACTCTTCTGTATTCCTGTCTTGGAAATATGATTTTTAAGTGTCTCTTCAGTGTTCTTTGGCCAGACTATACTAATATAAGGAATGCTAGAGTCAGATAACTCTCAGTTTAAACGCATACCCCTGTGTTGCAGAAGAGATACTGATGATGGAGAAATTGACTGCAGTGAAACAAATAACTTGTTTCTCTATCTGTGTTTTCTTTCTTCTCCCGTAAGATACTAGTTTTGGTAATGCAAAAAACAATTATTTAGCTGTGACAGACACCTTTTAATTGAATTAATTTTAAAGGCAAATTTGCAACTTCAGTTAAGAGCATAGTAACCTGTAATGCTCCTGGAGGAGATGGGAACATCCAGCTCAGCAGCACATGAGAACAAGACGACTAAAGTCTAATTGCCTTTATAGTGAGAATCCCCAAGTATAAGGTGAAAGAAGACTTGTGGCTGTCAAAGAGTCAAACCTATTGCCAGCAGAGGGGCAACTTTGAGAAATCTAGAAAGTAATACAGAAAGTTTTTTGGAGAAAAGCAGATTATCAGGTATTTGGACACCATGGAAGTCAGGCAGTCATATAAGGTGTCATTAGGATAGACCATGTGAGTTAGGAAGACAAACCCAACATCAGCTTGTAAAAAAGCTGATGTTTTGATATCAGTAAAAGAACACACAGACGGGGAAAGAAACCCAAACAATATAGAAACTTGTACAGTAGTGCTTAAAATTATTGGAAATATCACATCAAGATGTTTGTGAGTTTTTAAACAGATTCCAAATTAATGTTGAGAACCAGTACACTGGATGTTTTTTGTGCAAGTAATGCAAAAATAAGTGTTTGCTATAAATATAGCAAAAAATACGGTAAAAATAGCAAAAGGAAAATATTTTAACCTGGAAATTGACTTTGTGTGATTTTGAAAATAATTCTTTAATATTTCAGAGAGATTTAATTCTTCGGATTTTGGAGTATTATAATACTTAACCTCTTTGTGATACCTTCTGTTGATATATCTTGTTGAGGCCCAGAGTAAGAATGCGTGTATACGCTTTTAGCTCTCTTCTCTGAGTTAACCTTTTACTCCCCCATCAAGACAGAAACAATATTTTTTACTTGTATGCCTAACATTGGCTGCCTGGCTTCTAATGCCATAATAACAAATGCTTAAGCGGTTACTCACAGTCAAGTATGAACATTTAAATACTGCATGTAGTGCTGCAAAGCAAAGGACACAAATTCTCAGCTGCTGTAAACTTGGGTATTTCTTTTAGCATTTCCCCACAGACATACATAAGCTAAAGATTAGTCAGTGATCTATTACTTGATAGAAATAACTGGGCAAATGAAAAGTGCCAAGCTATAATTTTTGCTGAACTGCAATCAGAGCATTGCCTTTATTTCTTTTATTGTGACAATGTCAAATTTACAATGTATAGCTGAATGTGAGTACTAGCTTCATAGCATTGTGCTTTTAACATGGTAGGCTGTTTCTCTCCAATTTGTGTTCTTGTTGTGTATTTCCATCTGATATCCAGTCTGGTTTCTGCAATTAGTCCAAGATTCATTAGAAAGTGACCAAGTGAAAGAAGACTCATTAGCAGATTTCTTTTGGCATTTTATCTAGCTCTCCCTTTTACAATTAATCAAAATCAAAGAAAGCTAAACAAATGAATGTTGTCTATATACAGTGTGTATGGATGTTCATACTTGCTTTCTTCCATAGATGAAAATAACATAAATTTATATCACTGTATGTATGTACACAGAATGATTCTCATGTACGAGCAATTCAAACTACTTGTTTGTCACATATATTATACAATAGTTATAGACTTCTGTGTAAACACACAAATGCAGGAATGCATAAATACCATATCGAATGACACATCTACATATGGACATATGTGTATTGCCTCAAACAGGAGAAATAGATGAAGATTGCTGACTGGGCCTTAGACAAAGAAAATAGTCTTTGTTAAAATCAATTACAGAAAACTGATTGAAATTGTCATAAATAACTAAAATGTAAGTAAGAATCTCTCAAAAGAATAGCAGGAACAGGCCAAAGTATGAAGGAAATACTGATAGAAATTTGTATAGGTTGTTGAGTGGGGAACAGGACACAACTTTCCTCTTGTGAATATCTTCTGTGGATGGTACCAGGCCATGTGTTAACCTATGCCAAGGCTGCTAAAGAAATAACATTTGAGCTGTTGAATAGGATTCTTAACCAAAACCTGAAGAAAAGGCTACTTTTCCTCAGGTTTTACACCAACAAACTAAAGCTGCCTTTAACATTAGTCTTGTGGTTTATGGGACTTCCCTCTATAATTCATTCTTATCTGAAACACTAATTAATCATCTCTGAATTTGCAGCCACACGGTACTGCTTTAAACTGGATATTTCAAACAGAAAATGTACATATAAAATTCTTTTATGTTTTTCCCACTTTTTCAATGCACATGTGTGTGAATTCTGTAAACAGAATTTTCTGCCAGATCATCATGTTTTCTTCAAGTTCTCTGTATGTTTTTACAGTGAAATAAAACTCCCCCAAGGTAGCTATTTCAGGCATTTTTGTCTGAAGAACTTAATTGTGATTCAGTACAGTCTAAAATGATCATGCAGAGCTTGACTGCAGCTGCTGAATTCAAAGTGCCGGTAAGTGCAAAACCATAAGATGAGAAAATAAATCCCGGATTATTCTTCAGAAGTTTTGTGTGATACCTTTGCAAGTTTTGGTTTTTTTCTATCTTTATACTGCGCGGCTGCTTTATGAAGCTCTTGGTGTGAATCCTGCTGTGTCACCTCCTCCCTCTCTACAAACTGCTGAGCTAATGCAGTCCAGAAGAATGAGGGGTACCACAATAGGAATGTTGTAATATACCTTTGTTGTGTTCATATACTATATTGAATTTTTCTTCTAGTTTTACTTTTTCTGTTTCAAGTTATAATTTTGCCAGTGAGATTTGAAGTGGCACAGTAGAAACTTCAGTGTTCGCTTTTGAATAATAGGAGACTTAATTCTTCCGGGTATTATTTCTAAATATCACTGCTGTTTCAGTAGGAATAATACTTTCTGGGTTTGCCTGAAATAGGTTTTTAATTACCTGAACATTCTTTTTAGTACAAAGTGCAAATAACTTAGCTGAAATTTATGTTGTTAAAAATCTTGACACTGTTGAAGGACTCTGAGGTTGACCTTACGTATCCAGAGGAACAATATGCATCATTAAAATGGTCAGTCTTAGATTTCATTAATTTTATGACTGTAAAATTGTCACCTACGTTTCCAAATGAAATGCTCAAATAAGGAAGACAGGTTTATGTGGTAAGCCTTTGTAGTTCTTCAGTTCAGACCACGCTTGAAGGTTTCTCGCTCTTCCTTTAGGCAAATCCCTTAGAAGCAGAATGTTTCAATTTTACACATTTTGTGTCAATTTTCCAGACAGAAAAGTAGCCCCTAGACATTAGACATTTAGCTACAGAAAGGCAGTTTCCTTAGGTTTATTTGATTACTAGAAGTTAGATTCCTGCTGGTAGTTCAGGACTGTTAGTGGTTACCTGACTATTTGACAGAAAACATTTCCTCTCCTTTATTTAACCTTTGACTTATGAATGTAAAAGTTTTATCAGAGCTATAGTAGAAGCACCAGTGAGGTGGAAGTCAACTTACGGCAACAAGGGTTACGCGTGACTTTTATTCAAAGTCTGAGCTCCTGCCTTGTGGCTCATTTGGATTAAAAGAAAATGCTAAGTACGTTTTTAATTAACCATGAAATATCTTGGGCTCTTGCTTTTGTGACAGGCAGTGGCTGTACTTTTAAATAAAGACCACTGTATTCTTAACCCAGAAATACTTATCTATTAAAACAATATTGTGTATCTTTTGATGTTTCTCTTTATTATGGGAGAAATGTTTTGTGGCAGCTTTAGAGTAATTGCTGGATGTTGTTGGAGGCTGTATGTTTGTCTTGTATGTTTCTCAAGCAGTTATTTACTGTCACATAAGGAATGCAAAGACAATGTGGGCAATTAAAAAAAAACCATAAGCAAGAAACCAATAATGGTTTCATAGTTTAAGAACCTAAGTAATTTTTATTTGAAGTTTAGGCTTCTAAATACATTAAAATTGAAAATTAAAGCCTTGTTTTACCTCTCTTTTATCTACTGTGAAGGGGCTTCATTGATAACCTTTTGACATTTTTGTACCACAGCTAATTAATTACAAAATGCACTGCTCGTAAATAACTATGAATGCAAATATGATGGTAAGGTCTTTCTAGTAATGGACTATAATTCTGATTTTATCTGCTGTTAAGGTGTGTATTAGTGTGACAGTTTTGAAAGCTGAGTAATATATTACAGGTCTCAACTGTTAAATCCAGCTGTTCCAAAAGTATTTTTTGCAGACAGCAGACTTCTGTACTGACTTGGAAAAAGATTGTTCCCCAGCTTAATACATTTGTGTGCTGGATGACTTCTTGGTACGTACACCACTAAATGTGTATGTAAAATGTGCTAAACAAAGTTTAAATAAATTTGCCAGATTTGCTGGAGGGATGGCCTAGAAGATTCTTTTAGTTTTTAGTTAAACAAGTGCCATATAAGACAACAAGGCCCAGTGCTGGGTCCTACGCTTGGGTCACAACAACCCCATGGAATGCTACAGGCCTGGAGAAGAGCGGCTGGAAAGGTGCCTGATGGAAAAGGACCTGGGGGTGCTGGTCAACAGCTGGCTGAATAACAGCTGGCTGAATATGAGCTGGCAGTGTGCTAAGAAAGGCCAACAGCATCCTGGCTGATATCAGAAATAGTGTGGCCAGCAGGACTAGGAGAATGATTGTCCCCTTGTGCTTGGCACTGGTGAGGCCGCACTTTGAATCTCGTGTTCAGTTTTGGGCTCCTCACTACAAGAAAGACATGGAGGTGGTGGAGTGAGTCCAGAGAAGTACAACAAAGCTGGTGAAGGGTCTAAAGGACAAGTCTTGTGAGGAGTGGTTGAGAAAACTGGTAGTGTTTAGCCTGGAAAAAAGGAGGCTCAGGGGCGACCTTGTCACTCTCTTCAAGTACCTGAAAGGAGGTTATAGGGATGTGAGCATTGGTCTCTCCTCCCAAGTGCCAAATGATAGAAGACGAAATGCCTCATGCTGCGCCAGGGGAGGTTTAGATTGGATATTAGGAAAAAAATTCATCACTGTAAGAGTTGTCAAGCACTGGGACAGGCTGCCCAGGGAAGTGGTGGAGTCACCATTCGCTGGAGATGTTTAATAGACATGTAGCGGCACTTAGAGGCATGGTTTAGTGGTGAGCTTGGCAGTGCTAGGTTAATGATTGGGACTTAATGATCTTAAAGGTCTTTTTCAAGCCTCAATGATTGTATGATTCTATATATGGTGTTTACCTTATACAATGTGTAGATAAGGATGCAAAGCTGATATGGAAAAGTTCATTTATGAATAAATCTATTTACTAAGGTAGTCTGCATAAACTAATAAAATAATTAACACCTGTGCCTGCAAAATTAGCCTGTGATATAAGTGGAAAAAGATGTTGCTTGACAGCCTTGAGGATGTTACAGAATAAAAAGAGCTTATACCTCCTCTTTGAATTGAGAATCTAATGTACCATCAGGTAGCTGTCTTTATTATGAACAAGCAACCTGTGTTTATATTTACTTTGAATGCAGAGATGCTTTGTATATGTACACATACAGATGGACTCTTTGTTTATGAAGACAACAAATGTAACAATTACTTATTATACTGAATTAAGAGCAGTTAGGTACATAAAAGAAAAATGTAATGGGAACCTTTTTGGTTTCCATTAGATTTCTGTAATACTTTGTTTTAGTAGAACAATATTATTAAAAATATCAACAAAACCTTTTGCAATTAAACTGTGCTTTTGAAGAACTGAAGGTTATGTGGAAAAGAAACAGAGGACAGGTCTTGGTGGCCTTTGGTTTCATGCCATATAATGTAATGGAGTGTTTGTTTTGATTTCCCTTCTTTTCAGGTTTAAGAAGCATGTTGAAATTATATTAACCTTGTGTCTATGATTATAAGGCTTAAAGCAATTCTTTTTCCAGTCTTCCAGCTCAGAAAGGAAACTGGCATTTCTAAACTTTGTTCAAGTAGTCCGGTTTTATGATGTTTTTCTTTGTGGTTGTGTTACATGAAGACATGGAAGCATGTCAAAACCTTGATTTTGCTAAGGAAAGAAATTCTTGTATGAGTGCTCTGGTCAGCATGCCTTGCAGTATTGAAAAAAACCCACTCCCTTGGCTTTCTGCTAGGGTTCATTAATTTCAGATAATGAATTTGACCTTTTTATGCGTAGACTTGAAAAATGCATTCAGTTTTTCTTTTCACAGTAACAGGAGAGTTGAGATCATAGATACAATAAAGAAATATTATTAGTATTTTACTGAAGTAGGAGCATTTATTTTTATAGAATACTTTTCATAAATGTTCATTATGAAAAATGAATGGTCAGACAAGATTTTAGAATATTCTACAGCAAAATATGCTGGGGTGTCATACACTACTAGGCAGAGGTGATAGTAAGAGGCTGGAAAGCTTTTACGTAATCTAACCCATTCGTGTGTCCAGTGTTATAATATTGTGATATATACCTATCTGGTCCTTGACTTGGATAAAATCACTAGAACAGTGTTCCAGTCCCTGCTGTAGTTCTGGGCTGGTAAGTGTTTGGTAGCTCTGGCATTTGTAGGTACTCTGAATGCTGTGGTGAACAGTTTTGTTTGCCCATCCCTGTGACATTTCAGCAACATTTATAACCAGGTTAACATTGTTTTAGAAGATGATAGAACAGGAGTCCTAGGTGGAAGAAAACTCAAAGGTCAGATATTCTAGGTGTTGTTATGATGGATCTTTTACAAGGGCATGCAGCATTCATGCCTGTAAGCAGTGAGTGGCCTTTCGCAGGTGTGGTGAAGTAAATTTTATGGTTATCTAAGAGTGTATGGAAAAGTAAATGCAATAATGTCACACCTTAACTACTGTCAACAATACCAAGCTTTAAAAATGTGTGTGAGCATTAAGAGTTTGATGTGGTTTTGATGAATAGCTAGCACAGTGTATGGTAAAGTGTGAGAAAGTGCAGTGTCTCTAAAAGAAATCATTGCCTCTGTGGTTCTTTAGCTTGGCAAGAGTAAATTAATGATGGTTCTTTGGTGTTTTTTTTTGAGAACCAGCAGTTAAGCATTTATAAGGATAGCACAATAAGATAGCTAGAGAATGCATAACTATAACTGTATTGAGATTTCCGCTGTTCTGTTTCTTAGCTGAACAAATCTGTGGTCTCTTTCTAAAGCCTTGCTAGCTATGTACTGAGAACAGAAGTGTTATAAGGAAAACATAACTCTTCACTGGACTTACTGCACAAAAGTAGGCTTGGTTTTTCTACCAGCCTAGCAGGTTTCCTTTGCCTGTCAGGGAAAGTGCTTAGGTTCTGCATACTGGCTGTTTCAGTTGCAGATAGCATGTTTCCTCAGATAAAGAAATCTGAAAGTTTAAAGTCTGTCCACAGCACACACGAAGCTTTTAAGAGATGCATGGGAAGCATGTCCATGGATTTACACTGCGCTTGAATAAGAAAGTATGTAGTATTGTTACACAGGATATGAAATTTGGAAAGAAACATTTCAGGCTTTTTCTCCTTCCCAGCCCCCACTCAAACAACTGATGCTAACCATGCAAACACCATTTCAGTGATATTCTTTGTGATGAAATTGTAAAAGATATGAGAAGGTGTATAACTTGTAAATAAGGAGTAATTTATACTGGTACTACTTACCGTGCCTGACTTACTACATGCATGTTATAGGCTTAAGTAGTGATTGTAGAAAGTTTTGTAGCATGTCGTCGCTGGTGATATTGCTCTTATGGGTACCTTCTGTAAATGGATGACAAAAAATGGAACTGATGCCACTGTGTTTGAATTTCTTTTCTCATGCTTTTCAGTTCTGTCTCATTTATCTTGTTAACTCATTGAGAGTGTTGCACACATACGGGCTGCAGGCTTGTGTTGAAAGCTTACTAAGTATTCATGTCTTAATGCGCCCTGCGTTTACAATATTGGTTGAATGCTCTTGTATTTTTGTTCTGTCTGTGAAAATGACCTTATAAGAGAGACCAATATTCTTACATATAATATGACATTTATACTATTGCATAGCATTGTGCTACTTGTCAGATACAGGGGTACCTGGTCTGCCCAGGTAAAATTGGTTTTCATTTTCCAGGGAAGCAGTAGTTCTGGCAATCCACCACGTACAACAGGATATAGAATTTCAAAATTGCCAATAACATTCCTGAAAGCTGTAACAAAAATAATGGGAATGTGATTTTTGTAATGTTTAAAATGATTTTTATTAAAATTGTGGGGAAAAGCTTTGTGTTTTATTTATGTGTAGAAATATTATAAAAATGTGCAAGTCCATTAGTTGTAGTAGTATTTTATATGCATTTGGAAAAATACATTGATATTTTACTGAACTGCTTTTTCCCCTCCTGTTTAGTTACCTGCCATGGTTTGAGGTGTACTACAAGCTCCTGAATACCCTGGCAGATTACTTGGCTAAAGAGCAGGTAATTTTAGATACTGTGTTTCTGTAAAGTAATTCTCTGGAAATAATGGTCACCATTTGAAGTGCTGTGAAGTGATTCTGTGCTGTTTAAAAGTTTTCACATTCCCCATATTGAAATTCAAAGAATCTGAACATGCACCTGCTACTGTCCCTTGAATCCCACATTAATCTTAAAAGGCTGCTGAGAATATACCTTTACAAAGTATCAGTGTGAGCAGAGTGTCACATCACTGGAAATCTGTATGACATATTGACTGTAAACTGTAGATCCCTGGAACTATCTGATTATCAGTTACAATATGATGTACTGTTTCACCCTTCGTGTTAACTAAAAACTACCTCTCGTAATTCCCTCATCTCTAGCAGTCATCAACTAGCAAAACAAAATTACTTGCAGCATTTGGTGAAGAATCATGATAGTTTTGTTTGCATATTCATGAGCAATTAAATGCATTCCAGGATTACACAGGATAGGAAATACTGGCATCTGTCTTTACTGAGAACATTAAAGCTATACCTTTCCACTTTAACTGTATTACTGTACTAGGTTGTCATTAAAAAAAGCATCAGTAGTCAGCCATATGCTGTATACTGGTAAAGTTGACATTTCAGGAATATATGAGCTGTAGATTAAGCAATTATTGTACATTATAGTAAATGGACTATAGAGAATGATGGTGTTTATTTAAAAAGAAAATGCAGTAGGAAAGTTTGGGGTTAGCTGTGTTTAAAGTGTAGAATACATTTAAGTGTTATAAATGGTATAATGAGACTTCGGTTTTGGTCCCGATTTCACTGTAACAGTAAAAATTGTTACTAAGGTTGTATTTGACAGGAGGGGTAGAGATTGTCTTCTTCATTTCTTGACCACTGGTTCTGGCATTGCAACTGTTAATGCAACTAAATTAAACTGCTGGCTTGTAAGTTTGTTGTCCTGTACGCTGGGAAAACTGCTTTGATGGGTCAGAAAGTTTTAGCAGTGTATGGAAGTATTTTGTTGCATTGCCTAGCGTTGTATCTGTGAGGAGGCTGTTAGAGGACATTGCTCCCTTCTGGTCCAGGTACTGCTTGTATGAGCAAGAGCCAGACCCAAAGTCTTGTTTACTAGTAGGAGATCCAGTAATATCATCACTCTTAAAGGGAGAGGCGGAAGCTTCCTGCAAACTCAGACAACATGTTTAAACACTGGTCCTGGCTTGTCACTGGTATTTTTGTTTCTGCTCTGACAACAAAAAGAGTTTATCCTCCATGAACAAAACCCCTAAACAGAATGAAAATCCTAAAGCAAGGTGCGGGATCCTAGTTAAATCCGGTAGCTGCATGTACTTTTTAGTAAACCTTATTAACTGTTTCATGTGCTCTGATGAGTAACTTCTAAAGTGTACAGTATAGCTATGTAGCTGCGTATTTAGTAAAACTTTGAATAGATAAATTCATGGATAACAGTTTTAGGAAGATAATGTCCAAGATGCACAAATCAGCTAGATGTGTTAACACTATTTTTAGTTGCAAATGATGGGATTCATTTAAGGAGTATATGGGGAAATATGTAAAAGGTTGCCTTGCAGATACAATCATTTCCTGAGACAGAAAATTGGCTTGAATTTTATGTATAATATTTAAATACTTCACTGTAAATGACAGTTGTCTTTCTCATTAAACATACATATCTTTGTCAATATATAGCTTAATGTGTAGTAAATGGTCTTTTTTTTTTAATACAATAATTAACTGCCTTTAAATACATTCCCTATAGGAAAATGACTCGAATGATTTGTTAAAATCATTGTATAGCCATCCTGTGCCAAAGGCGAATGCTTTAGTCAGTTTAAGTGTGGTAAGTATTCTCTGTTTAACTCCTACTCTAGACTATAAAATAGTATGTAAGGTTGAAACAAACAAAAAACCCCACGAGCTACCTTTGTAAAGAGTAAACTTGTGTTACTTCCCATCATTAAGTGGCTTGGCCAACTTTTTTCTTTTTATCTGTGCAGAATAGAGTTTGTCTCTGTCTGATGTTGTACCCTTAAAGTCATAGTCATAAAGAAGCAGAAGTTGGAAATTTGCTCTGTGAATGATAAAGTAAGCTGCAGTGGCAGCTGGCAGTGCTAAAACAACTTTTTTGTGCTTCCAGCTGTTTCATGTAGATACTTTTGGTTTCTCCTGCTGTGAATCAGGAGACACTAACTCTGTTTTATTGCTTCTCAAGTCTGAGTAGGTAGACTTGCAGGATTGGACATAATTCTGTGTAAAGTGGCTTCTTCCCCATCGTCCTCCCCCTTCTTCCTAGTATTGCTTGGTCGTGTAAAAATGCTGTAGCAAAGATGGTAGGAGAGTTGTTCTGCATTACTTGACACTTGCAGCACATCTAGGTGAAAGAATGTTTCCATGCCTACTTCGCTTTTGTGCTTTGACTTTTCATGGTGTGGGACTGGACACTGATAGCGTGGCAAAGTGTGTTGCTACAGAAACATCAAGAGTGGGCCTGTCCCTGATACAGTTCCTTAAGTTCTTAACAGAAATAGCATATGGGTGCATGTTTAAATACATTTGTAGTGCCTTCATGAAACGTAGAGCCAACACAGAGCCTCTGCTGTCTCTAAGATATTGTTCGTGTTCAAAACATCTGTACAGTTACAGCACTCGTAAATATCTATGCAAATAACTGTTTCTTGATTGAACTATTACAGTTTGCAGGGCACAGAAAGGAGTGACTTTATAAAGGCTTCCCTTATGCGCATACTGAAAAAATCTTTAGATTATTTATCTTGACCTTATTTGTGTCATTTCCTATAACTTTTAACTCATTTATTTTAGAATTGAGCCCAATACTTCAAGTAAAGTAAGCGCAGACTCTAGAAAAGCATATGGTCCTAGGCATACAGGAATGGAGAGTCTACCACTTCTGTTCCTGTAGTTACCTTGCTGTTTAACGTAATGATAACTTATTTTGTTTCATCATATTTCACATTCCTTGTTATGATTTTTTTCATTAGCCTATGGTATAAAATTGACAAATGCTTGGCTGCAGGTACAGTCAAGCAAATACTGCGGGTCCAAGTGGGACAGAATGGGAAGGAATAGATTAGCCTGAGTGAGAATGCTTGTTGGATATACAGGCATCTACTTTTATAATGCTCAGTGCTGCAGGGGAATGTTTATGTCATTTCAGCTCTAACTTTGTGTGCCTAGTCTTTTATATTGGTGTTCCTTCCATGCTCTTTGTATATTGTAAATAAGCTAGGCTGGAACCATCAGTAGTAATAGACTTAAAAAGAAGTTAGAGTCTGAAAAATAATTGTAAAAGTATCATCATGAGGTGGCTTTTAATTGTGCCAAGATGAGTCTAATTCAAAGTTTCTGATGCAGAATTAAGATCCCTACTCGCATTTACTTAGGTAGCTGCAGGGCTTATAGGTGTTGAAGTGAGGTTCAGATGGCAGACTACAGTGGTACTGAGGACTGCATGTATATAATTATGCATAAATTGTGCCCAATATCTGGATACATGGTGTTTCCCAGTAATCCTTGGTCAGGGGAACAGCGAAATCCCTTGGTCCAGTTAGGGACTAAGTTCTTCTCTGACCTGTCAGTCCCTGTAACAAATATTCTGCAGCTGAAATTTGAGGGGTGAGCATTCATTCTATGCAACCTGAGCTTAAATATAATTTGGGTCACTTTTATTTTAACCATAGAGGTATAATAAAGGTGATTTTACCTCTATGACTATAATAAAAGTTACTGTCTCCCTTCCCTCCCCATCCCCCTTTTTCTATGTTGGAAAAGCTAATACAAATAGCGGAAGAATACAAAGAATAAAACATATGTCAGCCAATATTTTAAACTTGGAATACTGAAAGCATTAGAGTCAGCTTTGGTCTTTTTGTTGGAAAACTACAAAGTCAATTGTTCAGTCTTTCTCTTATCTTGCATAAGAACCAAGAGATGATTTTTGCAAGTGAGCAAGATTTGAAAAAGCATCCTTGTCTTGTATTGGTGAGTTTAAAAGGCAGTGACTATCTAAACCCTATTGTAATTAAAGAAATAACTGCTTGCTATAGGATCTCTCTTTTGATTTCAGTCTTATTTACATCTGTCCTTCAGGAAATTTTGCTGCTGTCTTTAGCCTAAAAGAGCAGTCTAATATCAATGTACCTAAACTGTTTAAAATCAATCTAAGCTAAAGAGCTGTCTATGTGTCATAATCCTTTTGCAAAAAGCACAACCAAAATCTAACTCCTAAATTGATGAAAAGAGCTTGCATTTTCTAATGTTCTTTTAGAGAAAACTTTATATAGGACAGCAGCTATTAATTTAGTATCTCTTCCAAGGTTGTACAGCTTCCTAAGGGAGTTCACAAAGATGTACAAGGACTCCATACCACATTATTTTTGCTGCTTTATGACTCTTAATGACTGCAGTAATGGGTCTCATAGTTCTTACTTCCTTTTCTGTTTAATGAGTGAAATATTATTACTTTGTTAATTATAAATAATTACTTCTCTAAGTTATTAACTTCATTACTCAGGAATCTTTTGATAAATATTCTGTGACCTTATTATGTATAGGAAATAATTTTCTGTTCCCAATATACTTCTGAAGAATGTAGGCATTCCATTAGTCTGAATATTTTCCTATTCTTGACTAGAGCAAAAAGCCCTTAGTTTTTTTTTTCTCTGTTGTTGCAAAACAATAACCTGGGATATTTATTGTGCAAGTGCCATGATGTTTATGGGATGCCTTTTTTAAGCCTTTTTTCCCCCCTAAAATTTTTAACTATGGCCAAATGACCTGATTTGTGGGCAACATTTTCTATTAAATGTATCAAGCTGGTTTAATAAGTCTCCTACACAGAATTAATAGGGTTTTTTTTTCCTCAAACACAAGACACATTTAATGTCTTATAGACTTCCTTAATGTTTTTGTGTATCTTTTTCAAGTTTGACTTGAAAACAAACTGTGTCTTTGTGTCGTTAATTATAGTTTTAAAATACACTGTAAACCCAAAGAAAGTCTATGAAAAATGTCAAAATTCCATTCAAAACAAATAAAAGCTAAAAAGTCAATAATCACATTTGCTTAGTACGCACTAAAGGTTTTCTGACCTTGAAGATTTAGACTAATATGCAAAAATGCTTTAAAATAGCTGAGCTAATTCCATGTCTGATAGCTACTAACCACACTGGATTAATGAGAATAATTTAAACTACATCTGGTTTTAGTTTAATCCATTTTATATTTACATCCTAGAGGACCTCAAACTAAGATGCATAAAATTGCTAATGTATTTCATAAATGACTGCAGAATCTCAAGCTGTCAGACCCTGTATTTCTGTTAACACATTTTTGAATCAAAGATTTTTGGAAAAAGAAGAGAATGTGTATCAAGTAATAATATTTCTATGCTAATTAATTTTCTCATGTGAATGATTTTTTCTTTTCCATTCTAAATTCACATTCTGTCCTTTCACGTTTTTGGAGTTTTTTGTTCCAATATTTAAATCAATGCCTAAGTTAATCAGTGCTGCTCTGGGGCTTGTGACAGCATTTAAACCTGGGTTAGTTTCAGTGTTATTTCAAAACTGCAGCCCAGCATTTTATTCTCTTGTTTTGTGTGCTGTGCTGAACCAGAGCTTGTCATTCTGTGTCGTGATCTGCTTAATTCTTTGTATAGTAGTGGTAAGAATGCTATTGGAAACATGGCTATTTGCTTAAACAAAGATGGGGGTGGAAATCCTAAAGGGTGGGTTTCTTAAAAATGAATTTTTTGTTTTTGTGTGCCTACATTACTAATTATTTTCCCCCATTGATTAGCACTCGTATTTCATTACTCCTGATATAACTGGATTGCCAACAATCCCTGAAAGCGTAAGTATGCAGTTTCTTATTTATTTAGAAGTACCAACCTAAATCTGTGGGTAGGACTGAACTTTTTTTATTTTTATCATTAATAGATTTGTTTTTCCAAGACATCAATCACACTCTAAAAAGAGTCTATTATCACAGCCTTTAGCTTGTAGTTACTGTTGCATTCATCATTAACCCATTTTAAAGCATTAACAGGGCATTTTTGCCCACTGCTATAGCCACCCTTTTTTCAGAATTACTTGGCTTGTTTGCATTTATTGGGATTATTTATGTAAAACATATTCTACTTCTGCACCTCATGTTGTTTGCCCTTAAAATGCTGCATTGCTAAGCTGCGAATTCAGCTATCCAAGATAGTACAGTTATTTTTTTGTGCAAGAAGGCATTGTTTCAGGTTTTCTGAAAACATATCATACCTGCTTACATTTGGATGGTAACCACGCACCAGGAATGCTGGTGGTGGTTATTATTTTTTTTCCTTATCAAGACATACATTCGATAGATGCCACATCCTTGATGGTGCTGGGAGTAGGTTGCAAATGTGAAATCTCAGGTCACAGTTCTCTGTGATGTGTTTATCTGGATGATAACTAATGAAGAGCTTCAAAACTTTCTCCTTTTCACTCTTGCATTTAAGTCTGGAGTTGAATATGGATGCATGGATGTATAGATATTCATTTTTACACTTTCAAATAATAACTTCCTTATGAAAGTTAAGCTGTTTTGGGGGTCACCCCAGTACAAAATCACTCAGTACTTCAGAATTTGTTCTTGGTAGATGTGGTGTTAGTACAGGAGGTGTGATGGAAGTGTGTTCACAGCCTCTGTGTTGGTGCAGCAGTGGGGCATGGTGGGGAAGAGGTCCCAGTCACCTGCTCCCTGCCTCTATGCTGCAGGTGAGAAGGGAGGTTGTGCCCCTCAGCATCTCAGCTGGGCAGTGGCCCCTGCACTACAGGGTGGGATGGTCAACGGAAGAGAGAAGGGGAAGGAAACAGAGCACAGGAAACCTGGGCTGGTAAGGATTGGTAGGGTGCTTATAGCAGAGGGAAGGTCTCTGGGTGCTTCTGTGTTGGTGGAAAGGATTCTGCACCGGGGACCCTGCGCAAGGCGCAGCCCTCATTGTAACCCAGAGCAATGGAAAGTTACTGGGTAGAGGAGTAAAAGAGAGAACTGTTGTTACAAGGGCTCTTTGGGCAAGACGGAGCTTAGTTTTTAGGTATTTGGTTGGGGCTTTGAGCAACCTGGTCAGTGAAAGGCGTTCCTATCCATGACGGGGAGTTGGAACCAGATGATCTTTAAGGTCCCTCCCAACCGAAACCATTCTATGATTCTGTGATCTGTTTCCTCTTACAGGCTGAATTCCTTATTTTAAAGAATTCTCCTGTTCTTGCTTACTCTTTGGGCTTCTAATAAACGTAGCTCTGGAGGTTCAAAGGTGTGTTATGCATTCAACTTGAAAAAAAAGTGGGAAAACACCATTTAGCTTATGGCTGATAGAGGATGTTGCGATAGTAGCACCTGGGATTTATTTGTGGGAGAAAGGAAAAGTAATTTTCAAGGTGCCTTTCTGTAATTATGAATCACAATAGTATGGTACTAATGGAGAGTTAGAACATGCAGGGAGTGAAGACACGAGGTAATTACAGTAAATTAGCAATAAAATGAGTTTTCTTAGTCTTTGCTCTAAGATCAACATCTTTCAGGGGCAGTAACTTTTCAGATGTAATACAGAAATAACTGTGACTGTCTCCCAAAGATCCACTGGTCTGTGCAAGATTGCAGACTTTTTATGACAGATTTTGTAATGCAGAATAAGCTTACCATTATCAGCTATAGCATTAGAAGGTGTCTGAGGTAAATTGGACTCAAATAATCAAGGTGGATTGGCCTCTGACAACCAGTTAAAAGTAGCGCATGAAAGACCAAAGTTTCAGTCTCAGTAGGGTGTTTGTAGCCTTAAAGCTCTTGGTTTTGTGTCTTCTGAAACTTTATGCAGCATGGACCAAGAATAATCTGTTCTCTGTGCCTTTGAATTAATAATACATTTCTGAATTTACATGAAACTGGATCGTCCATTGGATCTTCTTTTGTCTTTTCAATGTATTTTTAAATTTAATATTGTAATATATCCAAAAAGGAGGTCAACCTTCTGATCATCATCCAAGCTAACGTTTCATATAGTGGAGTCTGTAAAGAGATAAACCAGCAGCTGGTGATAGGTAGCTCTGCCCCATGCCTTGCTCCCTGATAGTAGAGGGCCATGTGCTGGAGAGTCAGTAGACAGCAGTTATGTCCTGGCCCCAACAGGAAAGGTGCTGACAGTCAGCAGGGTCACCCTGCTCTGAAGCTTTTGCCACTTGTCTTGCCCTCGCTGTTTGTTTCAGGGTTGCATTGACTTGCTGGCAACTGTTGGCCACATCCATAATAGACTAATAACAGTTCCAGTGTTCTGATTTCTGTCCTTGGGTTGGAGCAGTTAGTAGACTTCCTATGTTAATATTCAGTAATATGTTCTTCCTGAGAAGGGATGAGTAATAGTTCTGGTTGCAGATATGATAATGAATGTGTGAAATTAAATGCTCTGTATATTGTGAAGTGTATTAGTATATTTTCATACATATTGTCTAACACTTACAAATATTTACTGTTGGCCTAGGCATTTTTGCTGGTAGCCCTTTTAGCTTATTCAGAAGCTTACTGTATGTAAGCTTCACTGTATGAAGCTTCACTTCACTGTGCCATGCAGAAATACTCTTAAGTTCAGTTTAAGAGATCTTTCTTTAAGTAACTCTTAAGCTTAAGAGATCTTTCCCCCCCAACCTCTTTCACTTCCCCCCCGTTTTGAGTTGTCTGATCTATGAATAAGAGGTGCTGGTGAGTTTGCTTTTCATTCAACACCACAGTGGGGATGGCACTGGGGTTCTTGTTAGGAGTGAAAAGTGTGGCTGCAGGAAGAACCCAGTACCTTCTACCAGTGCTGCTGGACATTTGATGCCTGGTACATGCAGCCCAAGCGAAAACTCATTTTTCAGCAAGCTGCTTTGCTGTACTTGAAGTAGAATAAAATCTGTTGACTTTGGGAGAGCCTGGGAAAAGAGCACAGTTTTATTATTGTGGCTGTGACAGAACAGTTATTGCAGTGGTGGAAGATCTGGTTCTTGATTGGGAGTAATGGTTACCTTAATTAGCGTGTGGTGCTACTGATAAAATGCCAAATGTCACATTTTTCAAAATTTTGGGGGAAAAAAAAAGGGGGGGACAAATCTAAATTCACAAACACAACTGAATGAGCAAAATATGAATAACTTACACCAAATTAGATTTTCATGGGTTTAAAACTTAATTATCCTTAAAGCATACAAATTTTAGTGCAAAGGGATTTCTTTCATCATTTGGGTGGGTTTTTTCCCCACCTACTAATTGGACAGATATATTTCTTTTAGAGTAATATATTTAATGTTCCATTTAGCTACTGTTGTTGCTGTATTGCTAACATCTTATTTCTTTAAACAGAGAAACCTCACTGAATATTTTGTTGCTGTGGATGTGAACAACATGCTGCAACTTTATGCCAGTATGTTGCATGAGAGACGAATCATTATTACCTCTAGCAAACTAAGCACTGTAAGTACTTCACACATCTCCTTTTAAGTAGAATATATTGAACATTTCACAAAATGACCTGCAGACCTTTGTGGTTTTAGATATATTCCATGTGTACTTGTAAGACAATATCTACATACTCTTCTGATATATGGTTTTAGTCTGGCTCTTGAAGTACAAAAGTCTGATTTATATAAGAACTACTCAGATACATTAAGTCAGGTTAATTATTTTTCTTATCAGGAGATGAGAGTTCTTTAACTCTCCTGAGTTCATTTCTGTGCCTTCTAACCTAAAAAGAATTCTTAAGGGCTATTATAAGATCTTTATTATTCACTTGTGGCTTATGCCATTGGAGCTACTTGAAAGAAATCAAGGGTCCATAATAATAGCAGCTTTCCTAACCTGGTAATAGATAGATTCATCTTTCTTAGAGTGCTTTGGGAGTGCATACTGTAATATCTCTGATTTGGAGCAGCTCTTCAGACTGATAATAATGTACAACTCAAAATAGCGGTTTTTTATTAAAGGTTTTTAGGCTACATTAATTTTATTTTTTTTTCCTGCCTTATGCCTCCTTAGACTGCTTAATAAAAGAATGTTGAGTTTCATTTTGGAAGTATGCCTAAGTATTCAGGTGTTATTTTGTTTTACTCTTCACAGAGTCTTACTGGTTTTTAAAATATCCTCTATTTTGAAAAGATTAATTTTGCATTATTGTAAGACTGTCACTTTATAAAGAACTTGCACATAGAGTATATTTTTTATGCAGAATCTTTAGCTTGTTAAGCAAAGTCATTAAAAATACCTTTATTTTTTTTTTTTTGAACAGTACTGCATAAAATCATTTTGTTTAATATGCTTTCTGTGGTGGAAAATCAACTTTATGTTCCTGAACACTGTTGCTTGTACTACCAAATAAATGAACAGCTGTTTTCAACACGTAGGTATAAGATTGGCTATAGTATTGAAAGTTAATATTTTTCAAAGACTTGCAGGTGCTGATTTCCGATATATATGTGAACATGTAGGGAGTGAGACACTTTAGATTCTAAATAGTGGATAAGCCACCTTTAAATTCTTTTAAGTCAAAAGTTAATTGAAGATGGAGGAGGCTCAGAATAGCCATAAAGGGCTGACAGGTTTTACAGTTCTTGGTGGCAGTAACCGTAACTGCCTTACTATTTTCCTTTTGGGGGAGTAAAAGAAATATGGGGTCATATAAGCAGAGGCCACATGAGCAACTGTAAACCAGAAAGATACTGAATGAGTAATCTTCAAATTACCAGGTTTTGATATATTATTTTAACCACCAAAGATTTTATTTTATCTTAGGAAGTGTCCCTATTCTATCTGCGCCTCCCGCAACCCTGAAATAGCTAGAGGAAGAACTGGGTGTTGCAGTCTGGCCCTAGTCTTTTACTGCTTTAGTAGAGAGGCGATAGGAATCACAATGGCAGCTCTGTGCCTGTGGAAGATTTATTCTGCAGGTGGGCAGGTGTGTCTCTGCTTAACATGAGTAGGAAATGTACTATCAGACTGCATTTAGATCCTCTTAAGACTTGTTTCTGTTAGGCTGGACATCTCAGCTCTCAGTTGCTATTATATGAGAAGAGGAGGTATCAGGATCATACTGCAGTTATCCAGACTGCCTTATTTCTTTGTTCACATTCCAAACTCTTTGGAAGTCATTACAGAACAACAAATATAATATGCGGGTTGTGAGAAGCCTTTAACTTTGTTAAGAATTCAGCTGTTTATTCCAAACTTTTAATGAAGCAGTAGTTATCTTGATGGTGTTTTCACTTGAAAATTTCTATTGCTCTTCTGGACAATGATAGGTAGCAATCGCAAACATTAGTAATGGCATTTGGATGTCCTGAAGAATGTCTCAAGTTGTGAATGTAAATTGTAGATTGCAGGTCAAGCCGAAGGAGAGATAGCACATCAATTTCACTTCCGATTATTTCTTCAGTCTACCAGCGTTACTTAAGTCATAGCTAAATGAAATTACTGCCACATCATGTCTGGTCCACATTTGCTAGTAGGACTGCGTTAATTTTCATCTTGCACTAGTGAGTTCTGATAAAACAGAAAAATAGACTTGGCTTATCAGGAACTTGAGTGACAGCTGCTACCTGCTAATCTCTTTCATAAACAGAACAGGGCTGATGCGGTGATGCTTGCTTCTTTACATGGCAGTGTAGTTTTATAAGTAAATTAAACACTTCTCAGTATCTCCTGTAAGAATTTAAGTGACTTGCCAAGAATGATTAAATGTTTTTGGCATAAGATATTGCTTCTTTAAAATGTTGGATCGCTTAACGTAATACAAATAAGCAAACGGAGTGTATTTGGACATTAGCGTTTGCTAGCCTCGTGCTTACTGTTGTGTACAAAGCACAGCAGACTGGTACTTCTTGTTGCAAAGGTCGTGTTTTAATATTCCTAAATTACAGCTTGATACTTGAAAAGATTATTTGTTCAAAAATAGCGCTATCAAGTACAACTTTCTGTTAAGGGAGTTGTTCCTTATCTTTGGGGTTAACTGAATATCAAGTGTGTATGTCAGTTCATGAAGACTGGGTTGTGATGTCACCTTCAAGTTATCAGCTCTGTTTCGGTTCACTGTCTAAGGGCAGTGACTGATAACAAAAGGCATAATTCAAGGCCTGCTTCACTTGCTCCTCACCCTTCTTGTGGGGGGTCAGGAAAGGATAACTACACTTGCTTATGTACAGGAATTCTTTGTCTAGCATTTTTGCCCTCTAAATTTCATGCTTTCATTGTACTCAAGGTTTACATTGGAGGAAAAAAAAGGAAGAGAAAGGAAGGTTGCCTATTTTCAAGTGTTGAATAATGTTTTTAAATTAGGGGAAAAAAAAATAAAAGGGGTGTGTTTCGATTGTTAGCTTATTTTATTTCAGCCAAGCAGGTCTTCTTTTATATTAATCTTCTGATTTTTGCAATTATTAGGTATTCTTTGCAACTTTCTTTAAATTGATTTGCTGTGGTTTTACCCCCTTTAAAAGCTCCTTTGGTGGAGATCTTTGTCTTTTTTGCCATACCAGTTACTCTGAAGATGTAAGTGGAAACTTCCCGCCACTCCTTTCTGTCGTAGCTTCTGGGTCATTATTTCCCCTAACTGTTGATTCTTTTATTAGCTTGACTTTCCAACCACTTTAATAATGTGATTATCAGCAGCCTCACAGCTTGCTTCAGGCTTAGTGTTAGAGTGAGGATGGATTCAGCTAGCCTGAAGGATTATGCTCTGTAAGATCTGTTTGTAGCAAAAATTACCATTTCTGGCTTTTGAGCAGTAAACTATGAAAGAGAAACAAATTATATGGCTTTGGATTAAGTGAAAGGATGAATGAAACAAAGGAATTGATCTGTTCACAGAGGTGGCTGTTGTTTCACTTTAGCTGTAAAAGGAAGACCTTTCCTAAATGTCGTTCTGTATGTTCTTGCACAGCACTGTTTCCTCACACGTTGCTGCATCTGCATGTATTATTATTAGTTGCATAGAGCTGTATTGAGTTTCAGTACAAATAATTTTTTAATTCAGTCTTCCTGGAAATTATTGAAGTGCTGGGGATGGCTTTTCCAGGAAGGCTGAACTACAGCATTGATTTTATGCATGCTGAAGGCAGGCCCTAGATGTTTCAGCCCCAAGTGCACCTGCTGTGGTAGTCTACCAGAACATCATATCACACTCTCACATATTCAAAGCAAAGGAATAAATCATGATTTTACAACAGTGCATCAGTTGACTTATTGCTGTTTTGTGACCAGAGGTAGGAAGGATTGCTGTTTAAAGCCATGTCATCGGTTCTCAAGTCACTCAAGCATGAAAGCTTGTCATATGCCTCTGTAATTGTACCTCACCAGTCTTTCCCTAACTAGTCAGCTGGGGCTGTGCGTTTTGTCTCAAGCACCCGTCTGGCCAGTGTCTGACAGGAGCTTTCTCATCATCCTGTCAGTAATATGCTAACTAGAGTGTATCTTCTGTGGCCTACACTGGCAGGTGGAAAGGATGCTACACTTTAAAGCAAATGTCTAAACATTATCTCCATTTTGACCAGTATTTGTTTCAGGTAGTACAAGTCTGATGTGTCTGAGAGCATGGTGGTTACAAAGTTCTGCTTTATACTGGCTGTAGGCTTCTCTGGTGATCCCTCTGAAACCAAACGTCTGTGTCAATGAACGATACAGATTTTTTTATTTTCTTTTTTTGTGGTGATGAAGCACTGAATATAAATTTACATGCAAACATACATTTGTGCAATCACTTTTAATGTTGCTTATATGCAGAAAGAGCTTTCTGCAGTTGCAGTAGTGAGTTGGACTGAGTGGTGGCTTCATGTTCCTTGCTGTGTTAGTCTTCAGGTATGTTCATGCTATTCATGGTTGCTCAGGCACCGGGAAGATGTGGAGGTTCCTTGGAGAATGTAATACCAGCCACTGGAGAAAGCAAAACGCATCTCACTCTGAACATCTTGTCTTTATGAATCTTTTCGCTTGTCTCACCCTAAATCCGAGATTAAGTTTAATCTAAAATCCTGTAAATCCCAAGGCAGTGGTACTGGCAACTGAGTCGGAAAACAACTGTGATGGTTGTCTGTTTCTCTCACTTCACTTTAATCTCTTTGTGGTTTACATATTGGAGATTCATGGCTATGATAAAGAAGCTGCTAAACAGCACTTTATGGCTGGGTGAGGTCACTGGGGTGTGGTTTTGGGAGCACACTGTGCATGTTAGTGTGAAGCTTGGAATGACAGATAGCTTCTCTTTTGTATTTTTATGTTTCTAAGTTCAAAGCTGACTATTTATGGAGCCTCTTCTCTGGTGCACACTAAAGATCCAAGGCAGTGGAACAGTTGGCTCCATACAGGCCTTCCATGTTGGAGAAAACAGTAGCACTGGGAGCTGTCATACAGCTTAGTCATGTGCTCACATTGCCTTATGCTAGGGTGATGCTCCTAATTGTGATCAAACAAACTAAAGCATCTAATTTATTGTAATTGTGCACTGTAGTGTTGTCACAGTTTTATCTAAAAATGTGTTTATGAGATGTATGGCAGATCCATGCTAAATAATACTGTTCTAATAATGAAAAGAAATAGATTTAAAACTTAATTTATATCTCAAATTCCTGTGATGTAGTACATAGTGGGCAGAAATGTGCAAGTGCTAAATTTAGTTCTCGGAAAACAAGAAATAGATGGGAATTTATTATTAAGTTGCAAGGCAGAACAGATATTCCACTGATACTCACTGAGCTCCCAGAAGCATAATTAGAAGTCATTTTGGAATATTAGGTCAATTAGACCGTTTGGTCTGGGAGTAGATGAGGAGTGGTGTTTAATAACTTATTTAGATTTTAATAGTTCAGGTGTAAGCAGTCTGAGATAAACTGGGGAGAGGTGGGTGTTGTGGGTGCATTTATGGTCCCCTTGGGACCTTATAAGGAGCATACTTCTGGCAATGAAACTATGTGATGTCAGTATAGACTCAAAATGTGGTTAGGATATACAGCCAGACCTGGAAGGCTCTCCCATCTTGGAAGTTTACAATAGTTTTCCCATTGCCTCAACATAATGTTAGGAGAAATAATTGTGAAAGAATTTGTGAAAAGAAATTGAAATGTATAGTCAACAAATGATTAAAATTCTTTTTCTTTTAATAAGGGGGGGGGAACAATAAAAAGTAACAGATTGTTGTTAACTGCCACCTGTGTAAAACAAGAACATCTGTTTCTTTGGGGTTTATTAAAAGAATAAAATAAAATCAAATGCCAACCCCCCAAGACACACACAAGGAAAACCCTGAGAAAAGGCCCAAAACGAACCCAAACCACACCATAAAAGCACGTAGACAGAACGACAGTCCTAAAAAAAATCATTTCAGAGTTATATTTGTGTCTTCTTAGCACTTTCGTGAAAAATCAAAGATTATAATAATCTGGGCCGAAAGTTGTTTCTTTTTCCAATTTGTATAATCTTTGGCAATTCAGTAGAATCTGCCAGGAACAAAATGCTGTACAGAGCCAGTGCAAGTGCTGCTGTGTGCATATGAAGTCTAGGAGAAGCCTAGCAGTACTGAGTCCTTGTGGTTGGACTGTGTGAGAACTGAAAGAGTCTGTATTCTGTTGACCAGAACTGTCTCACCTCCTAAAAAAAAATACCACCGATGGTTGTGTGAAGCATCAGATGTGAAGATGAGTTCTTGAAGGGTGCGTGAGTGTAATACCAGCTCTCTGTTCTAGCGTACCATTATGGCAAGATTTCCCCTTTTTCACGGCCACTGCTGCTTTATCACTCTTCTCTTCCAAAACTCAACAATGATGAGATGCACTATAACATAGTCAGTGGTTATGTCTACTCTTGCTCACAGTAAGTAAGTTGTCTGTCAGCTGTTCATAAGGAGGCCGTTCCCTGCTGCTTCTTAATTAGTGTATGGCAGAAGAACATACCATGGAGTTACTCTGGGGGAGAAAAGATTAATAAAAATTATTTTCCTGGAAGCTCTCCTTTCAGAAGTGAGAAACATTTGTGGAACTCCCTTGTTTTATGGAAGTTAGCTCTTCCTCCATGGAGACAGGTCATAAAATAAAGGAGGGAGGAAAGGGTGAGTCGGGAGATAGTCAGGAAAAGGGACAAAAAGATGTGTCTGTTCTTGTTCTGCATTTTTGTGAGAGAGGAGATAAAGAAGTTGGGAAATAAATGAATGTCAAAATGAGAATAAGCAAATTATCAAGCATGTACAGAGATGAACTGAAGAAATATGAGGATACAGAAATTATTGAACAGATCATATAAAGAAGCATAGTTAGTTTTTGTTATAGGAGAAACCAATATCAGAAGTGACATGTCCTTGGTATAGACACAGTATGCAAGTGGTATTCCTTGTTGAGTGCTCACCTGTCTGCTACCACTTCAATTTTATTTTCTGCTCAGCTTCCACTATTGGGAAACATGTCACTTCCAGAGCCATAGGCAAGGAACAAACCGTGCCTAGAGTCTTTTCTTTTCTCTTCCAAGCTAATGCACAAGAATGGAGCCATAATGCTGCTTTGTGAATCAAGAAATGCAAGAAAAGAATGAAATTGATTGTATATGAAGTGCTGTCATATTCATGAATAACACTTTTATCCTCCCTTTCCTCCCCCCAGAAATAAGGAGAAAAGGAAGTGGATAATACTGAAAAAAACACCCCCCAAAACAAATGTAGGAGACAATAACTTTTTTTATATTAGTGTTTTCTTTTTCACATTTAATTTTCACAGTGGAAAAAGTGGAAATGTTCATTTGTAGACTAGAAATACATTTCCCTTCTGCCTGTCTGCCTCCTGTGAGAGAGAAGAGCTGGGGGTCACATTTCACCATCAGGAAGAAAATGCATTATGGCTCATTTAAGGTCCTCTCTTTTTCTTCTTAAAGATTATATGGATGGCAGATGGGAAACAATTAGCCAGGAGCTAAACTAAAGAAATGCATAAGAAGTGGCTCTGTATATCATGGCTTGAACAGTATATTGTTATCTTTTGTTGCTGAATTTTGTTTTCATTAGTGACTTCTGTCTTCTCACCAATGCTAGCAGAATGGACTAAGCTTTCTGTAAGTGATTCAGTTCCACTGTTCATTCTTTAGAGCTGGGAAAGGGATTTATGCTCAGTTGTAATCTAGTGAAAGCAAAGGCTCCCTTCCCACTTCTACTCCCCAGCGGTTGCCCCCACCTATTCAAGAAGTGGGTGGGAAGGTAGATCTTGGAAGCTGTTAAGTATCTGTCATGGGTTTGGTACCTGATCTCACTCCTGATCAAACAGGATTTAGATATGGATGTGCCTCTAACAAAGCCTGTAGTCTTAGGAGATATAACAATGTAGAGGAAGGGGTTCCTTTCACCTGTACATGTGTTAACCTTTCAGGAAGCGGGTAATGGTTTCTCTGTAGTTCTTGTGAACTGGGAGTATTGGGCTAACAGCAATAAGAGTTGGTCCAGGTTAAGGGTAACTACTATAAATGTGGTGGAATGGTGACCTGTCCCCGACAATTTATTGCCATAGGTATTAATAAGTAGATGAGATAACTAAACAGAATTTTTGGCATCTTTCAACATATGTGTGGTCAAGGCAGTGGGAGGGAAACAGTTCTTTGGCCCATTGGGGCTGTGAGGGAGGAGGGAGAGAGCACACCAGAACCCATTTCTGGACATGGTGTTGACAGAGATTGACAGTGCTCGTGGATTTTTCAGGAAATGCTTTTATCACAGTAGTTCTTTAGTTGCTTACAGTAGCTTGTGAAAGGTTGTATAGTATCACAGGTTAATTTTACTTCAGCATTTTGTCCAACTTCTGTTGCTGTTTTTGGCTTTCTGACAAGATTCTGCTAATCAGTTTGTCTTTCTAGTTCATGCATTGTGGTTTGTACAAATCTTGCCACCTATGTTCTGCCTCTCTTTTTGAATAAAATAATTTATATAGATAGAAGGTTGCTGCCAGGTCATTTTGGGCGAGGATGTGCAGGATACCGAATAATTATTTTCCTGTTACTCATCAAAATTATGTGAATAATACGTATCAAATAAGCATATGTGTGAATCTGCAGCAAATCTTTCATCCAAAGTAGTATGGCTCTAGATATGCCAGTGTTTTAGCAAAACCTAAAATTGGGGGGGGTGCAGGGGGGAAAGAAAGAAAGAAAGAAAGAAAAGGAAAGAAAAAGAGGCCACTCCCTTTGAAATCCAGAGTGGGAAGGCTCAGTGATGGAAGTGAGCTTTGGAGTAAGCAGATACACACAGATCAGAATTACTGCATCCACATGAGGGATAGGGAGGAGCTGCACTCTTCATGTTCCCAGGAGCAGGTAAACCAGCTTTGATCAAGTCATGAACTAAAACTTTTCCTGATGGTTCTTGTTTAGCAGTGCGTAGATTTGGAACAACAGTCATCCCAAGTGGCTGTTTATTGCCATAAGGTGGAAAGTAACTCATCATTCTCTAGGATTTGTGCATTATTTCAGTCTTGCAGGGGTTTGGTAGGAATTATTTTACTTTATGTAATGAATTTTGCTAACAGACTTCGTAACATGGTCTCTCACTATTTGGGGAAACTCTACTATTACCAGGCACATAGTTCCAGCTTATTTATTTATTTATTTATTTGTTATTCAGGAGGCAAAGATAAAATTAATGTCTCAGAATCACTATGGAACTATGGAGAAAACACCACATACTTTCCTTTCAGGGTGCTGAAAGCTTATAAGGTGATGCTGGCTGCACTGTCTTGTCAGAATAGACCTGAAACAGGCTGAAACTTTCAGTTCCCCTCAATATTGTTAGTAAATTCATTATGGAGAGAATGAGTCAGGAAACTTCTTTTCATGTCCGATGCAAAAGCTGGGGATTTCAGATTAGTCTGAGGGTTGAACGTTGAAATTTTTTGTTAAAGCTTTTTAAGTAGGTCAATTGACCCATATTGTTTATGTAATTTAAATTGCTTTGATTTTAAAATGATAATCAGATTTATTTTTGAAATCAGAACTGTTTAAACTAGAATACATTATTTGAAATAGAGAAAAACAGTCTGAAAAATGTTGGAAGCAGAAATATTTAAAGTTCTATTCAATTTTAAATGAGTTTCAACAGACAAAAACTTCACTTAAAAAGTGCATGCCCATTTTACGAATAGAAACACAACTCTGGTAGGTCTTTTCCAGTCCAGTGGACTATAGGAGGATGTGTCAATTTCATTTATTGCTCAAAACATGGAATAAACTATCGTATTTGCAGTAAGTAGGTTCTGCAGCACTGTTCAGCTATAATTTAAGAACTTTTTAGCAAACTGCAGAGTTGAGCAATGATATATGTATATATACATAAATATATAGCAAATTTTGTTGGACAGATGCTTTCACCTTGTATATACAAGCTTATCTATAAAGGGGGATCGCAGTTGATGTATTCTTCAGTTGTTGCTGACAAAATAGGTAAGGTCGTACACAGCCTGGAATATTACTTCAATAAAGGATAGCAACTGCCTGTCTTGAAAAAGATACTTTTTTTTCTCATCTATGACATTTATCTTTTTTACTTATTTATTAAATTTTGTTTTTTTCCTTTGGAATAGATAGTAATCAAGAGACAGGCTCCATACAAATGCTTTTTCCCCTAGATAGCGTAAAGAATTGCTTTTTGCAAAAGATCTCACCACTTGGTCGAGAAACAGATGCTCATTTCTGCAGCTAGGAGCTTGTGCTGTGCTCTCTGCCTTGCCACGTCCTCCCTCAGAGTTCTGCAGGGTTCGTGCCAGGTCCCTGGCTGGCTCCGCTCCCAAGCACAGATGCTATCAGATATCCCCAAATCCAGTGTTGCCTTTATGGACTTCTGAGTTCAGATGTAAGCAGTCCGGCTCTACCTGCTCACTGACTGCTTTTCAGATCTCTTGAACTGTCTGGTTACTTAAGACACATAGCATTATTCCTAAATTTGCAGTAGTCCCTCTTCTACTTAGAAGAGTGAATCTGTGAGTTAGAGCTAAGCTATTTAAATAGCTAATGCATTTGAGAAATGCAGTCACATGAAACAGTAAAAAAGGCAAAAAGAGAATTTGCCAGAAAGTGTGCAATTTTTAATATGAAATCCATAATTATCAGTATTTGCTTAAAGGCAGAGTTGGCACAGTATTAAAATGTCACACAGTTTGAAGAGCAGCAGAATCCCATAGCTGCTTGTATTACAGGCTGTATACAACAGGAAACTATAAAACATGTTCATGCCATACTAAAATGTTTGGAAACCTATTACAGCAGTGTAGATGGAAATGTTTAATTAAGATGTTATTAAATAGAAAAGCGAGGAACAGTACAACAAAAATTTGGTGTGTAAGTAATCAAATCTTTACCTCTCCTGCTAGAAATGCTAAAATTTAGTAGATGCTTTTAAATTATAAATGTTAAATAGATGCTAGTCTGGGTGCCACATTAAAACACAGATTGTAAACCAGGAGAGTGAATAAAACTTCAGGTGTTTTTTGAGGAATTATCCACTTCCCCTGTTAAAGTGACATCTAAAATATGACACAGACATATGCATAAGATAGGAAATATTTATTCATGCAAATAGTATAATCATCTTGATTCATAATTTAAGAATGCCGATTAAGAGGAAGAGGGAGGAGGAGGCAACCGTATGCATTGGGGAATATCTGTGATAATGTATGGTCAGCTTTATTTCAGTCTGTGATTGAAATACACAAAATGCTAATTTTTATATAGATATATGCGGCTTGAAATTTATATACAATGCACAATGGTATGTGAAGATACTAATTAGTAATTCCATATCCGTTTTGAGTAAAAGAGAAAAAAGATGATGCTGAGCTTGACTGTGCCACAATAGTGTTAGTTGAACTACAGAGATAGGTAATATGGAAATAAAATTCATAAATCCCACTGTGTAGAAGGGGGATAAGATGCTCATTTATTTCTTCCCCCCGAACAATTAATTCTTAGTTACAAGCCATCCATTACTTGTAAGTCTAAAATGAGAGTAATTGTGGAGGTTTAATGTAAAAGTAAGCAATGAGATGTTAATTTGAAACAAAGAGTTTAAATACAGAATTATGATATACTTGGCTTTCTGAAGTGTAGCTGTCAGGCTTGGGCAGTTCGCTGGTCAATAGTGACATTCTGTGTGTCAGTGAACAGGGTCTCCTGATACCCTAACCTGCAGTTCACACATTACTGGAGCTCCAACTGTCGAGCATTCAAGTCCCTTGGTACTACTGCAGCTCCAGACTCTCCTGACTGGCTCATGTTTCATTCTTTGGCAATTTGCCCTAATTATATCCCTCAGGAGCTTTCAGACCCTCTTCTTTTCCATATTTAATCGTGTTATATTAATCTGAGTGCTGAGCAAACTATGCTGCACAAATTGTAATTGTCCGAGATTTCTGCTGCAGTGGTCTTACAATTACTTTTCTTCATTTTTAGTGTAAAAATACACGTGCAAAATTGCAGTATAAATTTTATTTACAAGTCTAAATGTCCAGAACAGCCAGGGAATGAAAGCTTTAACTGCTGCTCTGTTCCACAAAGAGGTTTTGGGCTTTTTTTTCCCTGCAGAATCTATACTGGTTTAGCATTTGCTGTGTGGACACGATTTACATTTCATTTTTAGCTCTTTATTATGTTGCTATGAAAGTAGAAGTCTAATAATCACTGCTATTATCAAGTTAACCTCAGACAGTAATTTTGTTCTGATATAAAACATTAGGGCAATATTGTCTTTTTCCATAAGCTTGGTGACTTCTACATGGGGCATTCCCTTTTAAATTGTTTTTTATTTTTCTATATTTTTATTTTTAAATGGAGTTTGCAGTGTTCTATGTGCCAGGTGCGGGCTGCCTTATTTTGAACACAGTCTTGATGTGTCCTCATTATGTTGTAACTCTGTGGCTGCATAATAAAATAATCTTCATGACTCCCTGATAGCAAAGTGATATTTGATGGATCAAATGTGAATTCATTAGGTATTGCAGATTATTTTGGTCACTTGAGGACTGAACTTGACCTCATTTCTAATCAATTCCTAGGTTTTTCGGGGGGGCAGTGGGTGTTTTTTTGTTTGCTATTTTGTTTTACAAAAACAGGGGTGTCTGTTTTGTATGGAAAGCGGATCATAACACCTTTCTTGGTTAAGGAGTCCTTCATTTTCTGGCGCTGCTTGCGCCAGACTTGCCAGTCTCTGCTTTGGGAAGGGAGTTTTGGAAAACTATAAAAAAAAATAAAAATAAAGTGTTACTTTGCTGTCACAGGAAACACTGACTTCAGATTTATTTAAAGCAGTAGTTAATCCTGTTCCTGGGTTTAGTGCTCTTCTGCAGCTTCATGCAGGTTCAGATCAATTCCAAGTTGTTCTAAATAGTGGAAATGTGGACCAAAAAGCTCTGCTGAGTCTTTCCCGCTCAGCTGAGCTGAGTGCAGCTGGGGTGCGCTTGAGTTCTGTGTGTTCATGGCAGGACCTGCATCTGACCGTGATAAGCCTCAAATAGTGCATGTTTATTTTCTTTTTTTCGAGGAATTAGCTGAGCAGGTCTAACTTTTAATTGACTTGTCAGCCTGACTTGCAAATGTTGTATGTGTGCATCTGAGTTCTTCATCGGTGCATTTCGGCAGTTACAGGTAATTTAAAAAGTGCTGTAATAGGTGGTTGGGGGAGGTTAAGATTCTTGCATGTCTGAAAATGAAGATTTTGTATTTTCTTTTTATTCATATTTTTTTGTTGCGAATTCTGTGTGTGTGTTTTTATTTTTAGTTAACTGCTTGTGTTCATGCGTCAGCTGCATTGTTGTATCCAATGTATTGGCAACACATTTACATCCCAGTGCTTCCTCCACATCTTCTGGATTACTGCTGGTAAGGCAACTAACCTGTTACTCTCATTTCTGAGATTCTTTCTTTTTTGTAATTCTGAGTTACTGCTATAAAGGCTGACTACTTATGTGACTGAGTAGATAGGATCCAGTTTATGAAACTGCTTGGGCTAGTGCTTAAAGAACAGATATTTCAGCATGCTTTTATATGGTGTTCGAGTTGGTACCTTGAATTATAGTGCTGATTGCTATCAATGCAGCATTTAGAATCATGTGTATAATAACTGTTCCTGTTTTATTGTTAGGGAATGCATTCAGTAATTTAAATGTGACTGGTTTATGGTTTTCTCTTATTTGGCATTTATTTTAACTTGAGATAAATTATACTGATAGAAATATTGAGAAAAAAAACCTGATTAGTTATTCAAGAATCAAGTGTTAGTAGGCATCATGTTTCCCTTAGGACTATGCAGTGATTTAATGTTCGTACTTTAGACTCAGATAGGTTCAGGATCACATCCACACCTGCCTGAATGAGCTTAAAATCTCCTTTTGGTACTTTAGGATATTTTCGTTATAGGAATTCTGTTTCTCCTGATGTGCTTCTCTTCACATTATAGACTTTGTGGGTTTGGCAAATTTTAAAGTTAAACAAGAAAAAAAATCACTTTTTGAGTCACTTCTGGTCCTTCAAGGGATGGTGTTCCACATGCCTGTGTTTCAGGATTTCAGGCTAAGAAGGCATCTACTGTCTTTTATTTGTAGTATTGCCAATGATACCAAATAAAAGTTTCCGTTAAAGTACCTAAACCAGGAGTTTTCATCCCTGGAGACTTTCACTTTAACGAGACCCTATGGATCTGTGGTGAAAAAATGATCCATTAAAAGTAATTTTGGAGATCAGAAATTATTGTTATATATAAAACCTGAGTCCAAATCAGATGCCTACCAACATAAGTCTGCATTTCTGTTAATGTTTTTCTTCACAGAATGAATCATGCTTTTATGTTGGCTGGGCTATATGTTTGTGGTAGTTTGGTAGGGTTTTTCTTGTTTGGTTGGTTGGGTTTTTTTCCTGGAACCTATAAATATTGATGTGCCATTGAACTCTACCCAGTCTATTGAACTTACTGTTTTCAGAGAAATTCTCATTATGTTTCCTTATGTCTCTTTGATTGTTTTTTCCTCAAGTTTACAATATTTGCCCATGGTATATCTTTTTCTGTTGTAGTTCCTATGCTTAATGTGTATATTATTTATTGTTTTAAAAAAGAAATCAAATATTATTCTCCTACTTCTCCCTTTACTTTCAACTATAGCGAAGCCTTTCATCTTTAATGGTAGTTTTGTTTTGAAGAAACTCTGTCCTAATTGTTTTTCCTCCTAGCTTTGATAAAATGCACCAAGATGGGAATCAAGCTTGGATGTATTTGTTTAGGTTTTGTATTGCTTGAGCTTACCACCAGAAGCTTTGTATTTCTTCAGTATCATCCATAAATGCTGTGTAGATCAACACCTCTATTCAAGCTGTACCCTGCAGAGTATATCCTGAATACTGGAAGATTTTTTTATTTGCCCTCCTAAGCACAGATAATGTTTCCAGAAATAATGATGTTAGGTGCTGTACACAGCTTCTTGTGATGATGATAATAGTTGAGATTCTAGGTCATTATGGCGTGACCTGAGAATTTTTTTACTCATTAAAAAGAAGCATGGAGTTTCTTAAACTTGTAATACTCATTTATATCTCTTTCTCTTTTTCACAGTAGTATAATAGAGTGGGGAAAAAAGTTTCCCATTTTTAGAGATGTTCTAATGGAAACACAAAGTTCATGAAAGGAAATGCACAACTGATGAATTTATCACAGTAACTAGAATTCACACCTTTTAACTCAGATTTTTCGTGCATTTACATTTCTCTGTCTGATCATGTCTGGGTTTGAATTGCTCTTTTGTGAGGCAGGTTGGAATAGTGTAGTAAACCCACACGAAATACTTAGCCTTTCTTATGATAAAGCACATTAACTGTAAATAGGTGTTTTCCTCATAGGTATATAATATATCAAGCTAGGAAACCTTAATGAATTCATAAAGTCAAAGTTTATGTTAGGCCAGACCTAGTGTGCAGTTAAAGAGGATCGTGTCAACCTAAAGTTGATAAAGTAATTTTCTAAATAACTTGTATATTTTCATTTTTATGTCATTTTGATGGAGTAAAGTTCTTTTGTAAAAGTACCTTTTTTCCTTTTAGCCGAACATGTATTTTCATACCTAGAAACTACATTGTCATTGCTTCACTTGGACTTTGTTGGGATGTCTCCCAGGAACTCTCATTTCCTTAGTGTTATTCTGAGATGGTGCTCAAATGAGTATCAGTTTGATACTTTTGTTTGTTCTAAGTGAGTAAGGCCATTTTTAAACAAAGGTTAAATACATTTAAATCTACTACAGATCAGTAAAGCTGATCTATATTAAAAAATTGTTTAAATTCTTCCATTTGCCTTTAATCAAAAAGTGTCTTAGGTTCTATCAGGCAATCCTGATATACAGACTGATTTTAGGTGTAACAGATGTTCTTAAAGTAGTCCAAGCCCATGAGAACTGAGCATCGGTGTGAACTGTAACACCATCAGGATTGGCCAGGTTATGAGTACTTTCAAGGTCCAGTGTGTGAACATACTGTGCATTTACTTACTTCAGGATGGTTCTCTCCAGCCCTACCACCCTGTAGCTTATCTCAGCCTTAAATTTCATTATGAGAACTCCAACGCGAGAATTGGAACAACTATCCAAAAAAAAAAAAAAAAAAAAGATATGACATTTCTTTTTCTAAAAGGTAGCAAAATATTAGGCAGTGAAAGTAATTTTCATTTTAACTCTTTTTCCTCTTTTTAGAGGAAGAAAACTCAGTGTAGTTAACTAAAAAATCTAGTTTTCTGAATCTTTTTTTAAGAATTGGTTTTTCTTCTTCAATTAAGCAAAAAGATACTGCTATGCTCAGCCCAGTGGGTGGCTGGCTTTTGAGAAAGCTTTTACAAAAACTGAGTTTGAGCATTGATATAGTAATTATATTCACATAAATTTAATTCCTGTAAAGGAGAAAGCCAATTTCATCAAGTTTCTATGTAATTTCTTGGCAAACTAAGTCACTGATAAAAGAACGTATGACAGCTTTGTCTGTGGCTGATAAAGCATCTGTTCTACTGATGCTGTGATAAGAATATAATACAATTAGAACATTCAAGTTACAATTGCAACAGATCTTTTCATGAGATTTGGTCTCTTCTGATTTGGGCTATATGCATGCCTGTTTTCATGAGGATGGGACAATTATTCTCCAATTAACCTGCCTGTTTATTATAACATAGTAATTATTTTAGCCAATGATGCTGAAGATTAATAACATTTTTGGTAGTAACACGCATGTAAGCAAGAGAAAAACTATATAGCAGCTCCCAGTAGTGTCATAGTAAGCAATTTCATGTCCATATTACAAAAGTCTGCCGTTAAGGCTTCAGAATCCAGCAGTAATAAAATTCATTTTTTCTGAAAATGATCAAATAGACTTTCCATACCTGCAATTTTTATTTCCTGTATTTTCAAGATGTTTATCTAATTAGCTTTGTACCTTTATTCTGTTAACTTCTCAAAATTGAAATGATGTAGCTGTTGCTTTGTTCTATAGAGAAGAGCTACACGCTACCCTTTTAAATGACAGATTTATTAGTGGAGCAAATTGTCAGCTATTTTAAGTCAGTACAGGCCTGGTGAAGCTGCTAGAATAGTGTTGGTGTACAAGAAAACAAGTGTGCATAAAATGCATAGATGATATAGCACTTGTTTTCACTGTAGTTTCTCCAGTTCATGTTATTTGTATCACTAAGATACACTGATGTGATGAACCTGAGGATGTATTTTGCTGCATATTCAGCATATGAATCCTCTGTTACATGTCAGTCATAGTCATTCCCATTAGCTTGGTTGAATGTTATGTAGTATAAATCATTCTTAAAATTGCAGTGTTTAAAGCTGATTCCTCTCTGAGTATGAATGTGTGTCTGCTCTGTATGATTCCATGTAATTTGTGTTTAATCCACAAAGGCTTAAGGTCTTAGACTGGAAGAAGTCATCAGAGCTACTAAAATTTTTCAGTGTTGGCCTGAGAAAAATATATGTGGGGACATAGGGGTCTCCATTTCTCTTTCTGGCATTCCTATTGCCTAGAAACCTTAAGCCGTACCAGTATGTAGACTCAGCAAACCTTTATTTCAATAGTGTAAACATGATGAAAGCTTGTTTTGGCCCCAGTCAGTTGTTTTGTTTGTCTGGGGGTTTTCAGGGGGTTGTAAGTTGGTTTTTTGAGGTTTTGTTTTTGTTTGGGGTTTTTTTTTTGTTAGTTTATTTTAACCTCTCCTTTTAATGAGAGCGATTGGCTAACCCATAGGGTATTCAGGTTTTTCTAAAACTGACAGCAGTCGTAGGCAGGTAAGAATTGCTACTTTTCTGCCCAGAGATGGAACCAAACTGAGAAGGCCAGGGGGAACTGATGCAGTGGAGCCTCTCCTTGGGTCTCAGGAAGTCAATTGTCAACCAGACGGTGGCTCAGATTTGTGATCAGATTAATACAATGGGAGAAATTATTGTGTGTCAACTATCTGTGTAACTGTGTAAATAATCTTATCTTCCATTTACTTTTCAGACTTTTTTTTTATTCAGTGTTTTTCTCTTTGGTCCCTTAGTATTTCATTTCCCACTGAGTTGCTTAAACCAATTTATGTATTGCTTGCTTCTCTGGAGTGAATGTTTAGTTATCTCGCAGTACTCAAAAGCGTAATGGTGATTATTGGATGTTTTTTTTCCCTTCAGCACTGGATACTGAATATATTCTCAACCAGATGTTGTCAGAACACACTCACTAAAAAAAGAAAGAGAGGATTATAGGAAACCATGATGAATTAGCCTGACTAATTCAGCTTCTCGCTTCCATCCTGCAGGAGGTCGCACTTCCAGAGGCTTTGTGTTGATATTTGTTTTATTTTGAGAATATAGTTCCTTGTCTTATACAAATTGGAAATGAGAAGTTTACTATCTGAAGTTAAGCAGGGTATTATACAGCTTGCAAACACCCACCAAGGAAGGGTTTCAGAAGCACACGCAGAATCAAAGGTGATGTTAATTTTTGGGTTGCAGTGTGGTGATGTTAACTCATGCAGTATTCTTCAGAATAGTGTTCTAAAACCAATGTAGTTCTAGAAACAGACCACTTTTGGAACAGCTACCAGGCTAGCTCTGCCATACAGTATGGTTGGTTATTGAAGCTAGGTATGGCAAAGTGATTAGCAAGGTGTATACATCTTCTCACTCGTACTTTACCTTTGATTTTGTGTTCATGCTTACTGTAGAGTAAATAGATGAATACCATTGTCTAGTAAAAATTTCGGTAGCCATTTTCTTCATTTAATGCTAAACAAAGAATGTTAAATAAGGACTCTATATTCCAAGATTTTTAATGTTTTTTGTTCTACCTGTGTTGTACTAGTTGGTACTTCAAACTTGACCTTTTCCTCTTTTCTTCCTTCAGTGCACCAATGCCTTATCTAATTGGCGTCCACTTAAGCTTAATAGAGGTAAGTTTACTATTCACTTATGCATACTGGTAAGCATGAGGTGTGTGTGTACCATAAATGATGATGGAAAAGCTTCTGGAAAAATCTGTGCATAGAGACATACAGAATTTAAGTCTCAGGTGCTTTGCGAAGTAAAAAATGTCTCTCTGAAATCTTACTTTTGAAGTGCTTTATGGACACATTTAAGTTCTACATCCTGATTTCTTCCTGTGTCTATCTAATAGCTCAGTGACATTTTTTTCCAGTCTTTTTTAGTGGTTCAGCAACATATTTTCCCAATAATAAAAGTTAAAATTTATTGTGGAGTCACTGTCAATCAGAATTCAGCATCATTCTGATTTCTCAGATAATTTATATTCTGTCCCTCTTAAAATTTAGCCCATAACATTCATAATTATTAATTTACAACTGAGATTTTTTGCCAAAAGCCAAGAGGTAGCCTTTTTGGATTTGAACATACAATGAAACAATAGAACTCACCTGAGAGGTGAGTAATAGCTGGGTCATAAGTAGCTTTGCCTCAATCCATAACTGTTTAATGACACCATTAAGCCTATGTGTGAAGTCTGTTTATAATGCAGAGTAGATAATTTCTTAGGGAAATTTATTTGATTTACATTTCTGCTAAAGCAGTTTCTAAGGAACAACTCACATTTGCTAAGCATGATGAGGTGAGTTCTCCTCCAGTCTCAGCCACTAGCGCTTTTGTGTTTCCAAAAAAGAGCCTTCTGTCATGTATATACTTCTTAACTCTGGGCATAGCTTTATGTTCTCTCAGATCAGGTTCATATGACCTGCTTACGCTGATTGTAGTGTCTTGACAAGGATCTTTTTCCTTATTCCATCAGAAAATAATGGAACAGAAAGCCTTGCTCTGGAAAAAAAGTCACTCAATTCCCCCTTGACCGCACTATTCTGTGTTATTGTAGGACCATATAGAAAAAGGTTCGATCATTTTGGTTTTTTTTTCCTGAAAGGAACTAATTGTTTAATTCTTAGCTGCTGGTCAATTCCATTGATGGAAAATAGTTTCATCCATTTTTCTATAATACTACTACATGTCACATGTCTGGGACTTACATAAATCTGCAAATAATTACTTAGTTTTCTCTGGTTTTCATCTGATTATATGCTTAGCATCCTATCTGATTTTCAGAAATAGGAGAGAATGAAATGTTGTTACAAGGTATGTGTAGCTCCAACATATTTAATTAAGCTTTGTGTAAATCTTGGGTTTCAAGTATTCATTTATTGAATGTGCTTGTATTTCAGAGATTGTTAATATAATCTTGCTGTTTGAAGAGGAAGTGTTTTTAAAAGCTTCTCTGAATCCTGCATCTAATTTACAAATCCTGCACGTAAAGCTCAGAATATTGTCTTTGCCATTTTCGTCCTTTGTAGAATTATCATTTATAATGTAGCCCATGATAACAAAAATGCAGTTCCTGAAGATGCCATAGTAAAATGCTTTTCTACTTTCCTTTTTTTTTTTTCCCCTTAACAGAGAGTAAGAAACAGATCACTGGAGGATGTGGTTTTGCTAAATGTTGACACAAACACTCTAGAAACTCCTTTTAATGACTTGAACAACCTACCTGGTGAAGTGGTGAGTCTTACAGATATTTAATTCTTCCTTTCTTATACAGATGCTTGAATTACTAGTAGTTATTTTTGCTTGGTTTTGCTGGTATAAAAGGAATAAGGAGTGAAAAGCACCAAGTGTAGACCCCTATATTTGAGATTTTAAGCTTTTTGACAGTTGAGGAGATGTTGAATGGAACATCATATTTCTCATTGTAAAAGTAGGATCATAATTATAAAGCTAGCTGCATTCATTAGGCATAGCTGCTTTAAACGCAAGAGTCTCTTCATCTCATCTTAATCATTATATTACAAAGTAGGCATTTCTGTCTGCCTAGTGGCATGTCTTGCAAAAGAACGAGAGTTTTTGAAGGCAAAAAGAAGAAGGGGGCCAATTATCGGCTTCTGCTTCCCTGCCACCTGCCAGCGCTTTCCTTTTAATTAATGATCTGATGGCACTGGTCAATATAATAAGAAATGCTTGTACAGTTGGGGTCAGAAAATTCAGGCTTTGATCTTCTTCAACTTTCTGAAACATTTATTTGTTTTCTCTAAATTATTTCAGTTTTATTTTAATCTCTTCTATCCTGCTGAGGGCTGTGTGAGTGAAAACCTATACTGTTTGTCATTTGCTTTGGCAGAGCAAAGACTGCTTACTTAGAATTCTATTTGTAAATTAAACTGCAAACCCAGTTTGTCATAAAAGACATCTGATCCTTTTGAAATGACGAAAACTGTCTTTTGTCTGTAAAGGATGATAAATTAAGTGCCAGTTCCTTCTGGACTTTGATCTTGCAGAGGGTGTCCCTTCCCCCCCCCCTTCCCCCTTTTTTTTTTTCTCCTTATTGCCTATAGGGGAACATACTCTGTATATCATTTTAAATAGTCACAAAATTCCCTTACCTTGTTTTTCCTAATAGAGCTCTAAAAGAATATCATTGTGAAACCACTCTTTTGCTTATTTAGTTATTGATGCTCGAACTGTCACGAATGGTTGTTGAGACAAAGAATTTTATATTAAAATGTGAAATCGAAGAGTTACATTTTCTGAAATCGTGAATCATAAAACCGAACTCTCTTAATCAAATTAAGGTGCTGTAGTGACATACTATGTCTTTGGGTTTTGTCGGTGATTTGTGTATTTTTATTACAATAGAAACCAAACTCTTGAGGATTATATTAATGTAATTTCCCTTCCAATTTAAGGATGTTAAAATCTGGATTTCTAATAGGTCATCTGTTCAGTGTTTCTTCTGATCCAGTATGTTAGTGTATGAAAAAGCTTACAAATGCACACACTTACATGTAGGTACAGTAATTTTGCCTGTACTCTATTGTTCAAGAGTATAACCAGTTAAGTAAAAAATGAGTCTTTTCTGGTGTGTCAGTAATTTTAACTGACCTTATGTTCAGTGTCTAAGGTTGAGGTTATAATGGCATGGAGGAACATACCTCTTGTCAAATAATAGCTGGATGCAGAATTGAGAATCAGGCGTCATCTTCCATAAGATATTGGAGGTGTAGCTGAAGGTCCTTCAAACAGGAAAAATGGATATTTGTGCAATGAGAGGGACTTCTCATGTATTTTATAGATACATATTGGAATGATCTCTTAAATGAGTAGGCTAGCATGAAGAAAATAAGGAATACAGATCTTCATACATTTAGAAGTATATTCTCCCCCAGGATATATGCATGTTACTATTATTAATGTTAATGAAGGTTATCCAAGTGTACAGGCTATACATTAGACTTGAAATATTTGATTGCATATCTAATATAGAACAAAACTGAGCAACCTATGAATATAAATATATTTGCAGAATTTCAGGGTTTTCTAATGAAGCTTTTAATTTGAACGTTTCTATCTCTTCCTCTACTTCAGTCTGTAAAGCACTTTAATTAAAACAGCTTATTGGAAAACATGTACCATTGTAGTGGGAAAACCTGGGAACAAAAGGCACTGAAAATATCTGTGTTTGGCTCATAAGCACTGAAAATATCTGTGTTTGTTCTCTTTTTGCATTCATGAGGGCCAGTCCAAGTTGCTAATATCTCAGTTAAAAAATGTAAGATGTAGGAGTGTAGAGTCAAAATGGTAAGTTAGACTTAAAACATTAAAACAAATGTCAGAGATACTTGCATGTGAAACACTTCAACGTATATAAATAAACTTCATAAGTGCACATACAAGGGCAGTAAAACTTCTGATGAAAAAGTATGGTGAGTACCTCTGAAGAGTGTTAAAATAGAATGAAGAACTGAAAGCATAAAAGAAGCTGTAGTCTTACCATCCCTTTCAAAAATTGATTCCAGGTTGGTTTGCAGCCTAACAAAAGAAATACATTATTTTCAAAGAGTTTTCTAAAACTGTTTCTTGTGTCTGAAGGAAATTGAGTAATTATTTTCTTGATCAACAAGCCTGATGATGTCCTCACAGCATAGGTATTTAATAGCTTACCCAAGTATAAGTAATATGTCTATTAAAATGCTCTGATTGTGTATTTTTTCATGATAAATCTAAGATTGAAAAAAAAAGCCATTATTATATGGCATTATCTAATAAACTGTATAATAAATTAACTGAGATTTAAAGGCATTTTTAAATCATTCGCTTAAGTATTTAAATTATAGTTACAGGCTAGATGACTTTCTATGCATGTGAACTCTATTATTCTGTCAGACTGACCAGTGGTCTTGACTGTGCAAAGGTCAGTGGTCACAGTTGTCCTGAATTACCAGTCCTTTTTTCATGTGGACCCTCTGCTGCGTTGCATGCTGTAATCTTCTTAATGGCTTCATTCCAATATTCACACATAATATTTTAGATTTATTGACTGTTAGAAATACTACCATGCCAGTAGCAGTTCCGCTACTCCTAAGGTATTTAAAATTGGAAAAATAAATCAGTGCAAGACTTTCAGGAATCCTTTGTTTTCTTAGAGGGGGGAAAATCCCTCTTTTTCGTCTCTTCTGACAAGAACACTTGTTTTTAAATTTCATCATTTCACTGTGAATTTGTCTATTATTTCATAATTAAAAAAAAAAGCAAAGCAAATAAGTAGCTACTTCGTGGGAGTGAATTTCCTAGTGCAATAATACATAGATCATCGCTTTAATTACGTAAGACATTAAAAAAGGACATTTGTGGTGTATATGAATTAGTGTAGACCATAGACAAAAGTTTATAAACTTTGTCCTGATCCTGCAATACCTGCTTGCAGTTAACTGACAAAAAGATTACTCCTGTGCTCAAGTTTGAACACTTTCAAAAAAAGCTTAGAGAACGGAGGGCATTGCTTTTAGCAACCAGGTCTTATTGATTTCTCCATAGACAAAGCAGAAATTTATAAATATGATCTTCAGGCTTTAGAGGTTTTTAGCATCTTCTCTGGTCATTAAATATTGTTGACAGTAAAATCTTACAGAGCTGTTGAAACATGCATAACTTTTGCAGCATGTGGTGCCTAAACACTATGATGTAATACAGAATCTAAACAGGGTTTTGGAGTTTTAGTTTTGAGATTCCTAAATTCACAGGATTTTACCACTGTTCAATTGGGCATTTGAATGTTACTGTTCTAGAAGTAGCATTTGAGAAGTAGGCTGTAGTTGACATAGAAAATTAAAGTTACTTTACTACAATTACTGGGAGGGAAAATTATTTCTGAAAATACAACAATTAGTAGTATTATAAAGAAGTTACGGTCAACATGTAGCAGTGAAACTGAGGAGTTTTGGTTTTTTTTTTGTGAAATTTGCGTATTATAATTTACTGTGTTTTCCCCATCCAAAAATAGCCAAAATTATTACTAATATATTTTAGAAACTCAGAGCAGTTTGCTGTGTTTGCAGTGTTATGAGGCAACTGTTTACTTTGAATAAATTCTTGAAGTTGAGATCGTGTTGAGCCTTGATATAGTTTTAAAAGGTAGAATATGAGATTAAAAAGTACAATTAAGTTTTGAAAACATTTGTATGTGGTTGTTTTCATCTAAACAAGTGTCTGTGTTGAAATGCTGGAGGGCTGAGATGTCAAAATCTTGTGTTTGTAGATAATATCAAAGATGTAGAAGCCCTTTCATTAACAGTATTGATTTTAAGTCATATCAGATTCCATTTTGTTCTAAGGGTTTGTTTCTCTTCTCTGCTATCTTCTCTCACTTTCTTGCTGTGGAGGGCGGGCTTAATTTTATAGTGACACGATCTGATGGGGAATGCCAAAAAAATGTTTAAAGTATAAGAACTGTCACTGATACCAGAGAAATACCTGGGATATCTTGTTTTCAGGGATCTGGTAGTCATTGGGAACCCCAGTGCATGGTTCTGCATTTCTCATGCAACAAATGTTTTGAAGACTTCTATATGAGCTTAAATTTGTATGTGCGCTTAAGATTTTGCATGAGCAAAGGCTTTGAGTAATAGTTATATAATATTATTAATGTGTTGTTTAACTTTATGCACAGTTCTATTCTTCTACTCACATGGATATTGAAGAAAGATTAGTAATGCTTTTTTTCTGATCAGATAGTTATATTTTAGGAATCTTAGAAAGGACATAGGGTGATTATTTTAAAAAATGATGCTTTTTGTTTTGATGACCACCACAGTGTGTTTCTACAATTTAGGTATACTTAATTCCAGAAGAAACCTGAATCACATATCAATCTCGTGACTTAATAAATCTCTGAAAAACTATTCTATTGTTTTAAACCTTCCTGAAGCTCAGATTGCTCTTCATTGGTAGTGTTTAGCAATCCACTGAAGTCACCTTTCTGTGAGAAGCTGTTGCTAGGAAGATAAAACTGTTTGCTTCTAGTGTAAATTAATACCATTTCTAAAATGGATTCCTAGTGTCTTCCATAAATAAATTTTAACAGCATTCTAACCCCTGTGGCTTGTTTTTTGAGTTATTTTTCTTTTTTAACTTTGTATAAGGCTATTTTTGCTTATGACATGCAAAGAATGGGAGAAGAGACGCTTGGCATTTTAATCATAGATAGGTAGATGGATTAAATCATACATGAGGAAAAGATTTTGATAAAGATGGTGCTTGGTATTATTTTTTTTCCTTGATGTCAGAATTATGTAATTTCTTTGAAACCCTTAAGAGCTATTAATGATGTCACCAAAGGGATGTCTTGTTTTTAGGTTCATGGATCTAAGCAATCGCAATCCTGCTGTGCACCAAGTCCTGCTAAGTAGTTCATATCACCCAGTCTCTTACCTATACCTACTGTATTGAATGTAATAACAATCACTCTGTTTTTTGATTAAGCTGGGGAGCTGAGAGAACTTACTGGTAACAAACCCAAAGGTTCAGCTGGGTTTGCCATCACTTGGTGTTGGGATAAGCCCTGAGTAAGCGCTGTCCCCTCTGCACGCATGTTTGCTTACCTCAGCAAGCAAGTCTAGGCAGGTCTCCAGGGTGCTTCAGACTCAAATTGTGACAATAGGGAAATCAGGGTTGTGGTTTACATTATCTCTCTGCAGGCTTTTTCTTAAGAGCACTGCGCTCCTAGTACTTCTGCAGAATAATCAAAGTAGAGCTCTTCCTGCCTTTTACCATTACCTCCTGAGAAAAGCAGAAGTTGGAGGAACTTTCTTTGAATTCCAGCATAGCATTTCTGAGGCTCAAACTCCCTCCAGAATGGCAAGCACAAAAAATGTGCATCTTGTGTTCACAGTCTTGAGTTGGAGAAGCTGGCTGTAAATTGCCAGCCCATTGTGATGTTCTTAATATTGTTGAACTAATAACTTATGAATACTGCAGTGAAGCAGATTTGTTGCTTTCTGTTGTTCTTTTTAACAGTTTTTTGCTTCAAGCATCCTGTTTATCGACTTATGTCAGGGTACATAGAGCCTGCCAGAATTCACCTCTCCCACATTATCCAATAAATCCTCTGCTCTTACATCATATTTACCCCCTTTCTTCTCTTACCTTGTCTTACCATCTGCCATAATTTCCCCCAAACTCACAGGGTATAATTTAGAAGAATGTAGATTTAAAAGAATACAGAGAATTTTCTACCTTTTCCCTCCCTTACATTTAGAGAATTTGTGCTTTGTCTGTCATGCCAGAGACAACATTTTAAGATTGACAGTTCTTTTTTTTATCTCATGTTACTGCTTATGTTTTTGTGAAACTGAGCTGACATTGATGGGCAGATTTCCTTTCTACAAAGGATATATACATTTATTCCCCTGGGGTTAAATTGACCTCATTTTTAATAACTTTGAAATAATCATGCAATCCAGAAAAAACAAAAAAACAAAACCCAAAACAACAGCAACAAAAAAAACCCCTAAACCAAACCCATGCATTTATTTTTTCAACCTTGAACTGCTTAACAGATTTTTGTACTCAGACTTGTACTTTTTTCTTCTTTCTTTTGAGATGTAAGGGAAAAACATAAATGAGCACTGGTGTATGCTTTCCATGGGCTAAACGAATCAGGCTCCAAACTTTTATCTAGATCTGTGGAACCTGGATATAAATTGAAAAGATCACAGCTATGGGGAAAAGACCTATACTGTAAGGGCCTTTCTGCATAGATTATGAACACCATAACTCAATAATTTTTTTTTTTTCAAAACTATAGTTATAATTGGACCCAATGGGGGTCTCTCTCTTTGATCAGATCACAGTAACTGTGACTTTACACTGGAAAATGTCACTACTATGAAGGTTTATCACCTGTAGAGCTGGTCTTTTCTCTGATGCCATGTTCAGTTCTCATTAGCATTATTCAAAGTTTAGTTGTTAATTAGGTTGACACTTCAATTACAATCATCATCTACAAGAGCAGTCAGGACTGCTTGCATAAAGAAACAAAAAGATACTCATTCTTGCATGTATTTCTGACAGAACGAAGGCTGCCTTAGTAATTGTTTTTACAGTGTTTTGTTTAAAGAATAACTCTATTACTTTGTATGGTATTTAGTGACTTAAAGATTGCTTTATTGGGTATATTGCAACACAAAAGGATGTAGAAATATGTATTCTATATAATTGGAGTTGACTTACTTCTCTGATGTCCCTCATGATGAAAATTAGGAGAATGTAGACTTTAACTGGGTGTAATCTGCATATCTTTAAAGAACGCTGTAATAATTTCAGAATAACGTGATTTTTATCCAAAGTATCTCTGTGTAAGAGTTATCTAAATCTAAATTTTCTTTTTTTTTTCCCCCTAATTCGATATAATTGGCAATTGCCATTTGCCAAGTCAAAAACCACAAACCTACTTAAAAGGAAAATATGAAAAACGTCAAGCACTAAAATAGGATTTTTTTAATTTTTTTTTTTAATTTTAGTTTTTGTTTTTTTAAACTGCAGATGCCTCCTAAGTGGTGGTGTTACTTTTTTTCCTTCTTTCAAATGTTCTTATCATTGAGGACAGTTCTAAAGGCAGTGTAGTACTGAATTTATGCAGACTTCTCAACTGTTTGACAGCGGTAGCAGGTACTCCCATGGTGCATGGGAAATTATATAAGACAGTAATTAGACTTTAAAAAAACCCTAAAACTGAATAGAAAGTGGCCATTAAGAGTCGTTAAAAATAAGCCTTTGTAGCAGAAGTAAAAAATATCCGACTGTCTCCATTCAAAACAAGTAGGTACATGTTATGAGTGAAAAAAAAATCTACAGAAAAGCGGCTCACATGCATTTTACTGTAAAATAATTAAGCTTATTTATGTCAAGAGGCCTTGGTAAAAAGAGAGCATAAACCAATTTGCATTAGCACTCTACCATCATCCCCTGCTTTCATTTCAATTAACAGACCAGCAGGTGCTCTTTGCAGTTAAAAAGATAAGCTATCAAGGAGGAGGATGAATTTTTGGCTGACCTGTAGACACCATGGTTTGCCTGCTGATTGGGTTCATACCTCGCTGTACCAATTTCTGAGGTGTTAATTTAACTGTTCCACTCTGTCGTGCAGGTCTCGGCCTTGAAAAATAAACTGAAAAAGCAGTCTACAGCTACGGGTCATGGAGTAGCCAAGGCCTTTCTTCGGGCACAGGCAGCGCTGTTTGGATCCTACAGAGATGCACTAAGATACAAACCCGTAAGACGTCTTTACTTCTTTATTGATTTATGAGAGCATGGTCTCATTCGTTGCAAGAAAAATACGAAGTGTTTTACCTCCAGTCAAATAAAATGTTATAAATCTTACTCTATGCTAAGAATACATTGGCAATTTAGAAGAGACTACCACCTCCTGACAATGAGTTATACTGAAAAATAAATACTCATCCAGCCAGCTATTTTCTTATTTGTATCACCTGTATAAATTATTTAGTGTAAAGTCAGATTGTACTAATGAAACTGCTAACATGCAGTTTGCCTGGTTTAATGTGGTGAAGAATCGAAGAGGCTGTACCTTTGACTCCATTGTTTTTCACTTCATTGGTCTAGAGACTTTGCTGTTTGAGGCCAGATGCTTTTTATTTCCTAGCAGAAGCCGTATATGAGTCAAACAAGTATCTTTTCTCTCATACGGTTATCTTGATTCCACTGAGAAGTTAGGAAAAATGAAAATCCATTTCATCCCATCAGAATTTCAGATTTTGTATTTCAGCCATTTTGCTAGTAGCCAGTAGATGAATGTGCCATTCACTTTCATCCTTTCTGGTCTATGAGGATGGCACATATTGAGCCTATTAGAGAGAAAAGAGTTTATGAGAAACAAGAGATTAATTTCATCGTTCAGTCCAGGTTCTTTTCTTATGGTATTTGCAAACTACTGATATAGTTCCATCTGAAGGGGAAGGAGGGTTGGTGTGGGGTTTTTTGGGGTTTTTTTGGTTTGGGGTTTTTTTGTGTGTGTGTGCGTGTGTATTGCTTTTAGTTGGGTTTTTGGTTTGGTTTCTTTTTTCCTCCACTGATTGCGTAGAAAAGAAGATATTTATGAAACCATTGTGGCCTGATAGGGTTTGTTTTGGCTTTTTTTAAGATATGTTATTTCAGAATATCTCAACAAGCAGAAGTCTACTGGCATGTGTTGGACTGGCATCAACTTGTCCAAAGACAAAGCATGTTTAAAAATATAAATAAATTATTATTTTGAGCTGCGTTCACATGGTTTTAAGCTAATTTAGCTATTTTGCAGAAATTTTATTCTGGGTTAGTAGAAACCAAGAGTTGTCGTCCCATGATTGTTCAGCTCATTCTACATGTGCTTTTTCAACTCAGTTTAATGCATTGTGAATTGGAAAGTTCAAAAAATCAAGTAACATTTGACTGTATCAGGACTATTTCTGAGGAATCGCAAAACTTGTGAACTCTTATTGTAAAGAAAATACTAGCCTTTGCTTTGGAGGTTGCGGTGCTAGATCTAGTAAGGAAATCTAAGCCACAGCTATGGGCTTTATTTACATTTTTTCAGGAGCTCAAATAGAATTCATGTAGAACATTTGTAGGTGGTATACTTAAATGAGGTTATTTTCCTGTATAGATTTGGAATACTTTTGCTTTAAGTAAGCTTGCCAGATTTACAGAATCGAGCACCAAGAGGTTTTGGGGTACCATTTTTAAGATCAGAAACATCTGATGCAAAATAGTATATTTGGATAGTTATTGGTTGCTTGGAAGTTGAAAAATATGTTTTAGTGAGCTATTTTCCTTGGAACAGTGTGATCTGTATGATTTTAACTTGAAACATGAAACAACTGTCATTAATATTCACTTTGAGTAAAGAACAGCTTTAATAGTGTCTGTACTCATCCAACACTTCACTCCAAACGCTGTTCATCACACTGAACACCCATTCTGTGCAACTGTTTGTTTTCAGCAGAGGACAGATTCTCCTCGGTATAGCAATATGTCTTGAACAAACGTCTAGCAATTATTGAAAAAAAAAAGTGATTGGTGAAATGGAAAATGGGAAGCTTCAGGGGTCTTGAAAGGAGTTCAGTGGGACTCCAAAAGACCATATGGAAAACTTGACTACTTTAATACAGACAGGAAATTTTACATACAACAGATAAAGGTGATCATATATTTTTGTGTAATAAATGGTAATAACAAAATTAACTTGGTAAAGGTTTCCAAGAGAAGTGGAAATAGTTGTTTTTTTCTGATTTCATCATGATACTGAATTAAAGAAATTGCTCAAATTGATATAACTGCAAAAAGTATTTTTGTAATATACTACACTTTACCTTAACGAATACTGCATAATTGGAGCTGATCTATGGAGTAAAACACTACTGACATCCCCACAATGTGCATTTCTAGGTTTATTGTGGTTCTTATATTAGTCTGATGTTGAATACTGAATACCCATGACTGGCTGGATCTCAATTTGTGCTTTAGTTTTTAGTCCAGAAGGAATTCAGTTAGGTGGGGATGCTTGAACAAAGTGCTTCACTGTAATATGGTGAATGACCAAAACATAATCCATAACAAAATATCATTAGTGAAATGGTGAATTATAATGTTTTTGTATATGGTCTCTTTCACGTAGAGGACTGCAATCCATTTTGAGATGTTGGGTTAGATACTCTGACAGGTGAATATGCATGGAATTTGGGGGGGGGGGGTTCTGGCAGTGGCAATGAGGTCATTCAAACTGTTTTGGTATAAGGAGCCCTGGTACATAGAAAGGCAAGTGGTCAGTGCATGGCTGTACTCACCCGGCTAGCAGCTGCAGTGGGAGCCATTGTGCCATCTGCAGCATCAGGGATCACAGTTTTGACCACAAGAGTAAACCTACTGGGACGTTGCTATTGTGAGATAAATGCTTCTTAGATAATGTAAATGTATATACAAATTCAACTTATGTATATTTTGGGTTTTCACAATTTAGCCTTGAACCTTTTGTTGCTTTTCTTTAGGTAGTCCAGCATTTGGGAATTTATCATGAAGCAATATTGGATGTTCCATGTTTCGGAATTGCATGCATAGGTTGGAGATAGATAGAAGATTAACATTGTGCAGTTTGTGTCAATTTGTCAATCAATATACGTGCAGCATTGTGGGTTTTTTCTGTCTGTTTTACTTTACACATGCTTCATGAGAAATTTTTAGACGCCCTTCCTCATATCAGACAATACCTACGCCAGTCAAACATTTTAACAGCTCTGTGATGGTTAGGGAAAATGGGCTTTACATATATACTTGTGCAAACCTAGCAGATGAAAGTGAAGACTGGTAAATTTTTTCAATTAGTTATATACAGTAAAGTCAGTAAATAAAACACTATATGATGTAAGGAATTCTTAAACAGGCAATATTCCCTAATCTATGTCTAGAGGGAGTGGTAGATAACAGAACGAAGGAGGAGTGGAAAAATGGTTACTGTAAAAGTATTCCCCATGATAGAGATTAATTTTAACATCATCTGGAATATAAAGCAGAAAAGTTGTTTGCTCCTAAGAAGCAAATGTCAGTCAGGAAGAAATACAGGTGTGGGGTTTTTTGCTTTTTTTTTAAAAAAGGTAATTCATCATGATAGGACAAATGCATTTCAAATGTATTTCAAATAAATCCTCTTACTTATGGAATATATGCAACAGCAATTTGTTATCTGCCTTTGCAAAATTGTCTTTTCTTTAAAGAATTAGCTAACAAAAGATGAGGACTTAGAAAAAGTATCACCTCTTTTGGGGAAAAAGTCCTCAAAGCTCCTGATGTTAAAACAAAAGAAATGAACCCTGGATAGCTTTGGTTTAAGTTATGATGGTTGTAACATCACTCATCAGAAATTAAAAAATGAAGAGCAAAGGCTAATGGCTTGCTCTGGAATGCTCAGCAGTAGGAGTTCATGGTCTCATCAGCACGCCAGGGGTGCCGAGATAACTTCCAGCTTGAAGATAGCACAACCTGTCAGACCTCACTTTAATTGAATGCTAACTGGAGTGCTTTGGGCCAATATTGACACTATTTCAAGTACTGACATTGGCTGTCCAACATATGCAGATATCTGAAGGAGTGCTATAGGGATGCTGGGGACGGACTCCTCATGAGGGACTGTAGTGAAAGGACAAGGGGTAACGGGTTCAAACTTAAACAGGGGAAGTTGAGATTGGATATAAGGAAGAAATTCTTTACTGTGAGGGTGGTGAGGCACTGGAAGGGGTTGCCCAAAGTTGTAAATGCTCCATTGCTGCCGGTGTTCAAGGCTGGGTTGGAGAGAGCCTTGGGTGTCATGGTTTAGTGTGAGGTGTCCCTGCCCATGGCAGGGGGGTTGGAACTGGATGATCTTAAGGTCCTTTCCAAGCCTAACTATTCTATGATTCTATGAATATACAAGAAATCAAAATAATGCAATTAAATGTTATATTAGGAAAGAAAAGTTTTTTCAATATTCAGAGTGCATCTGAATTACTTGAGAATGCATAAAATGATTGCTTATAATTTAGTTTCAGAATGAAACCTTTTGAGGACAGGTATCTCTTGCAATCTATGTTGACTTATTTACCTTTTTGCCAAGAGTCATGCTTAAAAAGTACAGCAGAGTATAGAAACAGAGAGAGCAATGGAATGCCAGAACACATTTGTGTTTAAATCCAGAAGCACCCGTGTAATATCTATTATAACTATTTATTGCTACTTCCATGAGAATTTTATTTTACATGTTTAAAACTGTATCGTTTAATTTGTCTTAAGGACCACAGTAGCTGTTATTGTATTAATAGGAGTTATTACAGGGTGGAATTGTGACTATAAGAAATATCTGCACATCAGAATCTTTTATTTGGGTAGATTGCAAAAAAATTTTCAGATTTTGCAGAAATCTGTTTGCAGTTTTAAACGGCACCTTCCTGAGTAGAATCACACGTCATACTCCGTTATCCCCTGGCCTTTATCTCTGAAAGTTATGATAGCAGATGAAATTTCAGCTTTGTACTTCTTTGGTTTTAAGCAGAAGAGTTTTAATATCAAAATCAAAATGGTGTTTAATACTTTGGTGGTGGGTTTTTTTTTTTATTTATTTGTTTTAAAGTAAATTATACAAAACTGAAGAAGTTTCGGCCATACCTACCAACCTTACACTCTTAATGTAATAAGCAAGAGCTACCATATGAAACATTATTAATTATAGCAGTATTACAAATATGAGTCATCTCATGCTAGAGCAATATGAATGTTTTCTGAAATAAAGAATTAAAATGTGCTTCCTCTTCAAGTTAAATATCACTAGATTTAGAAAGCACAAACGTTCCTTCTAATCTAAATTATTTTTCCTTTTAAAATGATCACGCTGTTTTAACTCACTGTTTTCATGTTCCATTGAGGTCTGTATAAATAGGTTGCTTAAAAAGTGAATGTAGCTTAGAGTAAGAAATTCCTGCTGTGTGCGGCAAGCTATGAAAGGGGAAGAAAATTCTATAGCAACTGTTGTTAAACGAACAGATATCCTGTTTGGGCATAGGTTGTTTGGTCTGAGTATTAGCTGTCTACTTTTCAGTATAGAGTCCCCACTGGGTTTTGATCGAACTTGTTTTGAAAGTACATTGTAGATCAATACGACAGGAGGCATTTGATGGTCTACTAGTTAAATATCAGTGGAGCATTCCTCCAAAACTCAGTTTCTAAAGGTACCTGTTTGTATTTGCAGAGATGAGAATGTTGTAAGTCTTATGTACAAAACCTCCTAGAGCTATATTTGTTTATATTGGTTCAATAATTTATTTTTAAGAGCACTTCAAAAGGCTTCAAGTTTTACATTAATGATCTTGAAGATTTGCTGAAGTTTTATTTGGAAAAAAATTTTGTTGTTCAGAGCCTTGTAGAAATAAAAAAGTTAGAAATTGATTGCATTATGTAGTGCAGTTTCAGTAAAGTTACAACAGCTACTCTGAGAAAACTTCAGTCTGGAATTTCTACAGGTTTCAACAGATTTTCTCATTTTGATGTGCTCAATAGGTAGGAGCTTTAAACATACTCAAATTTTTAAAGCAACCTTGTTCTGAGTAGGTTCAAATAAAAGATGACTTTTGAATGTGAAGTCTTTATAGATCTAAATAAATTTTCAGCTAAGGAATAGCTTTGGTTATTCTTTCTCTGAATACTGATAAGGGAACAGATGCACCAATGCATGAGTGCTTACTAAGTATCTGAGGCATCCAGTGATTAAAGGAAAGTATTTGGGAAAATATTACAGCGATGCACTAAAAATCTGTGTTGAACTACCATTTCCTGGCATTCTGTTATATGGCTTGGGCAGGGGAGAAGTGCCGTCAAGGGTGACTCTCTGATTGCTCTGTTTCCCCAGGCTGATGTGGAAGGGAGAGCAAGCATGCCTGTTTTCTGATGAGATATAACCTCTCCTTTTTCTCTTTCATTTTTTCCAAGACAATTGGCAAAGTGACAGTGAAAGCATAGCTTAATTTTCCTTATTTACAAAATATACTATTTAGAAAACGATTTTCTTTCATGTTTCATAGTATGTCATGAGCTGTCATCTAGTATGTTCTGCACTCCCATAAAGCCTCTGTATTTCCGGAAGACATTTCTTTATGTAGCAACAATACATATATTTGTAAATAAAAATAAAAAAAGGAGTTGTTATAATTTGCTGCCTTGAAATTTTTTTTTGGAAGAACTACAGAGCTGAGAGGAGAGTCTGCCCTCAGGAACACTGTGTCTTGTACCACCATGTCTCACTGGAGACTATTCCATTTGTTTTGATGCACTTTTTGCTAACTAGCTTGGGGTCATCTTCTTAAAGACAAGAGTCTTTAGGAACTCATGAATAGCTAATGCAAAGTGGGTCAAGAAGGCACTGCTGTTTAAGGCACCACAAACATTTCAAGCTATTTGACAGATCCAGCATGTCCTGCATGTGCTCAGTTTTCACAAGTTATCTTGGGATAAGAAGTAGGTAGCGTAAGTTGGTTGTTTCTCCTAGAGACTTGATCAGTGAAGTGCTACATACTGCACTGAGATGGCTTTGCATATCACAGCTTTCCAGCTAGTCCTGTGAAGGGGAAGGAACGACGTTAGGTGAATGTATAGCTTCTGGCTCTTCTAGGGAGGTTTCTTTTCTGAAAGAGGTTCTGTAAACAAATAAGGATGTAAAACTTACAAACAAGTTAAATATGAACCTAAGTACTTTCTGAATAGTATTGGACCTCTTAAGAGAGACTTAAAGCAGGGAAGCTATTAATAGTATGTAAGGATTAAAAAAATTCAGTGATTTTACATTTCCTTGGATCATACTTGAACTATTTAAAAACAAAGTGCAGGAGTGTAAAGAGCAGTTGAAAATGATGCAGAGCCACTCCACCAAACTCAGCTAGGTCACAAGTAGGAAACATCTTGTGATGTTCTGGGAGCGCATAACTGTTCAGTCAGCCAGAACAGTAGGAAAATGAAGTGGCATGTGTGGTTAAATAGGGTTAGGAGGAGAATGCTGTTCTGGTCATGGGCATGGATATATTTGTCTTTAAAGTGGGTGGTGGAGCTATTGTGAAGATCAGTATCACAGCTGTGTTTGATCTTTTCTGGTTTGAATGGCTGAGGTCTCTTTTATTCTGTTGTGAGACTGCACTGTTACATGTAGCTTTTGGGTAGTAAAATATACTATAGTAGGTTTAGGTGTGGCATTTTGTTAGATTCCACATTTTCTGTCTTAATAATTGTTTCTAACCTGGTAGTTATTGTGGTTTTGTAAACTGGGGTGAAAGGCCTTTTGGCTTCTTGATGAAATCAGTTCATGTATTTTCATCGCACACAAACTTTGTAATATTCCTATAGTCTATCCAGTCATGCCAAACAGCTTAAAGTATTTATTACAAAGTATTGACAAGAATAACAGTACTGGAGAGAATGCTCCTCAAAAATGTCCAGTGGTCTAGTGCAAATGAAGTTAGCAGATTTGAAATGAGATTAGGGACTAGCATAGACTCAGTTTGATTGTTTGTAAGGGATCTTATTAGTATCTTTTATTTTTCAAGAAGTACTGTTTTCAGTGGTAATTTTTTTCAAAAAGCAGGTTTCGGTGGGTACTTCTTTATCTTTTATCCAAGTGTTTTGGTGCAGGGTTTTTGGTAACTATAGGCTATGCTCTTTTCTCATGTTATGGAAATACATTTCATTGTTTAAATTTCAATCTCATCTGTCAAGACTTTCTCCAGAGCAACGTTCCAAAAAGTCTGTAGCTTTTGCTTTATATAAAAATAAAGTAGATACTTTTTTTCAATAATGTCCTGTTAAATCAGAAACATGTTTATCCATCTTCTCATGTTTTGTAGAATAAATGTAAAAATAACAGTGGTGCAGACACATATTTTGGTCTAAATTAGAGTTACGGTTTAGTAGCGTTGCTGATTTAACATACCAGGGAATCAGAATAACCCTGAACAATAATGCATGTGAAATTATTTGAAGCAGTGGACCTGCTCTTCCTCAAAATATGAACCACTTACCTGATTATTAATGGAGAGTGCTTTAAAGGTAATATGAATCAAATGTAAACCTCTTTAATTTTTCCTTCCAGTGCGTTTTATAGGCCTACAAACCAGACACTCAGTTGCAAAATGTATTTTGAGAACTCTTTCAATATTGCATGAAGATTTTGGGCTTTTGTTGTTGTCTAAGTCTGTTTAATTAGATGCATGTTTTTCAAGATTGCTTGAAAGGGAATAATTGCATGTATTGGTTATTAATAAATGATTTTGTAATGGAGAATTTAAAATAAATGGGCGTATTTCTGTGCTCTAGTTACCGTCTAACTTTTTCTGCTTAAATATTTTAGGGAGAGCCTATAACATTCTGTGAGAATAGTTTTGTGAAGCATCGTTCCAGTACTACGAAGCAGTTCCTGGAAACGGCTGTTAATCTTCAACTGTTTAAACAGGTACCAGAGGGTAAATGACCCATGTTTAATGATTTTCTTGTAAAACATGTACATACTTAAATACATTTTCCTTTCTGTCAGCTTATGGAATCCTGGGATAAATTATAAGTACATCGTGTACAGAAAGTATTCTCAGTTATTGTTGTATTTTTGAATCTTCAGTTGTAGTTAAAAAGCAGGGGGAGGGGGAACTCAACAGAAAAATAACCCCAGGATGCAGACCCAGTGCAACATCTCTTGAAAGCCAGTCAGCTTCTTATCTAAACAAGAAAAATCATGGATCTCCCAGCTTGACGGCTGAACTTCATTTTCAGCTGTCTTGGCTCCTAACCAAAGAACCTAAACAACATAGTGTTTACTTAAATTGGACTTGAGTGGGCTTTTATTTAAAAACTGGATTCATACTGTGATTGCAGTTTTCATTGGTAGGCTTTTTGCAGTATGTGCGTAAAGAATGTTACAAACCCAAGCCATAAGGGTGGCCTGAAGAACTTTAGGTGATCTGTTAATGCAGATTTTGAGCTAATAGAGAACAAATTGTTGGCACAGCTCAGTAATAGTTTTATTACAGTCCTTGAAATGATTTTTTTCTTTTATTTATTCTGTAACTCTTTTCTCTCTCTTATCATCACATGACCCCTTTGCATCAAAAGGGTGTTAAGAATCTTATTACTAGGTTTTTAGTAAAATCAAGGAAAACCTGAATGAAAATCAAGGAAAATCTGAATGTAATCAGACAACTCATAGAAATATATATTTTCCTGCAGATATCTGGAATGATTGAGGCACAGGAGTTCATGTTTAAATAAGCTGGTGGACTCCTTTGAAGATATACTGCCATGATAGATAAGGGAAATTCATTATACATAGAATCTCCTAATTTCCAAAAAACATTTGGTGTTAATCAGAGGCTAGTGTCTAACGTAAAGATTTATGCAAGGATGATAATTTGTAGAAGTCCTGTGAAAATATGTTTCTTCTAATTGTATAAAAGTTAAGGAGATACTGATCGTAGAGTGGGGCTCCTTTAATTTTACTGTGGTTTATACATTAAAAAATGTAAGTAAAAATATAATAATGAAGAATAAATCTGAGACCTTCTGCAGCATCCAGCACATGATTGAAAAGGAAAGAAATAATGGAGTAAACAGTGTTGTTTATGTTTTGTATATCTCACTGTGATAGGCTAGCATGAAACTTTCTTAATAGGAAGCTGCTTACAAGCAATGTTTCTAAATTGTTTTCACACTGTTGCTACTAAAGCAAGACCTTCAGCTTAAGAAAAAGGCTTAACTCCACTGAAATGAATGGGCTTGTCAATGTGACTCTGTACTTACCCATTACATTTTAATGTGTGTTCAATTAAGCAGAATCAGTTTACAGTTTGTTTATAGCTTGTTTTAATTTTATTTCAGCTACAGAAAATAATATATTTTAGAGGATTAGGAAATAGTAACAATTTTGATGATGTGTGTAGTTTAATAGTACTACTAATAATAGGGTTTTTTCATTCCTCTAGTTTCTGTTGCAAAGGCTACTCCTACTTTTTCAGCTAATCCTCAGCCCAGCTGCATCTTCTCCACTTTTTCTCACTGACAAATGAGCTGTTTTCAAAGTTGTTTGTGCTTAAAATGGCTAGACTGTATTTTACTTTGTTCTGGAAACTTTTAGGCAGAAAATAGTTCTTAGAAGCTGCCTTAAATCTAGACCAAGCAGAAAATAGGTACTTTAAATGCACTTTTTTCCATAACTGACAAGTAAACTTTATTTGTGCTATTTTGTAAAATCCTTCTGCCCTTTTTTCTTAGTAAGTTTTTAATCCCCAGCCCATCCCCTATATTAAAACGTGTTAGTTACTATAATTCAGTCACTGTTTTAATTTTGGAAGATGTATCTTTTCACCAAAGTACCAGGAAATCACTGTTGGAATAAATTGTGGAATTAATTCTTTGTGTTACTTCCATTCAGAATATTTTCATCTTCAGCATCATCTTCTTTCTACTGTGTTGAATTTTGATGCTCTTTCTATTTATAATAGCAATAGCCCCAAATGTATTAACACGTGCCAGTCTTTTGTATCAAAATCTTTAACTAACCGGTAAATAGGATCATTCCCAACACTTACCCAGAAATACCTTGACCAGTGACTTTTTTTGTTTTCATTACAAGCTGTTAATGTCTTTTTGGGCCAGTCCTTATCCAACCTGAAGTTCAGATGTACTATTCAGGTACTCTGCTTTTATTTAATCTAAAATAGTATTTTGAGACACATGAAAGAGGTTTTTCTGGGTTATAGATAAATTGCATTTCTTCATCTAGGAAAGTAATTGTTAAAGAATCTGTGAGAACCAGAGCTTTGATAACTCATATATCTTTCCATTTACTCTTCCCCCCCCCCCGAATCTATTTGTAAGTCTCATCAAATTGTAAAGGACAAATAAGAGACCAGTTCTTATCAGAACTTTTGTTTTTTATGTGGAGGTACTGTTACATTTCAGTTTGACTGTTTCCTTTACCTTGATAGACACAATTTCTTATTTATTTTTTTTTACCTCCAGAGATATGTGCTGGCTTGTAACAGAGCTCAATCTAGGGAGCTGGTGACTCGAGATTTATTCCTTGGGTATTATAATGTCCATTTCTCCATCTCATTTTCATTAACACTTGTATTTTCATTCCCTTGTTCAGCATCATAGTCTTCACTGAAAACTGAAGCAGGATATTTTTAGCAGGGACCATGCCTATAATATCTTTTAGCCTTGAGCCTTTCTCTCAGTCTTATAGAGATGTCTTTTACATCAGGTTTATGACTTCACATTTTGGAAATCCAAAGGACTGTTTATATTGCTCTGATAGAGAATAAACCAAAACATACATTTTCCAGGAATTCATAGAAATAATTTATGACAAACACCCTGATAGGGTTCACAACTAGAGGGACATGTGAACTTCAATTTGCTGGCTTTAGTTCTCTAAAGCTGTCTTCTGTTCTGAATAGATTTAATTATAAAACCCATGGTTATAGTTATTCTTAAACTATTAGGATATTTAATAATATTAAAATTGGTTTCGTTAAATATTCTTATTTCCTGATTAAATATTCTGTGTATGACAGTTATTCTTTAGATTAAATGTTTGTTTTCTTGATTTAATTTCTTAATTCGTAACTTAAACATTTAAATGTGTAACTAAATATATACTTATGTTACTGATTTTCTCACTGGGTTTTTTTCCACATATTTGATATTTGTACTATTATGTATGCTGTCTGTTTATTAGCTTTTTCAGAGCCTTAGAAAGGCTCTCCCTTCATGAGGGTAGCACTGAAAGTAGCTAATCTTTATTTCAAGCTGTAAACATAAGCAGTTAATAGTTGCATCTTACATGTCACATAGTTCTGATGAGTGTTGAGGGAAAATATTAATTAATTCTTAGTACTAACATGACCGTAATGCTAGAATATCTTGTTAAATAATGTAATTATATAAGTAATGTAATCTGCAACATTTATTGGGATGTGCTCCTAAAATGATGGAAAGGTCTAACTAGAAAAATATATGACGAATGCAGGATTAGGACTTGAAGAATATTAAGTCTTTGAACCGTATTTGTAATTTCTAATTTCATTTATAAAGTTTGAGTTGAGCTCTCTTCTTTCAAGCTATTGAGCTGTTATTGTGTGGAAATCACAATTGTGGTGATGCACTTGCTTCTACTTACTTTTGTTTTTAATAATGGTTGAATAGATTTGTAATTTTTACTTCTGCTAAATAAGTTATCTGGTTTACCTAATATCATCTCTCCTCCCCTACCCTTTATCACCTGTGCAACAAGGTCTTCTGAGATGGATATGGTCTATATTTTGTTCTTAGAAATAAAAATTATTTCAGGATTATGGTAGTTCTGTCCATAGTTATCTAAAAATCCAAGAGTAGCACTGAAATTACTAGTTTTTCATGGAAAGTGCTAATCAACCAAGGGCTCTTTGATCTCAAAGCAAATGCATTTCTTGAGTTAGCTGTAGTTCCCCAGGTCTTCCTTTTTTCCCGTTTTCAAAGTGGGTGTTATGTTTCCCCTTTCCAGTCAGTGGTAACTTCACTCAACTGCCACAACTTCTCAATATGATGGGTAGTAGCTTAGCCACTTTATCCACCAGTTCCTTCAGGACCTGTGGATGCATCTTATTCGGTCCCATGGACTTGTGCACCTCCAGGTTCCTTAGGTGGTCTTGAACTTGATCTTCTACAGCAGGTCGTTCTTCATTCTACCAGTCCCTGCCATTGCCATCTGGGACTTGGGGCAGTGTGGCTGGAGCTCTTGCTGGTGAAGACCGAGACAAAAAAGGCATTGAGTACCTCAGCCTTCTCCATGTACCAGATAACCAGGTCTCCCATTTCCAGCTGGAGAGGGCCCACATTTCCCCTAGTCTTCCTTTTGTCACCAACTGACATACAGAAACTTTTCATGTTGCCCTGGGCATCCCTAGCCAGATTTAATTCTGTCAGGGCTTTAGCTTTCCAAATAATGTCTGCAGTATCTTTTTGCTAACAGTTCTGTTTGTCAGTATTTACATTAAATACTCTGTTGGAGTGATCCTCTAAAATTTAGTCAGTGTCTGTTGATAGGATTTACCAAATGGTATGACCATAAATCTTATGGTAGTTTATAGTATGGAACGAATTCATAACTTTCCCAAAAGAGATAATGTCTTACAGTTCAAAGGCTGGGGATGGGAGGGATGTGGCATGGTTTGTTTGGTTTTGTTTTTTTTTTCCCCACAGCAGTAGCTAAGGATGCTCTTATCTCTTTTTCTTACTGTGAAATAATCCAGCGATCCCAGAGTGGTCTGACCATGAACCAACCTGTTTGGAGGAAAGCCAACTTGGAGTAAAATAAAAAAAAACATAAGGAATTTAGACAAGAAAGAGAAAGAAATGATTAGCTTTGTGCTCACCTTATTCTTGCTGCTAGAATTATTTTTTGGTCTGACAAAGTAATTTGTTTCATGTCACTAGTCTGTTCATTGACAAGCAGAAGATTGTCACTGACACTGTTTGGATAATCTGTGGTAAAACATGATATAGCCAAATAATTAATTTTGGTTAGTTCCTATGTACTGTTTAGTACCTGTGAATAACTGATAATTCTTGCTAGAAGATGAATTGTGTATAACTGGAAAAATGCTTTTTCACTTTATCTCAGGCTTGAGTTAGCCTTTTCAAAACAAAAAGGGAGGGGTTGCTTCTGGAAAGAATTTTAAACCGTTAAGAATGTGCTCATTGTACTTCTTTGAAGCCTGGTAATACTGGAAAAGAAGTATTCATACTTCTGAGATGTTTAATCATTATCTTATTTTGACTTTTTCTGACATATTTGGATCATTTCAGTCTTTATACACTTATATATAGATGTGAATCCATGTGCTCATGCATCCGTAACAACAGAAAGGACAACAAAATGTGAGTTCTTTCTTTCTTTGCCTTTTTTCTTCCAGTTTATTGATGGTCGGCTATCAAAATTAAATGCAGGAAGAGGATTCTCGGATGTTTTTGAAGAAGAAATCACAGCAGGAGGCTTTGGTGGAGGTATAGGATTAATTTGGGTCTACTCATTGATGCTTCTTCATTGGGAGCTGTTCAGCATGATGAAGTCCTTATGATGTCCTGTAAATTTTAAAAGTCATTAATTTGTTACTCTTTCACTGTTTCCATTCATTCTTGGATTTAGCCTATAACAGATGACTGCTGGGACACTTACTAATATGTATCTAGTTATAGCAGCATAGTAAATGAAGATGTTTTGGTTTAATCCAGTAAAATAATACTTAATTTTCAGTGGATGATGAAATAGCACTATATTACTTTTTTTACTGTGCATTTTTATAATATGGTACATTCTGTCAACTGTATTTTTAAAGTTTTGAAATTTGTGCCGCAGATCTTTGCTCGTTATGTTTTCCATAAACTTCTTTTTTCATGTCATTATTTCTGTAGTGCAGAAATCAGAGTGATTTCCCAGATTTTTAGACAAATTGTATTTCTTCCACTCTAAAAAAGAGGAGATTTTTTTAACATTCATATGTCATGTGAGAAGGGACAATGGAAGTTTACCACCTAAATATAAATATTATTCCTGATGTTATTTCCTTATGTTCACTGAAAATTCATAGAATCATAGACTAGTTAGGGTTGGAAAGGACCTTAAGATCATCAAGTTCCAACCCCCCTGCCATGGGCAGGGACACTTCACACTAAACCATGCCACCCAATTCTTACAACACTTTTCACATTAGCTACCTTACAAAGTTAACCCATATAGAATAGTGCATGTTTATTCCATTCCTGATTATTAAGGTATTATTGGATGGTTTCCTGTTAAACATTTAGTACAGCTCAATTGTTATATATGCATGACAGCAGAAATGCTATTTTATGGTCAGTCTTGAATGTAGTTTAGAAGCACCCATCTCCCCCCCCCCCCAAGAAATCATTGAGTGGTGCAGAGCCATCTTCACCTTCTGCAAAGCACCCTTTTTATACTCAGAGTATTTAAATGCTTTTGTTCAAGATTTTTCACTGCCTTCTCCTGCCCTCTGTGTCTCGTGCTATGATCTAGCGCATAATTTGTGCACTTTTCTCTTGATTAACGTGGGGTTAGTTATAAAGAGATTTACTTCTTTTCTGCCTTTTTAGGGTAACTTATGCTTCCCTGTAAGCAGATTTTAGGCACTGAGCATCCATTATTCAGATAGGTGATGTCAGTACTCAGAGTTTGCTTGCTGACTGCAGTTAGGGGGTCAGGAGGCTGCAATAAAACTGCAATGGAAGTTAGATAAAGCTTGTTTCTGGTTGTGTTCTGGCAGCCTGTGAACCACGTCTCACCTGGCTCTGCTCAGGAGGGAATGCTCAGCTTTGCTCGCAGTTCTCAGTTAGATGGCAGTGTGTGTGTACTTTTCAAGTCAGACAAGCTGTATATTGCCAGGCTGTGGACAAATTGCTTAGGGCACATATTCAGTATTTACATAACTGCTGTCTCATTATCATCATGAAGTGCAGGGCTAACAATATGTATGCAATTAAAGGTGACATTTTGTGAGGCTAATGGTGTAGAAGTATGATCTTTTTGCAGAGGTAACTCCCACCAACTTTATCAGGAAGCCCAAGGTTTTAAATAAACAGGTGAAACTCAGACTTCAGAAAAGTCACAGGAAGTTAGTGTAAGGTACCAGCTATTAAAAGGACAGGTGAACGTATTCTTAGCTATAGAGGGTGTTATTTAAAATTACTGAATCAAGTGAAAAGTGTTTAAGTAATCTCTTTCTTAATTTGCTTTTTTCCGGCGCAGAAAATTAAACTGGAAATTGGAGAATAGATGGAGATTTAATTAGTTTTTATGATTCCTCCTCCCCCCCAGTAAAGTGGTCATAAAGAATATGAAAAGGAATTTGTCAGCCTTCTTCATTACAGTTCTCACTTAAAATTTTATTTTCCCCAGAACTATACATGTAACAGAAGTATTAGTTTGCAAGAGTTTTATGTAACTTTCAATACAAGAATATAATGATGCTAGGCTTAGCAGTTGTATTTCTTGTAGAATATATCCATTAAATAGTTTGTAATCACATGGGTTTCACTAGTTGGTCTAATGTGAATGATGATAGTATAAGGAAAACTGAAAACCTTTGAGCCTCTCTTGTAATAATTATTCATTTCAGGTAGTCAGCGTTGTCTTGCTAGTTTCAGGAAGTTCAACTTCAATGCTGGGGGTACGCAGTGTTAATATGGCATTAGTCATAAGCTGTGACAGAGAAAGCTCAGATGTGGAAGAAGTCACTGTTAAGGACATCACAAGGCAGGTGCTGTAGGAATATAGTTTATAAGAATTTGAAGTTATAAAATGTCATGTTAGAGGAAGTTCTTATGATTCATTGAAATTCCATTAATGCACTAGTACTGGTTAAATGTCACCTTGTTACATGTTATTTGTGTACTGCTTTCTGTGGTGGTTCCAAGGAGCCAGATTGAAGATGTTAAAAAATGAGCCATGTTTGCTAAAGCAAACATGGTTGTGCTTTGTTGTTCGTACTGGAGATAGGAGCATCGTCGTTATCAGGCTCTCTCCTTTTCTAAGCTCCTATGGCTTTCACTTGCACCATCATTCCTGAGAGTTTGGCTGTCTTGAAATTGTTTGTAAAGAATTTAGTGGAGTGGGTGAAAGTGCCTGATATGAGTATAAACAGCTCATTTTTTTCACCTCATTGAGAAACTTCAGAATACCTTTTACAATGATCCAGTTAGTTCTCAGCCATGGTCTAGGAGAATGTTTTGGCTTTCCACTAGCCACTGCAGTAATTCCACCTAGGCCTTAGTTAATTGATTATTGAAAGGCTTAAGAAGTTTTGTGAATTCCTGTTAAAAGTCTGTAGCGTCAAGAATATATCAATATAATCTTTTCAACAGATAAACTCTGAAACTTTGGCATTCTTGCCGCATCTTGTCTGGGGTTAGAAAGAGCTCCTGGTACTGGAGTATTCAGGTGACTAATGTATTCTAAAACTTATTCAGGGATCAGGGACACAATCTTTGGTGTTCAACAGGAAACAGTATTCATTTCTTCAAGTGCTCGGTAGAATTGAACACTTTACAGCCAGTTTAGTGGCACGGTAGTCCTCAGTACTACAAAAGCCAGTAGCTCTCACTTGCCTTTTCACAATTTTCCTTTGTGAAAGAAAGTAGATACAATTAATAATTTAAAAGGACTTTTTCTTGCACAGGAGTATATGGTTGTGCCATAATCCTTAGACTTTTCTCTCCTTTTTCCTTGGGATGGTAACATCTGCAATCCATGTAATTTTTGTACTTGAAAGTTTGCTCAGTGGGATCATTATGCTTGAATTCAGTTCGTTATATCTTGTTCTTTCATTGGAGACGTGTTTTTCTTTTTAGACTTCTTAGCAGAATGTTATTGTAGTCTTAATTTCTCTTTCTACCTCAATAGGAATCAAAAACTCTGTTCGGTGAAAAGAAATTGAAAGCATGAAATAAGAAATACTTAGGGTTTTTTCTTGTACACATTCTTATCTTTACATTCCTTGTCTGTCTGGAAAGAATGAAATTAATGAATAATCCTCTAAGGGAATTTTTAATGCAGATTGTGAGGAGGCTTGAAACATTTAAAGTTTTGAATGCATGTTTAATTGTGTTATATGTTACATTTCTATTTCAGGAAATTCAAGGTCTTATCAGCAGTGGATGCACACAGTGAAGGTATAAGCTTGGTTCAGTAATTATACTGGCTATCCTTTTCTCTAAATCTTTGTACTTTTACATTCATATGTACTTGTAGAAGTTTGTTTATTTGCAAGGCAATATAAGTGCATTCTATAATAAATACCATGCGTATGCTCTCTGCAACATTTTTTCTTTTTTTGAAGGTTCAGGTTTTTTTGTAAGACGCAAACAGCCCCATACACAAAACAAATGCCAGAACCCACAAGGTTTTTCAGTCCGTATAGTCAGGGAATGCTGCTTTCTGTATCCTGTTACATTCCCTAACTGTGAATTAGGTGTGACAGCAGAATTTGATACAAAGTTTATCACTTCTAGTAAATAGCAGTTTTGTTGAAATGGATTTGTGCAGTTTGGCTAGCAGAAGACCCTTGGTATAACCTTGTTATTCTGCAGGATTACTAAAATATATTATTTTACATTAAGAGAATTCTTGTGTGATTAAATGACAGTTCTTTCTGTCAGGTCAAAGTATTTTTAAGTTGCATAATAAATATGGTAGGAAAGCATGAAAAATAGCTGTAACTTCTGAATTGATTTTGAAATAGTTACAATGAATGAAGAATGAAAATACATCATTCTGTTAGAATGCATTGATAAATGTGTCAGCTATGATAATGATGTACTGTAACCCTTGTGTAGCTGCAGACAGCAGGTTGGGGAGCAAACACAGCTGTCGTTATTCTTGCCGATTTTAAAAGAAGATGGTTATTTCTTTAAAGCACACTGTTTATTTTTCCCTGTTGTTTTCTTAAGGTTGACTTGTGTTAAAATGTTACTGAAGTACATCTTTTGTGTCTTTCAGAAAGGCGGTGCACTGATCAACACAGCAATGACCAAAGCCACTCCGGCTGTGAAAACAGCATATAAATTCGTAAGATCTTCTATTTCAGAAAAATAATACATAAAAATACTGCAGATTCCTACAACCTCTCATTCTTCCTGAATAGTTAAAAGCCTTAGCATTTTGTAAATGTATTGCAGAAAACCACTTCAGCCTGTAGGAAGTTTTAGCTTCATGTATTTTCTCATGTAGCACTAGGATTTAGAGTTGATTCTGTCTCCCAGGTAGATAGATGCAACAATAGACATTTTCAAAGCATCAGTGTGCTGGTTTTGTTTCAATTATAGTGTATGCTAGAAGCTTATTTGAATGTCATTTAGATATTTGATGTATAGCTGTAAATTCTTCCTAACCTAGTGACATGATTGAAATATGGACTCTGAAAATACAAATTCTCATTTACACTAAAGTCCTGTAACATGACACAGGCATTAATGTGAATGTAAAACATTTTGTAAATATTACATTTATATGTAATATAAATATAGCGTTATCGTATATAGTTACATAGTCTATAGCATTAACATGATGTAGAGATCTCTGCTCAGAAGGCATATAGGTCATGCTGGACAAATGGAGTCCTGGCTTACACAGATGCAATTTCACTTTGGCACTAAGTGCTGCACTATTCAAAAGATGTGGTAAAGTATCGGTAATATGTGCAGCAAGTCTTTTCTATCATCTCTCTTTTAAAGGTGATACTAGCATACTCATTTTTAATTGGATTTAATGCTTATACTTTTGAGCTTAAAAGATCTTGTTTTCAAAGACTGTCTAACCAATAAAGCATGTGACATTATATGATGCTATGCAGTATGGGAAAACGGCAGTAGTGTCAAATGAAGTGGGAAGTATTTTAAGGTTGCATTTTTAGTATATGAGAAAAGACTTTTGGCTTCCTTTTTGCTTTTCAAAATGTTTCACTAGTGGGGTGCATAATAACTAGTCCTGAATAAATCAGTACATCAATCTAAGCAAGTGTATTTTAAGTAAAGTTTTCAAACAGAATTTTTAATTGTACATCAGTTGAAAAACACAGCAGTCATGGAGAAAAACAGGTAAATGAACTAAATATGCTTCATATTCATGGATTCATTTATAATTTAAAAAATGGTTCATTAACAGGTTATCTGCAGATTATGCTTTTTCAATTTGCACTAGCTTAGGCTGTGCTTATATGGTCTTCTCCCAGCCTTCAATCTGATAATTATGTCCTTAATAGTAAATGTTCTTCATAGTGAACTTCTGTGTATACCAGGAAACATAGGTTATTTTTGTAAGGATCTATGTATATAAGGTATTCAAATTTATACTCTATTTAGGTTCTTATGCTGTTGCTCTTTATAAGTACCTTCTACTAAAGAAACAAAATAGGCATTTCTTAATTGCTAGATAGCTGATTGGTAGCCTTGAGTAATGTGCTTGGTACCATTCCTCAGTTAGAGCAAAGCACTCCAAAATTCATCCAAATGCTGTGAGCAAGATCTGGAAAGTTTTAAGTGTCTCTCAGGTTAGCACCTGCTACATGGCACCCCATTGTGCTGTTATTGAGCTTATAGATGTATGATTTAAGGATCAAAAAGACTCTCTGACCTCTTGATTCGAGAAAATGATTTTCTTTTTCTGAAATCCTATGCATAGAAACACACAGGAAAAATAGGTGGCTTCCACATGTTTATGCCCTTAAATATATTTTTAAAAGTCTTATTTTCAAGACAGCCTTGAAAACTGTTGCAGTTTTTTCCTGTATTCATATAACAAAGATACCTTTTTCTTCTGTTAGGGTTAGGGGGTTTGGTGCTTTGCCCCACCCCACCCCCCTTTTCCTTTTTTTTTTTCCTTACCCCTTCTCTCCTTTTTTTTTCAAATGTAAGTACACAATATTCTGTATTGATAATTCATTTCTCTATTCTTGGCTGTTTTCTATGCAACAGTGATCCTTGGCTGCCTATTTTAATGCACACAGAATTCTCCCCTAAGTAGCAGCACTACACTGTTCAGCAACACTGGGCAAAATCTCCATCTGCATAAGAAATCATTTCTCTTAAGATTGATGTTGCCCTGCAAGTTGCCAGACTGGAACACTGTAACAGTCATCTTAAAAGTCTTAACAGTTTCCCGGCATGCCTTACTGCTAAATCCCCCTTTAAATTTAAAGGACAATTTCAGATAAAGGAGTACATGACCATTTTTAGCCTGACCTTAGTAATATTGGACAATTTTTGAGTATGTGTGTTTTCACAGCATGGGGATGCATGTACTGGAAGAAAATCCTTAATATACAGGCAAGGCATAAATATAAAAAATAGACTGACCATACGTGTATGAAATTTGTGATAAAGGTTATTGCCCGTCTTTATATCACCAGGTGTTGTTTGAAAAAAAAGGTAAAATTAGTATGGCGTCATAAAGCATGTTCCATGACTACAGCCAGCGTTTTGCAGAGCTACTTAAGTCCATTTATTTTTCTAGGCAAAATATCAGGCAAGGCAAGGAATAAAAGAAGTGAAGAGTAAGTTAAAACACAAGGTACGTAGTACACTTTTTACTTTCTCACATTGATTCCTGTATCAGTTTGAAGCTTATACTTTACAAATCACATGAGATTTGTGTTTTTAATGACTTTTGAAATATGCTTAGCCCTTTGTTCAACAATACATTTTTCATAACGAGCCCTCTGGCAACTATCTGTCATTCTATGCATCCACTGAATAATCTCTTTATTGTTTGCATATTTTATCATGGAACAACAGAGGTCTTCAAAGATACATTAACAGGATGTATGTTTTCATAAAGTTGATTGCTTTGATATCACAATCGAAGCCTTTGCTTCAAGCTGAGAATTTGAGAGGGGAGCGTCTTACAGTGCAACGTATTTCAGAAAGTGTAGTTCTTTTTGGTTCCATAAGATAGGTGAACAATGGCAGTGTGTAAAAACGAAGGAATAATTTCATTTTGCAAAAGCAGCCTTTCAAAAATATCAGAAAAAAAATGTTTTTTAGGCATTTTGTGGCTGCTTTTCCCACTGAAAATTTTGTTTCCACATGAGATTGTTCTGTAGGGAGGACGATCTTGGTTTTAGATGTATCTTATGCTATTTTAAGAAAGCTTTCAAAAATATTTCGTAGACATTTGAAAAATTCATCTTTTAAATGACAATGTTGATAATTCAGCTTCTTGAAAAGCTAAGTTTGATTTTCTTACTACAGATGGTATTTTCATGACAGTAATAGACTGTGGCAAGATAATTTTGGATGCATTCTGCATGCATAATATGGAGGGTACTTTGCAGATAATGATTATAAATAAAGGAATTTAAAGCTGTTTTGCTGTGCAGGAGAGTGAGGAAGAGTATGGAACTTGTGGTGCTGGTGCAGTACGGACTGCTCCTGTATACACATTGCATTGTGAGAAAAGAGCAAACTCTGAAAAACGAAGACTGGCACAGGTAAGGCACCTGAAACTCCTGTTCTTATCCACATGTATATGAGGAGAATTTTTGCCACTTAATAGTAATTCGTCAGTGAGTCTGTTTAAGGTTATTTTACTGTCTGTGCTTGGATAGTGATTTATAGACTTCATAGAAATACTCCTATACTGTTGAATGGAGGAAAAATGCTGTTAGTATTTTATCCCTGTTGAAAGGGGAAAACCCGGGAGATGTGTAAGAGATTTAATTCTTAAATGCTGTTTTTGATGAAGGCTTCTCACAGAAAACACATTCTGGTCTATTTATAGATCTGTGTTATGCTATCTTTTTTTGTTTCTTATAGTGGGGCACATTAATTTTGTATTTATAATAAATTGATTTGGTAGTCGTATGGCCTTTATCCTCACTTTGATAGTTATGATTTAATATTTTATTAATAAATCAGCTAGATATTTTGGTGCCTATCTCTTGTCCTTTTGTTCTGTGAACCTTTCTAGTCTTGAGTAACAGGTGTAGCATCTCAACTTTGGCAACTGTTTTCATGTCTTTAGATTCACGTTGACAGTTTTATTTCATAAAATAATTTATTGTAACACATTTTTCTGGGAATAAATACCTGCATATGTACATATTTTAATGTGTGGGTGTATATTTTATATTGTTATTGCTTGTTTTTAATACATGTAACGAATGTTTACATATGGATTTTTAATGCATGCATCTTCCTCCTATGCGAATTAAGTACAGAGATTCAGTCCAGCTGATCTAACAACATTTTTTATACTTGAGATGATAAAAATCTGAATTGTCTTTTTAATCCGTTTTTATCCATAACAAGTGTGAAAATTTAACATAGAATTGTTGCAGATTATTGCTAAATTATGTTAAAATTGTACATTAGTATTAGGTCATTATTTTTAGTAGGGTTATTTATAATACAAAGACTAAACTTTCTGCTTTGGTTACTTAGATAGGTTTCATTTTGTATGTGGTTTTTGTGGTTTAAACTGTGTGCTCTCAGTATACTTTTATGTCCGTACTTTTATGTATGGGAGCTGTGGTTCTAGAATTCCTGAGAATTTGTGTACAGTCGATTTTCTTCACTGAGTGTCAGAAGATATACAAATCTAAATGTATGAGTACAGAGCTCTAATGTTAATAACATGAATAGTTCTTCAAATATTTGTTACTAATAGGTGATTGTCTTCTTAATACATAGCAACTTCCCCCCCACCCGAATAATTTGATTGTGTGATATACCGAAAAGCTTCTCATTAATTATAAGGCAACATTCACAGATTAGTGTAGATGAGCTTACAATTGTATGTATCTGTGTAAATACGTAGCACAAATGCACCCTTGTAGTCAGTGAATTTTTAGAGTCTGCTTTTATTAACAAAATCTGCAGTAATTTACTGATATGGTAGTGCTGCCTACTGTTAGGCACAGGAGTCCAGGGATGTGAAGGAATATTATTTACCTTGGTACAATTAAACATTTCTTTTGAAGGCCTGTGGCTGGACAGAACAATTTCACTTCTATATGCTTTTGTGTTCATGAGGCTGTATACGGCTAGATCCTTTCATATCGTTGCTGTTTCTATCAGTCATCTTTTAATTTTGAAAACAAGACAGGAGTGCATTATCAGTCCATAGTTTTGCTTTCATATATACATGCATGTTTATGTACGTGTATACATATGTAGGGTTTATTTACTAGCAAAGCTTGTAGCTAATAGTCCTGCAATTTTGCCCTGCTGAAGGTCCTGTGTGTTCTCCCCAGCTCTTGTCCCAAATGTCACATGTGCCTACTGAGCAGGAAGGAGCAAATGGTGATTGTTTCCCAAGAAATCTGCTCTCACATAGTCTCCTTCACCTCTCACTCATCCTATTCCCACTTCTTCCTCCTTCCCAAAAGCAAAGAAACCAAAATGTTTCTGAAAAGAAAGTCTACTATTGCTACTCTTGGGTTTTGGGTTTTTTTTGTTCTTGTTAAGTATTTGAATAGGATAACATAAATACAAGTTCTTTATGAGTAAGTGGTGATATTAAACTTGACATCCAAATAAAAATATATACTTGAATTCACAAATGCATCTATATGAGAGAGACTGTTCTAGTACTGAATCTGCCATTTAGAAGTGAATTGCACAAGTGGCTGCTGTTGTCAGGTTTAAACCTTTTTTCTGTAACTCTTTATCCTGCAGATGAACCTCTCCACCTAGATTTCTAAAATGATGCCCATGTGTGTCTGTAGCAGTATAAGGATAGTGCTAATGTGCAGTTTGTGCATTTTGATGTATATTTAAGGTGAGGATGAGATAGTAAATTGCAATATCAGTGTATTTGAAGTTACCCCCAAAATGTAAACAAAAACAAACGGAGATTGCTTTTAATGGTCGTCTTGCTTACAAACAAGGGCCACCTCTGCACTTTATTACTATTCTCTTCCATACTGAAACATTTAGAAACTTGTAAATGTAAAGAATTTGGTATAATATTTTGTTATGTTATATGCACGTGTTAAGCTTTTCATTCTTTACTTCTTAGAAACAATTAACCATAAATACTAATAGTTCCTGAGATGCTGTAAAACATTTACTTCAAAACATTGTGTGATATGAAATTTTGCTTCACTGTAAAAGATTGTTTTAATAATTGATTAATAATAGGATTTTGGGGTCTGGGAGGATGTTTCCTTTACAATAGGAAGTGAATCTGCTTTTGCTCCAACAAATAGTACTTTATTTGTGGGTCTGCTAATTAGTACGGTTATTTCCTGTTTTGTTGATGAGGCCTTAATAAATGTCAAGGGTACAGCCATGAAGATCTCCCAATTAGGCTTTGCGTTTGTAAAACCCAACCCCTTTGCTTTTGTGTGAAGATGACAGTTCCAACTGCAGCCTCAGCCTAACAGGGCTCAAGGGAAAGGATACTTCTCTGGTTTTATTGAAAACAAGGCCAGTTTGGCCCAGGGAGAATACCAGTGCTGGTCACAGTGCAGAGCCATTTTTTACAATGAATATTTACTAAGCTTTATCACTGCTGTCATTGTGGGTTTATTGTACTTTTTTTTTCTTTTTCCAGATTGGCAGTAGACTTTGAAAAAATTAACAGTAAATCAGAACAATTTATAGCATGTAAAATAGCTGTCAAGGCCTAATCAGAGGATAAATAATTGTGTTATTGCAAACTGTAGCGATCAACTAGCCCTCCTATCATTATCATTTCGAAAGTCTTTCCTAAAGATAAGAAAGAACAGGAGTGCCATCATACGTGCCTGTGTGCCTGCGCATGTGCACACACACAATTAATCTTCGCCTAAGATGAATTGTTCTATCTCCGTAATATTCATCTGAGCTTACTCTTGCTTAGGTTAGCTGTTCTATGCTTTTTATATGGGTGCAAGCTTAACTATATTGCAAGTCAACATTAACAGATGGATTGCCCTAAGCAAGGGAAAACCGCAACACAAGATCTAGTGAAAGTGGAGGACTGAAGCTTTTTATTGTTAAGCCTTATTAAAACCTTGGCATGTGCACTGCTGTTAACTGTTTCTTGCCTAGATCTAATAGTACATCTCTCCTACATTAATTAGGTACGTAGAAGGTATAAGGAGTTAGCAGCTAAAATTTTTTAAATTAAAATTAATGCAAGGATGAGATTGCTTCAGCTCTGCTTGTGGTATCTTGCCAGCGACAGTAGCTGACTTCATTTAACTATTGATGAGGAGGGTATGGCAGTGCGCGTTTTAGACTTCTGCCCATTCAGGTTTTGCCTAATCTATTTTAATTCTGCTTCATTATAAGCTCCCATGTGATGCAGATTTCTTGGTAGACAGGGGCCTAGATGTAGTGAGGACTCTATAAAATTGTTCCAATTTAATGTATTATTAAAAAGTAAGCATGTTTATTATAGGTCTGGATAGAATTCCAGGAAGATCTGTTTGACTTCATGAATATGATCTGTGTGATTTTACTGTTATATCAGGTGATAGGGTAGCTTATAAAAAATGGAGAATTTCAGGATGTCAGTAGTCCTAATGTATTCAGTGGCTAATGAAACATTCTTGAAGATTTTGCAGAATACCAAATAAGAACTACCAGTTCAGTTTATAATTAGTAAGATAGCAATGTCCCCTTGTCTCTAAGGAAATATATGTAATACCTGTACCTGTAGGTATGCACTACCTTGCAGCTGTAATGGAAACAGGGTTTGGTTTCAAAGTGTGGACTTGCCAGGAATATTTATGTGTCAGCAGTGCTTTAGGTGTTTGTATATAGAAGAAACCAAGTGAACTATTTCCCATGACTACGCAGGATCTAAATACAGTGCCTAAGAGTGTTTTAGAAACACTTTTGCATAAGCAGATAAAAGCCAAATTAGACTAATTTTTTTTTCTTGATATTTTCAAACAGAAGAGAATTACCGTATTTATTCTTTTTTTGAAAGCTTATCACAAATGCAGCTTTTAAACTTTTACTGAAGTGTATTCTAGTAATTAGACAATATATAATTCAGCTGTCAGTAGGTATACTTGGCTTCTGTTCAACAAAGATAGCAAGTGTCAGGCAGGAAGATGTGTTCAGAATAACCTTACCTTCAGGAGTGCCTGATTTATCAATACCCCTACAATGGCCAGTGAAATTAATGACATAATAATTAGCTACAAAAGGCTTCCAGTAACTGATTACCCTCCTAACCTGAAAAAAGTGGTGAGAGTGGGCTATTCTGAAGACACTTTTTTCCTGGGAAGTTGAGAGGAGAGGGAATTCTTATGATACTGCAGTGTTAAATATACTTGTTCTGTGACTGGAACCCCTGTAACAAGAAAACCCACAAAATAAACCAACCAACCAAATGAAAAAAACCCAAACCCACAGACAACTCCACAATACCTTCAGATACATAAAAACTCTTATTAAGGGCATTTACCTGCATTTGGATTCAGACGGTGTGCTTAAGGCATCCACAGAAAATACTGATTGTATAGCTGGCGGTACTCTCACTGACTAAAATATTACAAATTGACAGATGTCATAAACAGCAAGAGGTAGTTTTTAATATGAGTCATGTTTTGTTTCTTTAAAATGTAGGTTTGAAGTAAGCTTTGGTTTATTAGTAAATTCTGTTTCTTTAGATAATGTGTTATAATTTGAAAATATGGTAGATTACATTAGCTTCCTTCAATTTGGAAGAAAATCTTTTGTCTTGGTGTGTCAAGTAAGATCTCTTCATTCTGCAAAACAGGCAGTTTTCCTTTTAATTAAAAATGAAAAAGCTAGGCAGGAAAAATTCAAATTGTAGATTACGAGAGTGCCCTCTCGTGGCTCTGATACCTTTCCGAAGTAGTGCGGGCACACATGCATCCTTTGCCTTGTGTAAACCTCGCTTTTTACAACAGAGCCCTTCTTAGAAATTAAGTAATGCTTCCTTTCTTTTTTTTTTTTTCTTTTTTATGGAAAATTGTCTGGATTTTGTGCAATTTAAACATTTAGATGCTTTCAGGTAGCATGCATAATACTGTCTTCAGGAGTAAATGCTTTTAAGGAGAGGTATAATTACAAGATGGCTCAAACCTTCTCCCTCCCCCCTCGATAGCAGGTACAGCCTCTAAACAGTCACAGTGACTGATTTGAATTTAGTCAGTGAACACAATTGAAGAAAAAAGATGCAGTGTAAGTTTGTAAAGCTTGTTTGGTGTGTTTTGATTCAGTGTGTTTTTAGGTGAGCTCTCCTCTGCCTGATCTCTTCTCACCATGGTTTTAAGTGAGGGACTATTGCAAGTCTCTGCAGAAGACTTCTGTTTGTTCTGCACCCATAAACTAGCATAAACCTTGTGGCTGCCTCTTCTTCTTTGAGTTTTGCAGTAGACAACACTTGAGAAATCTCTCCACTAATTGCCATGACACCAATTAAAAAAAAAAAACAAAGCATAGGGTGCTGGTCAGGAAATCACTCTGGAATTTTTTGTTACCCTCTGGGCATTTCATGGAATGCTTGGATATTCAGGACAAAGTCATCTACCTCTTATTTATCCTGCTGAGAGAGACATTCAGACAAGCAGAAAGTTTCCAGATGCTATTTCTGGCTATTATTGTCACCTGTTTTAGTTCCTAACAAGTAGAAAGGCAGCCTTTCTGAGGGTAACCTACCAAGGTTTCTTTGTTCTAAGGATCTGAAAAAATAAAAAAGCTGTTTCACGAAGCACCTTTGAAACTGGATGAACCTTTCTGTCCTTAGTAGTTCATTGAAATAACTGGATTAGGTTTTTTAACAGGAGATCTATTGACACCTAATGTAACAGTGGTATGCTCTGCTATAATTTGCTGTGTATCTTCTGTCTTCCGTGGGTTGTGTTTTGGCTCCACGTAGCCAAAGCAGGGAGCCAGAAGAAACATGAGCAAGTGGTTGGGACCTGTATCCCAGCTTCCATGTTGCCTTTGCCTTCTGGCCTGAAAGTTACAGACATCTAATTAAAGAATACAGTTTTGCTGGAGGCAAAAGGAGGGAAAAGTAGAAGAAACAGGAAAAGCCGTTACTTCAGGGATCTTGGTGTCTCTGAATATGAAAGCCCAGATTCAACCCAATTTTAGATGGTACTGAAATGCTGAAGGTAGCATCAGTGCTACTTCAGGCTCTTTCTGCAGTAAGTGGAGAGAGAGGGGCATGAGCAAAGAGTGCTCAGCTCACCTAGAATCTAGATTGCATTCTGATGATGCATCTCTCCTGCTGTTTATTGTGTAGTCTAGGCCCTAAAATATCTGAAATAAGTGAATAGCATCCAAATCTGAGTGCCAGCCAAGTTCCTTTAGCACTGTGTAGAGAATCTTGAAGTCTGGAAGTATATGATTTTTATATTTAGGATATGTCTACGTCATACATTTTAACTCCAGTGGTTTTGGTAAGTTTTTCTTTTAAAAGGTCACGTGATCTGCAAACAACACTTCTAGCAGTGATTTTACATGTGATAGTTCTAATCTAAGGATACAGCACACATTTTAATCAAAAGATCAATTTAACCACCAGTCTCTGTTTTACCTTTTTAAGAATTGTATCAAACAGGTAGCGTGCTCCAGGCAGATGAACTGGGTTTACAGTTGTTCAATTCACTGAAGTTACACACTGTGCACCTGAGTTACTTTTGTGTCTCTTGACTTTGCTGTTATGTCAAAACAGCATTCTCTTTTCTGCCTTTGTGCATAGACATGGATGAGTTTTACTTTTCTGACACACGATTCCCCGTATCTTCTTGTTTCTTTCAGTTGTGACCCCCTCACCTCTCTGTGATTTCCCTTCTCTCTAATCATTGAGTAAACTTAAGGCACTGATAACCATCAGAAAGGGAAAAGAAGCGATATTTTTCTTAGTTATTGTAATTGGACATTCTGCCTAATGCATCTGATTCTTAAAATCATCCACAAAAATTCCATAGAGAATACTTGTTTAGAAAAAGCTGCTCACTTCAGTTGTTGCAAATGGCACTGAAAATCTCTGCGTCCTGTTTTAAAAGACTAACACTTGTGCTCGTTGCCAATTAAAGTGAAGCCAGGCTGCCTTCGGCTCATGCATTCTCTGCAGCTAGAATGATGTGTGGCATGGTGCCACAGTGTGTCAGCTTAAAATGGCCTTTTTTGCTAAGAATAGCCTCTGTGCCACTGAGAATGAGCGAGATCTGGCTATTTGCAGGTGATACCTGACTGTGGGCAGCATGGGGCCTTGATCTGATTTAGAGGGCCAGGAGGTGGTGTAGGCTTCCTAACGGAAACCAGTTTGTAATTCTTCTTAGAAAATGGACGTTTGTTTGGGCTTTGGAGAAAACATAACAATTTCTGAAAAAATATTTCCAGAAGCATAATTAATCCTTAAAAATCAAAAGCAGTGTTGCAAAATTCTCAGCTATTGACTGTGTTCAGGTGTATAGCATGCATAAAAGGTGGGAAGCTTGGAGTTTGTTAATTTTTCACCGGAGTAATTTAGAGTGTAAATAATAATATGCTATCCATGACTAAGTATCTCAAAAATCTGTCATCCTTCCTAACAGTAAATCCCGCCTTGGCATGGATATTAATGTTTCCTTTAACATTATAGAAGTCAGTGGAGATTTCTGTTGCAATACAGTTTACTTCTCATTTCAGAGTACTGTGTCTGTACTCTTTCCTACACATTTCTGGTTGTCTATGTGTCTAAAGAGATTTTTGTGAATTTCCTGCTACTGCAGGCTCTTTATTTGTCACAGAAAAGGATTTCTTTCTGTCACTGGGGGCCTACTTGTTTTCTCTGTTTCCCTATCATTTTAATTAACAGTTTCTCAGAATTGGTGACACTTGTCTCGTGGCATACAGCTGTGGATGTTTCCAACCACCTCATGTTCTTTCAAATACATCATCTCTGTGTCTGATTCTGTTAAAGCGGAGAATGTTTCTGTCCTAGGAAGGATGAAGGTTTTTTTTTATTTAGCATAATAGTTTTTAAATTATCCATTAGTCCTGTGTTGTTGTAGTTATAATAATAATAATGGCAAACATGGCACCCTATATAATACCTATTTCATTTATATCCAGGGCAAGTTTTCTGATACCAGAGCATTATTTTTGTGAGGCATCATTACTTTGTGTTACTTTCTGTGACTGAAACTACACAAGTAATTTCTTTGAAGGGATTTCTTCTAGAAATTAATCTGGAATTATTGCTTACATCTATCCTGGTCTGGTGTTCATGTAGCTAATTGGTATCCCTGGCACTATTTAAACTTGTGTTTCCTTGTACCATGTCCGAGAAAAAGAAGGGCATTAAAGAAGAGAAAGTTTAGAAATTACTACTTTTCCATATCTCTGCTTATTATCCCATCAGTCTCAGCTCTTGCTCTTAGTGGAGTGTAAGGTGGAATACTTTCCTGTGATTTCATTATCCTGTGATTTCATTATCCACTGCTTTAGGCCTTTAACCAGAAAGGAAGGCAGTGGGTTGTGCTTAACTATAAAGTTTGATTGAAAGATCTTTTGCTTCCCTGCTGGAGGTGAAGCCATAATTATGTCTGTGATTGAGTTGTAGAGAATGATAGGTAAAATAAAATACTAAATCCTAAGTAATGGTAGATTTGTGTTTATTTTGCTTTCTCATACTGAATAAATAATCTTTAAATTTTTAAAAAAGAGGAAACGACTTCACAGATGTAAACCATATTAGATATTTTTCTTTTCTTGAAACTTTATATGTGTTGATGTATTGAGTAGCCAGTAAATGTGAAGTTATGTGTGTGCTGCCATTTATCAAAAGATTATTTGTTTCTCACTTTGAGGGCAATTAATAGCAGCAGCCTTGTTAAACTTCCTGCCTCAGTATCGATCAATAAGCACTCATTCAAGAAAGCTGTGTTTCTGAAAGGTCTAGCGTTAAATAAAAAGCTGACATTTTAAAGATTGACTTTCATGCCCAATCAAGAACGTAACCACCTTACATTTAAATCCTTTAACGTTCATGTATTTTGTCTACATTTTTGTTTCAAAGCAGTACATTTTATGAGGCTACCAGCAAGCAGAAGAGAGCAGTTTTCTCACGTTGTTTGTTTCTGCCCATATTTATACCCTCTTTTGCTAGTTTTGCTGATCAGCATTTATCACAACTATACAGTTAGCAGACCATTTGCAGAATGAAATTTTCAAAGTGGAGCAGAAACCAAAGAGGATGTATATGATGTATACAATAAGATTATGTAGCCTCATGCCAGCTGCAGTTGTTTTTTGCTGTGCTTTATGTACAGGCTTGATGGTTCAACAGTGGCTTGTGGCGAACATACACTTGTCTTTATGTTTGTTTATGTATGTTGACTCTTTTCATATTCTTAGCAAAGTGAGAGATGGGTTCTTGCAGTGCAGTGTGCCTGAAGATGAGAAAATTTTGATACAGCAATAGTTGAATCTCTATTAATGTTTTGATATGAAGTAGATAAATAATACATTCATTATGTAAGCAAAACTAGTTGGAAGAAGCAAACCAATTGAGTACTTTAAAGAAGTTTGTTGCTTCATTTTATAGCAAAAACCATGACAGCAGTCTATTAAGTCTTTATAAAGTTCTGGAGCAGCAAGAAAGGAGTGTTGCCATATCATTTCTTGCGGTAATAAATTTAAATGGTCTGGTTGTTATTAGAATACTGATCAGGAAGGAAACAGAAGTCTGTCCTTTTTTCATAAAAAGGTATAAAAAAGGTTACACACTTCAAAATGCAGAAAAGACAAATTAAAGGCTTAAATAACTGCAAACAGCAGGGTACGTCAGTAACAGAAGGCCTTCTTAAATGACTTTGACAGCTTTTGCAGGTGCACGTACTATGTCACTTTGCCTAGTGGAGCATTGAAAAAGATTTATGTTCTCCTTTTGGAATTTATTAAGAGTTTCTTTCTTTCATTTTCTTTCTTTGCAAAGTAAGTCTGGACATCCCCCTCCCTTGCAGCCATTTTTATTACAGCTCCTGGAGGAAAGTCACCTATTTAAAAACATGTGTTGCTTGTTGTCTCCATGGCTGGCTCACAGAGCTGTAAACTCTGGAGAATGTTGTTATTTACAGCCACATATTTTCCTTTCCTCCCCTTTTTGCTTTTTGTTTTTCTTTCTATGTAAATCCCATTTTATTTATTTTAGTTCTTGAAACTCTTCCTGGACAATTTTGTACCCCATAACATTTAAATTGGTACCAAAAATTTTTTTTCAAAGACAGAGTCTGACCATCAGGATCTAGAAGGTATTGTTTTGTTTATCAACACATGCTCTGTTGTGCTCCTTTATATGATGTTATTCTTACATTCACTCACGCACTTGCATAATACTGTTTGTAGATATTCTGGGGGACCACTGCTGTGCCTGTGGTGTTTGCAGATTCTAATTAATTTTATTCAGTTCCTGTTTCTCAAAGACACGACCTTTCCTCTTTTTTTAAATTATTTCATTTTCATTTTAGTTTTTGAAACTTGCCATCTCTCATTCTTTATTATTTTGACAAATAAGTTAGTGTTATCTTGTGAGATTTATTCTGTTGGCAGAGTTAAGCCACCTACAGATGAACAAGTGTCAGTTTGGTTTTGTTTTCTGAAATTTCTTACCATTTTCAAAGAACCTTCTTTCTTTCAAAATCTTGTGTTTGTGTTGGTAGAAGTAAATGTGATGGCAGCATCTAATTCTAATGCAAATTCCAAGAAAGTGAGACATAGACAGAATGTCTCCAAGGTTCAGTCCCAAGACTAAAGCTTTAATTACAGTATTGAGTCAGAATTTTCCTGGGGAAGTAGTGAAGAGTTATAGAAATGAAGTATTTTGGTTGTCCCAGTGAAGATAAATACTCTAGAGCAGCAACTTTTAACCTGAAGCAGTGACTGTACTTATGTCGGTAATCAGTAAGATAACCACTTATCAACATCATTTGTCCCTTTAGTTGCAAGTGGTGATATGATTGATTACAATACTGATGGGGATGACACAAAGAACACACAAAACTGGGAAATTAGAAATATCTAACTCTTTATATCTAGCTGTCTTAACACAGAAACTCAAATATTTCTGTGTTCCACCCTGTAACTTTTGTTTGGTATGAAACTTAGTTTGGGTTCTTTCATAAGTTTTAATACTCTAATAATTATTTTATATCACCTCTTACTTGGTTTAACACATTAAGAACCACGTGTTTCTTCTTTGTGGACAAAAACCTATGGAAAGTGTTATCAAAACTTGCAGATGTAATTAAATCCTCTCTTGTTGAATAAGAGCATGTGTCAGTTTGTAGAGTGAGCATTGTGACATTCTCGTCAATAATGGGCGGGGGAAGGCGGATTACAGAGAGGGTCCTGGTACATGTAGAACACTGCCAACATCTGTAGTAATGTGACACGCTGAAATCCTCACAGTACAAGATTTCCAAGCTCCGTGTAGTCTGAAATTAAGGCCATATTTCTTCCCCATCAGGGGCTTGTTGCAGGTTTAAGCATTTGATGAACTACATGATGAGATGTGTGCAGTAGCACTTATTTTTGCTTGCGTGTAATTTTCTTTTAAGTTAGGTAACACTATTCTCCCTTTGCACAAATTCTATCCATATGTCTTTAGGTTATGGTCAGTTTTCCAAGGTTCAGAATCTCTTCAGTGTATTGATTGCCTGTATAGTTAACCTTGCAGGTTTTTGAAACAAAGCAAGTAGAAGAGATGCATGAACCATAAGATAGCAATTTGTGGAGCACAAGTGACTAAAATACCTGACTTTAATGTTCTGGTCAAGATAGAGACTTTTTTCCCAAGCGCTGTAGAAACCTTTAGCCTGGTTTTGTTTGCTAAATAATGTGATGTAACAGGTTAGTGAGCACTCAGTATGGTAGTATGTGAATTTACAGCACACTAGCTACTCTACAAAAGCTCTCCATAGGATGCTCTGAGCATACACGAACTTTGAGTTAACTGTAATTTACAGTAAATCATCCTGCACAAAGGCATTCTTGGTGTACAGTTTTCGAGCTGGCGTACTACTTATTCTGCAGTTCTGTTTAGCACCTTAACGTAAATATAGCTATTTAAAGAGGCCTCTGATTTCTTTTGTGTTTGCTACTTCAAGAATCAATTTTTCCTCTTTCTCAGTAGATCACAATAACCTAAACTTGGCAAATATTTCTATCAGAAAGTAGTAAATCATAGTGCTTCTTGTGATAAGCTAGTAAATTGAGTGATGCTTTTCCTCCAATAGCCAGTCTTCTGATAATCAAAGCTTTGCATAAGTAATAAGGCACTTCAGGCTTTGCATAAATGATAAGGCCCTCCATAGGCCCTGAAGGAAAATGCCTCTGTTCCTCTTTAATTGGTGACGCTTGAGGACTTCACATCCTATTATAACAACCTTTAGAAGACTTGATCAATATGTGGTGTTCCTCATCAAGTGCTCAGGAAGTCTTAATGAGTAAAGTAGCAGCTAGGCTCCAAATAAATAATGCTGAAATAGAAAAAATAAACAAAATTTATAATGTTAATTTTTTATCCTCCAGACTCGTTTCAATCAGCGTCTCAGTAACCAGGATTTTGCCTTGGATGAAGATGTTGAAATGGAGAGAATAAGCAAGTAAGAAGCCTCTTTGAATGTGTGTATATGCATGGGAGAAAGAGTAACTAGCGTTATTAAGCAAAATTGAGTTCAAGTGTTGCGTCTTTCTCCTGTCCAGGCTTGATTCTTGGTCTAGATGATATCAAATGGTTTAGGATTAAATCTGCTTCAAAAAACAGGAACAGGCTGTTGTATCTTTTCATTATTTATAGTGTCTAGAAGAGCTTGCCGTAATCTTGAGTCTTCACAAACTCAAGATAGAAAGACTCCATACACAGAAGAAGCAGCAAAACAGTATTTATCAATATGGTGGGCATATGACCTCAGCTAATCAGTATGACCTCAGCTAATCTATTCTTAAAGTCTTGTGTTGTGTTCATGACAATGGGAAGTTTTCTGAAGTGTCTGAAAGAGATTTTGTGCCTTTCAAGTTGTCAACGTCTTCCGTGAATTTAAGGATAATCATAAGTTGAGGTTTAGGCTGCACGGAGGCATTCTCTAATTGAAATCAGGAGACGGTTTTTGATAATAATGGATATAAACTGTGAAGGACTTTGGTGCAGTAGGGAAGAGTGAACTGCTGAAGTGTTCTATGGGTATCATCAAGACAGGGAGTCATGGAAATGCCCTTTGTAGTTGTATAGATAGACAGAAGTAGGGAAAGGCTGCAGTAATATGGAGGTCAGAGGTACGGGTATTGCAATGACTGACAGAGAAAATAAGACAAAACCACCAGTTCTCCTTGAAAATAAGCAGTTTTCCAGTACATCCTGTCATGTGACAGAAGAAGAGTTGCAGTATGAGAGTCTTACTACTGCACAAAAGTATGTGGCTAGGTCAGCTGGAGAGGTGTAGCAACACTGGCCTAGATATAAGGTGCAGTCAAGGGAAAATATTAACTAATTTTGGAATAACTGTAAAATTTGGAGTGAAGATTTGAGAAATCATATTAAGGGTGACTTGAAATAGTAGTTGCAATGATTGGGGAAAAGCAAAGAGGTGGGAAAACCAGCTAATGGTAACTGCATCTCCATCGATATCACATATCTATGATTAAGAAGTGCTTGAGTAGAAAGAAATTCTGGGTTTATGGTCCCTTTCAAAAGTTTTGGAATACTTTCTCCTATTTACTTTCAGAAGTGGCTGTAATAAAACGGCTTTTATGTTCTTAGCTGATGGAAAGGTTTTTGTTTTCAGATTATCATCAGAAGACAGTGAAGAAGCTTCTGCTTACTTTTATGATAGTGATGATTCTGGTGAAACTGGAATAACTCCTCAGCATCAAGGAGAAATGGACTTGCTTGGGGAGATTTTGGACACTCTGAGCACACACAGTTCAGATCAAGGAAAGCTCTCAGGAGCAAAGAGCCTGGATTTCTTTAGGTCAATGGATGACATTGATTACAAGACCGCGGTTAGTCTTCTGCTTTCATTTGAAAAACAATTCCAATCCCTTTATAGTGGAATTCTGCACTTGTGGAATCAATAGCATGCACCTTAGACACTGTAGCATATTCCTTAGTATAGCTAATCTGTCTTTCTAGGACTATGTAACAGTGCGCCCATACTGGCCACTGCACTATTGTTCCAGCCAAGAGATTGGTTACACCTCAGTTTACCAAGTCATTTTGGATCAATGTTTTCCCCGTGTAACAGTAACCACATATAGAGTTGTGACTAATGTAATAATTTACTTAATATTGTACTTAGCTGTTGACTCTGGTATTCCCAGAGCTGGTGTTAGTCTTCTAATGTGGATTAGAATATATTTATTTCCATTTCCACCTTGTATCATTAAACTAATCATAGTAATATGGTGATGTGGTAATAGCACCTGAAACACAGCTAGAGTAGTACTCCAGAGCTTTCTAAGAGGGCTCCTTGATCCTTTTTTAGGTAGAGCTGCACAGGGTGTGTAGTGTAAACAAACTGCTTGCCTACAACTTTAAAGCCAAGTCACTCCTGTGATGTTAGTCAAAATAAATGTTAGTGGGTTTGAATTCCTGTTCGTATCAGGTGTCCAACATTCCTTTTTGCTGAAAGGGATCCTATAGTAGGAGATTTGTTACTGGAACAGCAAATTCTGATGCAAATGTTTAAAAAGCTTGTAAATTTTTTATTATGAGTGTCACACAGGGGTCACATTAATAAAATGCCCATTTTTGTTCATTTTGCCAAAAAAATTTAATATTGAAAGTTGGTATAATTAATTACTGAAGCAAAGAGGAAATAGCATCTGGTTTTAGTTTTAGTCCAGCTCCATCTCATACTATGGGTACAAACCAGCAAAGTGTGTCTTTGTTCACTGTCAAAACTGCTTATGCAAAGACTGAATGGAGAGGGGTGACAGAAATCCTTTCTCTGTACAAAAGGCAATCCTTAGGATAAGAGACAGTTAAGTACACTTGATCTTAACATTGTTTCTGGGATTGTTGTTTTGTAACATTGAACCCCAAATCGTAATTCAGGAACACACAAAATTCTTTACAGTATTTTTTTTTCCTAAAGTGTTAGCGTAGAGATGTTTCTTGTGACATTAACTACAAATACATGTTTTCTTTCAGAACAAATCAAATGCACCTAGTGAGAGCAACCTTACTCTGCTCTGCAGCAGTGCTAGTGATCAAGCCGAGTGGAACCTTGGGCAGGATGACAGTGTCCTCCATGGGAAGCAGCTCCCTCCATCACCAAGGAAGCAAGTTTTTTCTGGTGGCCATAGAGAATCTCTCGCAAGGCTGGAAGAAGAAAGTAGTGAAAAAGCCTATATTACTGACAAGATGGACACCACTAGTATGACGTCCCAGTCTCCAGTAAAATCCAGTGCCCAGTTTGCTTCTCTAGAAAGTTTCAAACCAGGCTATTCTTCCTGTAAGTATGCAAAGCAGAGTGAAACACTAAGCAATACCTCAGAAGATCAGCACCCAGCAAGTCTTGCTCAACATCCATCCATTCTGGTCCCTTGGGAAAAAGAGGGGAAGAAAGGAAATGAAACTCTGGAAGAGGGTGGGCTTCTTCAAGAAGTGGTGTCATTATGCAAACTGCGTTCTGCTTTTAACTATGGTTTAAATATTTCAAAGGATAGCTTGTCCAGCACTAGCAGTGGAAATAAAACATAAGAAACTATGAGAAGAGAAACTTGACTCCCATCAGAAGTTAAAGGGAGACTACTCAGGACTCCATATAACATGATAACCAAAAGATGGAAAAGGAATAAGAGCTGTTTGATTCTAAAAATAATTCACTTTGGTTGAAGAGAATTTTTTGAATGCATTTTCTGCCACTGGGACATCTGCTTCTATGTTTACCCAGTTCTTTTGTTGGCTGTAAGTTAGGTCTGCAAAATGGAACTAAATATATGAGTGCACTCTTAAATCAGGTACTAGTTAGTCTGTGTTAAAAATACATCAAGTGTATGGTGCTTCCTAGCATTTTCTTCCTCTAAGCAGCAGGAAAGATATCACCTAACAGGTAACCAGGTTTTGAAGGTACTATATTAATTCCATTAAATATGAAATAAACCGAGCAATCTGATTTGTCTGAAATGTACAAATGTTACTATTTGTAATGAATATTAATTGCCTTAATCTTTTGAGAAGAGGTTTAACTATCTTAGAAGATAACTGCAAATCTGCAAAACAGCAATAATGATTTTCCATAGAAAGAATTTGCTTCAGCAAAAGGGGTCTGAAAAGGAAATTTTTCTTAAATTATGGAATTTCTTGTGACTGTAACTTGGAACTTGAAACTGAAAGTGTGGCCCTGTCTTCAGACTTCAAAAAGGTAGCGCATGCTTTTCTCGCTCTGTAAAGTACATGAAGTGCTGAATTATAAAGTGACGTTTGCTAACTTCTGTTTACAACTAAGACACTTTAAAGACATCCGGTTTCCATAAGTAGACTTTCACCTAAAAATCTTCAGAAAGCAAAGTGTAAGTGGAATTGATAGATTTCTATTATTTTTTATTTTCCACAGTTTGATGGTGTTTGAAGACTAATCTGTGCCTCTTCTAAACTATTTTGTTTCCATTTATTGCAGCTGCCTTTTTGAAGGTAGATTGAATTACTGTTACTTAGAAGTCATGTTTAGTTAAATTTTTAAAGAGTCATGACTGAAAATTACTTGTAACACTAGAAAACTAAAATGACAGATTCTGTTTGAGACTGCATTTAGCCAACTTTTATTTTGTCCAAGTTGAACAACCAAAAATCTCTTTCTAAATTCAGTGAAGGAGAATAAATGGACTTGATGTATATTGTATTTAGAACAAGCATTTGTCTACCTGGCAGCATTCCTGAGGAATATTTGGATATTTTAAAGTCTGAAAAATCTTGCTGCTGTATGGAGCAGCTTTCCTTTTTTTTTTTTTTTTTTTTTAATTTTTTAGTTTTTCTCCTCTTTCCCACATCACCATACATATATTGTCCTGCACAGTAGGTCAAGATAGTAAAGGCATGGAGTAAGTTTCAGCAGATTGGAGTTGTCAGCTTTGAAGGATATTTGTGATGCAGTTGGCAGAAATAACACGGGTATAAAATCAGCTGTGCCTGAGAAGAATGTTCTCCAGCTCTTCCAAACTCCAGTCAGAAACTTTTTCTTTCTTTCTTCCCCTCTTTGGCATGAATGGTTAGTCTTAATCACAGAGTAGGCCTGACTGAGCATGTTAATAAGGTCAGTATTTGGACCAGATCATGCTTAAATATCTAAACTGTAGTTTGTAGCAAAGTCTAATATCAGTTGCCACATTGAGATTTTATGAATTAATTTTCCTTCTAGCTAACACAAATGGAAAGGGGGTTTTTTTGCTGCTTTATGGAATGGCAGCTGACTAGGAGAATGGATCCATATCATTCAGAGGCAGCATCTGATGCTTTACCAGAGATTCAGTAGATTAAGGTGTTGGCTTTGTTAATGTAAGCGTTTAAGCTTGTTCCAGTTTGAGAAGGGCTGAGCCAGTACTTGTCATTGAGGATGAGTCTCCAGAAATATTTTTTTCTAAATTGGTGCAATGAAGGTAAAAGTGAAAGTCTTACAGAAATATCTGTGTCAGATTAGAGTGTGAACATTCCTGAGGGCATCTGCAGTCTGCGCTGCTAGAGAATATCAGTGTTCCAGAGTTAGAGGTTGTGTGTCCAGAGTTCTGTACTCCAAAGTCTTTATCTGTCCTTTGGTTTCCTCTTGTGTATCATTTTATGTTGTGAAGATTTTTTAGTAACATAAAAATGTTATTTGGCAAAGTATTTTGCTGTTGAAAATCAAAAGTATCATAAACATTATGTTAAATCTTTGCTCTAAACTTCTCCTTTGCTGGTTCCAAGGATTACCCGAATGTAGTGCTGCCAAATGTGTCAAAGGGAAGACAAGCAACACAAAGCTTTCTGTTCTTGTAGCACTTCCTCACTCATTTTCATTCATGTCTTTGCATTTCATTGACAAGATTCGCTTTTTCTTTGCATCTGACATGGTGTTTCTGTCCTTAGTTCGTCTAAAACGGTGTTTTGTTAGCGATAATAAACGGTATTGATGTGTTAAGGAGAAAAACAAAAAAAAAATCCGAAATTATGGCCATTACAACTTGCAAAACCATCAAACACATAAGTCCAGGAATGCTGCCAGAAAAAGTGGTTTTCAAAAATGCCTCTCTGACAGAATGAATCTTACTGGCTTTACATGAGAGTTAGGCACTGAACTTCTCTTACCACATAGATTGTCCAGTTCTCAGCTTTGTGAAAAAAATATGGAAGCCATGTAAGGGTGCTAATATTCTTATAAGGATCATAGACGTGAAAGCTTGCTAGTGGAATCTGTCAAAATTGAGGCACAGTAATTCACTATTTGAGTGAAATTTGAGTAAAATGCAAGCTGAAAAGAAGTAAACAGAAGATGAAAGATAAAATTAAAATTATTTTCATTTCAGTCAAAATGTTACTGTGCTTAATGCCACATTGCTTTCTTACTATTTATAAAGCCCATAGAGTGTTTACACTCATTAAATAGTACGTCCTGTTTTTAGATTTGAATCTTGTATGGGTTCAGAAAGAACTCAGTTGTCTGTCTGTGTTGAACTTAGCTGTAGGTACATTTTTAACTTGATAATATTACAGAATCTTTTCCACTTACTATCAGTGATCTTATAAAAAGGCTAATATTTGTGCCTTATTTAAACAGAATTACCAGTTACCAAATAGATGAGTCCAAACTGATATTTCCGGTTAAACACTGTTGTTCTCTGTCCCTGTGATAATATAAAACTGTTTATTGGTTACATATGCAATATTTTTATTACCACATTGGGTACCATATTAAGATAAATTTCCAGGTCCAGTACTTTTTACAAGTTTTATACTTGTGTGCTTTTTATTTGTAGAAATCCTCCTAATGTCTTTGAAAAACATCAACGTTCATCACCAGCTACTGGTGAGAACAAAGTTCTGCTCATTCAGAGCTCCTGTGGTCTTCTTCAGAAGCATGTCTTTTCTTCAGAATCTCAAAAATCTTCCTGTTTCTCCTGTTTAAGGAAGATACTAGGATATTTGACAAAGCTTTGTAATCTGTTACTTACACATAGGAACAAATTTCTGATACAGGAGGTTGAACTAGGACTTGAATTTAATATCTTCAAGTTTCTTTTGCATCAATGGTTGCCTGAAATGACCCATATCGCTCATCTGGTTTGGGAGGAAAAAAGCAAGGGCAGTAGAAAGACGAAGGGATTCCTGGGTTGTTCCAGTGGTGCGTGGTGAAGCAGAGCCTGGGAGTCCTCAGGAGGTATGGAAACTTTGAGGAAATGCAGATTTCACAATATTGCTTCATGTTCTTGCTCAGTTGTAGTGATTCCAACCCAGCCATGTAGGCAAAAGTAATATTGCCTATGGAATTAATCCTGTGTGGGATATGCAGAATGGATAGTATGTTGTCCCAGTCAGAGCCTTCCCATCCATGTGTTTGGAGATGCAATATGTTAAAAATAGCGCAGATATTCAGGGAAGGACAGTACTGTGGGTGCCAAGGTGATCCTTACCCACCCTCTATGCATGCAGAGGGAAGTCTATGTAGAGTAGGCAGGGGTTGGCTCTTCCATCCCACATATTTGGGCATCATGTATCTGAAAAAATGGACTTGTTCTGAAGGAAAAATGTAGTTGTAGAAGTTGTCATAGAACTTGTTTACTGAACCCTTCATTGTCATTTAGCATTTCAGTGGTACTGCTGCTGTTTGGGTGGTGTCATCAGAAACTCTCAGCACTGGCTGAAGTCCCCTCTCAGGCATTGTAACACAGACTTCAGCCAGAGTTTTAGACACATGCTGGGTGCTTTTGAAAATCCCACCCAGTCTATTAAAGGAGTAGTGTAGATCTCAAAAAACTGTTTTAGATGTTTTTCTGGGTTTAGAACAAGCTAGTTTATAACCTTGTGTTCTTGTAAACAATGTAAAGTCTAGGCAAAAGAACAGTTAAGCCAGGTTTTAAAACAGCGTCTATCTCTCCACCTACAATCCATTATATTTAGTCCTACAGAACAATCTTTCATTGGTGCAGCTGTCTAATGGAATTGCTAGGAGCATCTAAAATCTTTTTTCTATGCATGTAATCAATAGAGGAAACGTTTCATGCAATAATCGAAGTGCCAGCATAAGGCCCCTTTGCAAATGCACCCCCTGTTTAATAATGACTGTAGTACCCTGTGCTACAGAAAGGAGCCCCATAGCCACTGACCTCCCTGACTCTGCAGGGGGTCTTAGAGGAAGGTCTTTATCGCCAAGAGCATTACCATCTCTTGGTGCCAGGCTCTAGCCCAGGTCCTGTGAGACTCCAGCCGGTGTGGGCCCAACAGTCTGAAATCTCAGGCTAAAGAAATGTGCTAATAAAATTATGCCCAAGGCGAGCAGCTTCCTTATTGCAAAGCTCAGGATGGTGAAGGCTGTCTGTCCCCATGGTATTGCAGTAAATCTTTGGAGAGTGAATGTAGAAATAAATGCACCAGCAAAACAAGTATGAATGGTGATGTGACTAGTCTTCAGTAACTTCTTTGCTGCTATTAGATGTGTATGTCTTTGCCAAGTGTTGTTTACTTAACAGAATCTGGGCTGAGTAGAATGCATCCTCTTCATCACCCCAAGAGCATGGACCACAGCTGGTCTAGAATTCATGGTCTTCAGGGTGTTGAAAAAAAGGAATGGGAAAGTGATGGTATGTGTTTTTGTGCAAAACCTTCCTTGATTTGCTTTGTGTAATGTCTGACAGTTTTAGTCAGTGGCCAATTGAAAGTACTTGATAGGTCTTTCCTGGGAGCTGCTAAACTTCTCAATGTAGTTGCCTGATGAGTCCCACAGCCACCTTAGTCTAGAGGGCCATGCACCATGTGCATAGTTGTCAGGGCCATTGCCATTTTCTGCTGGATTGGAGTATGAAACAGGTGACACTGTTGAAGTTATTCCAAGGTTTACTGTAGTAAAGGGTACTCTAATTTGTACTATTAGGTCAATGCTAACAACATTTGTATTTAGTCCAGTAACAGTATTAGCATTTGAAAAATAAGTTGAGTTCAAGTACGTTGACATTTATTACAATTCCATGTGAATTGACATTTTGTTTCTGTTAAAAATAAAGGAGCTACTTGGTTGTGTGGGGGGAAATGTGTTGACTTTCAAATCTTCAGTGAATTTTGTGCAATATTTCTCTTTATTTGAAAGTAATTTAGTGCACATCTGCTTTTCAGGCAGATATTGAAATGGTTTTTTTTTTTTCCAAAAATGTGTAAAATTACATGTAGCTTTGAATTATGGTTGTATGATAAAAACATGAAGAATATATTTTAATGAGGCAAATGTATATTTCCAATGACTGGAATGATTATGGATGTCACAGTCTATGAAAATAATTAGCCTAAACCAATGTTCACATACCAGTAGGTCTAGGTAATTCTTAAAACTATAACCTACTTAAATTGATGTAAGGTTAAATATTAGAATTTATGATGTTTAGCTTATAATTTGACCCATTTTTTGTCATTGATAAAAAGATGAGGACTTAAGCATCGCTTTTCAGTACCACTGATGATGTTAGAATTGATGGTGATGACCGTACCTATTAAGAATTTAGTCTGTGACGTCCCTAATTATCACAAGTCATTACTTAAAATGTCTACTAATGTTACCAGTATCCTTTTAATTTTTTGTAAATTAATTTCTTTGTATATTGATGTATATTTTGCTTTAACCTTTGGTTTTCCCTTGAGAACTTCTTTAAATTAATATACTTGAATGAGGCAATAAAGCACTGTGGAACAGCTAGTCTTGGTGCAGCTTATACACAAGCACATCTCGTCTGTTCCTTCATCATTTTTGAGGAGGAAGAGAAATGTAAAATGCTTACATGTTTAGCCAGCTGCCAGTGTTTGTTATTTTCAGATCTGTGTCAGATGTGAGAAATGCCTCAACATAGAACAAAGCAACATTATGTTAAGTTTTAGTGAACTTTGGAAACCGTTCCAAATAAAATCCTTGTTGTGAGCCTTTAATGCTGACAGGAAAGGCATAAAATACAAGACATTTTAAGGTTTTATTGATCCTTTTAATAATTTCAGAGATAGAAAAAACCTCAAACAACCAGCATTGTCCTAAGTTTTTAAATTGTAGTTGGTTACTGACCATTAATAAAACCAGAACCAAATCTAATAATTTACTCCATGCTTTTGCACCCTCTGGACTCCTGTTCAAAGCCATCTCAAGAACTGTAATTCAGACCTTAGACTACTGTCAGTAGCGCACTGTCTAGATGTAGTAAATGGGCTGTAATGTTTGGTGTGTTTTGTTTTTTTTCTTTATCCTTCCAAATTTGTGGCGTCAGTAGAAGTTTTTGGTGAACTCCACATTACCATAAAGTGCCCAACGCTGTGCTATAAAATAAAACTTAACAATATCAAAATTTCTTGGGTGGTGCAGGTTCTTGTTTGATGGGTTGATCTGGATAGCATTTTCATGCTTATCAGGCATAAAGGTTAAAATTATGCCGTGATACTGTATTATACTGGAAGCTTTTCTCCATTGAATGATCATTTCAGTTTCTCAAATCTACAGAAAGTTGAATGTGTTTTCTTATTAATTACTTTTTGTATAGTACAAAAGGTAAATGCTAATGTCCTTTATAATACCAATGGCATTTTGCTTCTTTTAAAAATCTTAGCTATTCATGCCTATTTGTTAAACAGCTTTTTTTGGTCTGTATATCTTCAAGTTCATACCATAAAGTAGGTATAGTCTCTTGTTTTATTGATTAAGAAATTAAGATTTTAAGGGGAAACTGCATGTAGAAGGTACAGTAATAATAACTGATGGGTACCATGGTTTGGACTTTTAACACTGGATATGAAAATCCAGACTTGGGGAAATTAGTTTAATTTATTATGAAAAATGAAAAATAAATCTTAAAACATCTTTCCCCCACCTCTCACTTCTTCCCAAGCTTCAGTGTATTCCCAAATTGTCTACTGCCTCCCCCAAGCAGCACAGGCAGATAGGAATGGGGTTTGTGGTCAGCTTATCACACGTTATCTCTGCTGCTCCTTCCTTCTCAGGGGCAGGACTCCTTACAGTCTTCCTCTGCTCCAGCATGAGATCTCTCCCGTAGGAGATAGTTCTTGAACTTCTCCAGCATGGGTCATAGAATAGTTTGGGTTGGAAGGGACCTTTAAAGGTCTTCTAGTTCAACCCCCCTGCAATGAGCAGGGACATCTTGATCTAGGTCAGGTTGCCCAGAACCACAGCCAGCCTGGCCTTGAACATCTCCAGGGATGGGCACATCCACCTACCTCTCTGGGCAACCTGACCCCATCCTTCCCACAGGGTATGGGAACAGACTGCTCCAGCGTGGGTCCTATCCATGGGGTAACAAGTCCTGCAACAAACCTGCTCCAGAGTGGGCTCCTCTCTCCACAGGGCCACAGATCCTGGCAGGGAACCACTCCTCACAGAAGCCATTTGTAGCCTTCCAGCTACCAAAACCTTGCCATGTAAACCCAATGCATCATAACAGTAATAACACATCATAAATATGCTATCAGATATGGCTTAGCTTTTTACTGTAGTTGCTTTGCTGAGTCATTTTATGCAAGTGTGTAACTATAATCCAGTTAGAATTTTATATTAAATGGCTATGCAGTATAATCTGATCTCTGATTCACTGTTCTAAATTAAAAGCATTTTGGTATTTTATGCAGACAAGCTATGAAGACTTGGTTTTGATATTGGTATACTCAGCCCACAACTGATGAAAAAATTACAAATTGTGTTCAGTCCAAAACAATGAGGGTGTGATTTTGAGACTGCCATTAGACTTGTGCTGCCTTATTGCAGCCAGCAGTGTGATACGAGCTCTGAAGACTGGTAACACAGGGATCTTCCATGCTAAATTAAGCATGGCACATCTTGCAGTCATTTCTTCATTCTGCCCACATTTATTCAGCTTTTAAAAAGAGAGCTGTGGCAATAAACTTCTTGTCATAGGTCCATATTGTGAGCCAATGGAGGACATCATAAAAGCGTAGAAGCCTTTAATTTTTGCAGAAGGAGCAATAAAGTATGAAGATTGTGTCTTTCAGGATAAGTTTGCCTGATTTCCTTATTTGTTATCTCACGGCACTGAGAGTGTAGTTGCAGCTTGCTGTCTATGGATGTTTCAGTTTAGTAAGTTCTTTCAAACCTAAGCATGGCAAAGGACTGAAAAGGAGGAGGTAAGTTAGTTTAAGTTAAGTTGGCACATATTTCACAGATGGTACAGCAGGACTCTCGTTCCTGTCAATGCGAGTATAGCAAGGGTCTGTGAAAAGCAATTTCATGGGAGCCTGGTGTACCAGTCACGGTAGCACCCAAAGAACGAAAGCTGATGTATCTATTAAAGAGTTGTGGCATTTGGGAGAGAAAATGCAACTAAAAGCAGCTTCTTGTTTCAGAGAAGAAGTCAGAAACACTCCTATCAGTTATTAGCTTCTTGGTTGGTTGTGCTTCAAAAGCAGCTGAGACTATTGCTTTTGCAAGGCACTTTTACACGGTGATGCTGTACGTGAATGATGGAGAAAGTGTTTAATTTTCTCTCCAGAGCTCACTGTGTGTTGAACCTCATGTTCACAAAATGAAAAGTAACTTAATCAAATTCACAGATTTAGATTTTTATTTGATGTGACAAGCAATAACAACAACAACAACAACAACAACAAAGCTAAGCAATGCCTGAAGTGATGTTGTGGGTTTGCTGGTATTCAGATAAAGCAAAGTCAAGTCAGTCTGCAGCTTTTCCTCAGTCAGAAAAAATGCTTGCAGCTTCTTAAGCTTCAAAACCGCAGAGGTTGTCAATCCTGTTACAAATTCTGTATGAAACATAAATAACTACTAGTTCTAAAAGGAAACCTTGGGAAGCACATTTGGAATATGCTATGGGCCATGTATAATCTTCGGGCTGTGGCTGCCTGTTTTGTATTTCTCCTGGAAGTCACAGGGACAGGTTCCTGGTGGTGTACTGCTCCACTCATTTTTTTTTGTTTTCAGGTCTACTTTTTCCCTCAAATAATTGTCAGTGAAACACTGGGGAACAAAACAGCAGCAAAACCTAACACACAACAGCGCTAGGGAAAGAAGAGTATGGCATGGGCTACAAGGAACCTACTGAAGTTGGCTGCAAACTTTTTCCTTTTATGTCTGTTATCTATTTTTAACTGTTAAGTCCTGCAAAACACTCATCATGAATGAGACACAGTAAAAATGTACTCTGCCATGTAGAGCATACACAAGACCTACTTACCTACCAAAGTTTATTTTTCAGATAAGTGTAATTCTATAAATAGCTTAACTACTATACTTTCCAAGGTGAGAGGGGTTTTTATCCTGGTATGACTTCATTTTATTTGATGTATCTTACACCACTTCTGATGAAAAGGAACATGATTCCATTATTTCTGTGCACTAAAGATGGGCAGAGGGGTGCTTTTCTGTTTGGACTATTCAAAGGCAAAACCATGTTTGGCTTTCAGGTTTTAGCCATGATGTGCTCATCTTAAAACTTCTGGAACACAGTTTTTTAGAGAGTGGTTTAGCACTGGTGACTAAATTTAAATTGTAGTAGGTGACTTATGAGACTCTGGGTCCCAGTGCCTTGAAATGTGTTTTGGAAGTCATAGATACAGCAAGAAGTTGTGGCTACCTGCTCCCCTGGTCCTCCCTGCAGACCATTGTTCAATTCTGTACTACCACAGGCTCCACATTCAGTAATACACCATTTTATAGTATCAGCTGGTTTCTATTCACCGTTCATTTTAAGAAAATAACCTGTTAATATAATACCACCTGTTTAGCAATGGGAAGGATTATGTACTTAAAATGTTCAGCTGAATAATGCATACAAACATCTGACATTTGGCCTGCTCTGAGAGTAGGTGACATGCTTATTTAATGATTTTGAAAACGTTAAAAATGGTGAGGTAGAAATTAAAATGTCATTTTTAAAGTATTTGTATTTAACTTATCTGATTCAGTTCTTTCCTACATTTCCCCTTGGCATATTCAACCCGGGGGTCATGGTAGCAGCGTGACACCATGGATACTTTGAACCAAATACTGAACACGGTTGGCATTTCAGCCTAATTAGTTGCATCCTACTTTGTGATTTGTCTTTGGTCCTCTGGGTTGCTGGCCCAGGATTTTTTTTAACCTCTTTTTTTATGCTCATAATTTTCTCATTTTAAATGTCAGCAGACCAGTAGTTGTGTAATTGGTTTTTTCCCCTTCTTTTCCTTGCTGTCAGAAAATTTGACAAACAATTTCTACATCTCGGGCAGGCTACATGAGAAAAATATATCCCAGGACCAAGTGACAAACTGCAGGCTAATCTGGTCCGTGCAGCTCTTGAGCACAGCCACAGATTTTTCTGGCAGGTGGTCACTGTTACCCACAGTTTTGAACTGGAATTATCTGTTCTTGGTCTGGTTTAATCACTTGTGCCAGCACCGGGCCACTGCCAAAACCGAGATCTGCATCTTCTCTGTCAGGCTCATTTCTCATGCAAAAGCCTGATGCAGCTTCCCTCTCCCTGGAGGTCAGGCTTAGCAGGATCATCTATGATCCTGAGAGAGATGCTTCTGAAAGAAAATGCTTGGGCACTGGGGTTGTTCAACTGACTTTGAGGTTTTATACGTTTAAGAAGGAAGGTGCCAACCTGCTGATTTACTTTAAACAACCCTCACTTGATGTAGTGATGCACCCTAGGAAATATTGAAATCTTGGAAGAACTAGGGTCACCAGCACATGAGGGTGCACTGCTAGAAACCAAGGAAGAAAAGCAGTTCACCTACCTGTTGTTCTGGTTTGCCTTTTCGTCTGTTCTGTCACTTGGGGTCTGAGTCAAGGTGACTCTTGTGGATCTTGGTCGCAGTGTCCGAAGTGTTCAAACAGTAGTGCTGTTGGCATCCTGAAAAGAGGGCCTTTGGGGTCCCAGTTGGTCTTGAGCTGGCTGTGGTACAGGCAGGGTGCCCTATCACCACTGTATGCCTGCAGCTTATCATTTGGGCACCGACTGCTAAATGCTAAATAAGGAGATGATTTAGAAGCAGCTAAAGTGGCATTTAATTGTTCAAGCTATTTTAAACTTGGGGCAAAAATACATGGAAACACCCCACACATCTTCCCTGCAGACTTATGCTTATCTAATCTGCTTAAAGATTGTGAAGTTACTTAGGGGTAACACCTGAAATCCTGTTCATGCTTTGTACCAGCTGCATGGAAGACATTAAGTTAGTTATTTTGTGGGACAGAAAACAGCTATTTAACCTGACGCTGCCCTACGCTGTGACTACTTGTATGGTGCAAACATGCTGCGGTGCAAATAGCTGTTCGTGCAGGTGAAGAAGGCTTGCAGCCCAAATGATCGCATGTAATTAAAATCAGCCCTTTCAGTTTGCTCTCACTCCTCCAGTGGCTCTGTTGCTGTCACTGTTCCTGAATTTCTACTGCTAAGTAAAGTTTAGCGCAGGTGCCAAATGAAACTAAGCGGGTTTAAATTGGAAACACACACTTTTGTCATCACTAGTTATTACAATATATGCCAATGAAAATTGTGCTTTTGCTGGAACTGCAGGTGAAATCTGAAAGGTCATACGCAATATTGAGCTGAGGAAAAGTGCCGTGCTTTAAACAGTGCCATGGAGAGCATAAAGCCAGGTGAAGGCCTGTGTAGGTTTTCTGTGATCAAAAAAGGTGATTTGAAGTCATGATCTGGACATGTCTGGCTTGTGCGTGTCTGACAATGTTGGATGAATTTCTGGTCAATGTAATTGCTTTGACAAATTATTTTGGAAAACAAACCAAAGAAAACAGCAGCCTGACAAAAGCAGAAATTAAAAGCAACTTCTGTGAAACCAAGTCAAAATATAACAAAGTTGCTCAAGTTGCCTACAATATTAAATCTTCGATACATGTTTATCATAGAAATATAATCTGAGGGAATCTAAACTTACGAAAATCACCACTGGACTGAGAACTCTGTTTGGACTCCACCTGTGCCTTGATTCATAATTTATGCTCTGTTTTTTTTGATGTGCAAGAGGTCTTCACGCCTCATGGCATGCATTATAGATGGAGGAGTTTAGGTTAAAACATGCTTTTACTGTGAGGCATAGGGTACCGCCCGCTCTCCACCTCAAATTCATGTGTGCAATTTCAACAAGACCTTACTCTGCTCCCAATAAATACACACCAGATGTATCTTTTATAAATGTGTAAATATAAGGGTTTGCAGCATCTTGACACTTGCCAGTAGTCTGAAGCCTGTGCATGCTTCAGCGGGGCATGAAAGCCCCATCCATTCATTCAACTGTGACATTTTGCAGTAGGCAAAATTTTAGTGTTGTCAGCTCCTCACTGTCTGACTTTATTGACTTACAACATCTAATCTGATGCTCTTTTTCTGAATTGTTTTCAGAGGTGTCAGTTTTCTTTAGTTGAGAGGTGATTAAATAGCACAGGAAAGGGAACTTGGCCAAAATCCTCTGATCTGTGGTTCTTGATGTTATGTGACATTACATGTGTAAAGTTTGTCCTGCAGTGGGACCTGCAGGAGACTCGGGAATTGTGTTAAATAAAACAGCACAGAAGATTTTGGCTGGGAAAAAGACTTGGCTGTCTCTTACCTGGAGACAAGCTTTTTGTTGAGGCACTTTTATTTATTATGGCCATTTTGTGAAGTGTATCAACTATGTTCTTTGTTTAATACTGTGATTTAGATGATGCTTATTATTAATCAGTGTCTCTTTGAACAATAATAACTAGCCAGACTTAAGATATAGGCAATGACAATTGTGTTGAACAATAATAACTAGCCAGACTTGAGATACAGGCAATGACAATTGTGGCTTAGATTCTCATTGACCAGAAGGCTGAATGAGCTAGATGCTTTCTTGCTTCCTCAATGACCAGGGGGCATGAGACCTCAAAAAGCAGAGGATTACACATCTGAGAGCCCTCTGCTGAGAGTGGCCTGTCCTGACAGGAAAGCCTGGCGTGGCATCATAGCTGGAAGTCATACACTACCAAAATTTCAAATCACTCAGTTGTACTGAAAAGGAAAGATAATTGTATTTTGTTGAAACAAGTATTGAGCTTCCTCAGAACATCATGAAACTTATCTTTGGTGGTGGTGGTGGTGTTCACCTCCCAGAGAACACAGAAAAGAAATGCTATTTAAAACCCACAAGGTCAGATCATGAACATCGGTGTTAATTGCTTGGAAGAGCAAGGTTTTACAGCATCCAGTTACTAAAATAAAGGCAAAGCACAAGTTTCACAGGTTTTGAGATGTGCCTCAGGTTCAGGCTGAAGAGGTGTGATTAATTTAAGCAGTGAAATAGACTTCCCCAGAAGTCCTGTTTGCACACTTGATTCTCCCACAGTAATTGGTGCTTTTGAAGGATACATAAACTTTTACTTATATTTCTAAGAAACAAATGGAACAGCTATTTAAAAACAACTTATGATGCTTACCATAGCCCCTGGAACAGAGTTCCTCATGGGGATTATGAGATAAAGCAACAGTGGCTGATAGACACTTATCAAAGGAGGAGATTAGAGTAATTCCTCAATGTGGTATATTTAGATTCACTGAATTGTACCCTGTGATTACTTGGCAGGTGCTCCAAGTGCCCTGCTCTGGATGCCAACATGTGGAGAACATATTTTCTCCCCCAAGAGATCATGTTCACCTACATGCTGCCCTAGTTGTATCATTTGTGAAGATGAACTGCTCTTGCTAAGAGAATTTTAACAACCTACTTAACTTCACCACGCAGGTGCCCCTTTCCAAGAAGGGTCAGAGGACAGAGGTGTGGGAATGGCAAATCTCAGCTGGGCAGGAGAGACTACGTAGAGCATGGGAAGTGACTGGAAGTGAGCAGAATGGGCTGGTGACCACTGCCTCAAAGCATCTTCTTACTGCTGTTAGATGTTTCTTCTAAGTGTTACCTCTTCAGTGCTCTGCGTTATTCAGGAAGTCAGCTGCTAAGATGGCCATCGGGGCATGGTTGCACACGCTCAAAGAAGGCACATGAAAGTGAAGAAACAGCGTCTTACCTGGAGGTGTCCTGGGGGTGCAGTCACGGCGAGCTGGGCTTGCAGGCACAACTGCTAACATCAGCATAGCTGAACTCCTCTGAGCTCTGAGGGGACCCTTTCAGTTGTAATTAGCTGGTGCCTTTGGGACAGTAGGGCTCTTGGTTTCTGACATTGTTCATATTTATTGAAAAGTAACAGAGAAATTTTTGAAGTGAGCAGAAAAGTCCCTTGTGAAAATGGGACTTTTAAGTGAAAAAAAATTCTTACTGCTCTGCCGTTTTTCTGCCTGCACTCATCCACAATGCTGGAAAGACAGCAGTAATTTGAAAAACAGAGGGCATGATTTTCAGCTTTTATATATTGAGCTCCAGCGAAGCTGTATCGGTTCATGCCACCTTGAGACCTGGCATAAACATGTCCCTGTGATGGGCACAAGGCAATAGGTTGACATGGGTATAGTCAGAGGATGGTGTAGACTGCAGTGCTGAGGCTGCAGCCCTGACCATAGCACAGAGCATATTCATCTCATTTCCAAGTACAGAAAATGGTTTTTTGATCACTTGATTCCAAATGGCAAATTTGACTTTTTAAACTGCAAATGTAGTTCTGGTCTGGGGATAATTTCGTAATTGCGCTGATGAAATAATCCCATAAAGCAAAGAAACATGGGTTGCATGTGGCTCAATAGAATCCTTATTTATTTGTCATTTGATCCTGTACACAGCAAAATAATAATATGCATACACCATCTAAGCTATTAATACATTTTGTACATACAGAGAGGGAACAGTTAATTTTACATGAGATGGAAAAGGCACATAATGAAGTGATACACTATGATCATTTTGAGCTGGCCAGGTTCCAGCTGCAATATTTTTATTCTGCTTAGTGTAAATACTCCCAGGATTCTGGAGATGCTCCTCACTGTTTCACAGGCTGGTCATTGCCTATTTCCAAAGGAAAAGGGAATGGTCTGAAAGGGAAGTAAGTTGCGTCATCCTTCCCCTGCTTCTGAATATGTTCAGAAGCATTTTGTATAGAGCAGATCATGTGTTCTAACTTAGAACTTCTCTTTGTAGAAAACTGTTAGTCATGAAGAGACAGTTTAAATGTGTAAAGTTTGGGACAATATTGTGCGTTTGCTTCTTTCATGGATAAGTTGCAAGTGAGCATGAATGAATTATTTTACTTTCAGCTTTTAAATCAAATAATGAGATTGATTAAACACATGTAATTTTGAAATATTTTAAGTCTTCTCCCTGGAGATACCTCCATGTTAATGGAGGTCATCGGTGCTTTTTTGAGAAACCAGAACCCAATAGTGGTATTTTATTCTTTATAGAAGCACAAATGCTTCCCACAACTCTCAGGTGTTATCTCTCCTCCCTGAATGTCTGTGCTTCTGTCTGCATTTTATAATCCCTTGGGCTTAGAAGCTGTAAATAGCTTGACATCTGCTATATCAGTCTTAATCTATGGTTTAAGTTTCAGCAAAGATGATATTAGACACTTGTTATGGTGTATTCTATTTTTAACTGTTGTTCCCTGTTTGAGATGTGGCTCGGAGGGGTCAGTCTTCCTAACCATGCATTTCATGGTCACTATAGCATGTTAATATGGTGGCAGCTTTGGGACTTTTTGTGCTTCTCCAGGCTGCCATTGAGCTTTTCCAACTGCAGCATCTGCCTCCCTGCCTTCTTTGGATGTTGCCTTGTTGATTCAGCTTTCCAGACAGTGTATTTAGAGCTGACATTTATGCCTTTTGAGCCTTTTCTTGCTTGTTTCTTATGAGATCATGGAGTTTTAATATTTCTTATTTTAATCTCTATTTGAAATAAAACGTGCTCCAAGTTATCTTGCACAGATGTGCTTTGGTAAGTAATTTTCATCCTGGCTCACCCTTGTCCTCCCTCCCTTTCCTATGGCCTCATTGCTATGAAAGTCCAGCTTCACCCTTGCTGTGATCCAGCTTTTGCCTCCACTTTCCTCAAGTACCATCCACTTTCATTTCCTTTTCTCCCCTCACTTTTGAGTGGATTTTCACCACTCTTATTTTTATCTTTTTCTCTCCACTGAGACTGACAGCAATCACAACTTACTCTAATCTCAGTTTAAAGGTTTTTCCCCTGCCTTCTGTCTCCTTGACTTATCTTCTACAAACCACACTCATATTTCACTGTGAGATTTTCCCTTTGTTGTGCTTTTATGGGTGTCTTTTTAATTCTTTAGGAGCATATTCCTCCAGAGCTCACTTTGGTCTGTATGAAAACTCTTCAGGCTTTCATCTTCTCTGCCTCTTCTTTCCTCTGTACACGTTCCTGGGTATCTTGCTCAGCCCTATAGATTCTTTGTGGCAGTACTTTCTTGAATATTTTATTGCCTCTTTACATGTTGTTTTTCTACTGTCTCCACAATTTAATACAGAAAGTTACACCAACGAGAAGAGCAGAATTATTTTCCAGCCACTTCCTTATTCTTGCTCTGTCTTCCACTGTGAACAATAACGCTTTCCTTCAGGGTAGTTCTCCTTGCGAACTGCCTCCATCTTCACCTTCTCTTTCGCTTTTTTCCTTTTCCTTTGAATCATATAATAACTTAGTCTGGAAAGGACCTGCTGATGTCATTTAGTCCAACCTCCTGCTCAAAGAAGAGCGAATGTCAAAGTTACATCTTTATTATAACCATTCTATTTCTTTATTATAACCATTCTGCTATTTCTGAAATGACCTGATTTCTAGTTTTCTTTCTCCATCTCTGCTGTTCACTGAGATCTCAATTTCGTTTTTCCTTTTAGCTCACTGACTAGAAATCCAAGAACATAAAGCTGGTGTGTGTAAGCATCTTCTTTGCATCTGCTTTACATGTTCAACACTGCTTCTGCTATTTGTGGCCAGTTCTTCTGGATTCTCCGTTTTTCGGAGCTGTTTCTCTCTGTCCCCAATCTCTTCCCAGCCTGCAGCCTTACAGCTCTTCTCCACTTACTTACTGCTCTCCCTCTTCTTATTACAGGCTCCTGTCTTTGACTGCTTTGGCACTTCCTAGGCAGAGATGGCCTCACCTTCATGTCTCTCCCAGTGTTTTTAGGGTGAGACTAAAGAAACGCATCAGAATCTGCACAGATTATCCTGCTTCTCTTGTGGTCACTCATGCTCACATTCTGTTCTTTCAGCATCATTTAGTGAGTGTTTGCTGCCTCAAAATGGACACTGACTGAGTCAATTTCTTCTTTCTTCCAATTTTTTCTCTTTCTAGAAATGATCACACTTAACAAACATCATGGTACACTTTATTATGCCTTAGCAGTGTCTCACAGGGCAAATGCTGGGCTAAACCAAGTTTCACTTAAAAGCTATGCAATCTGTAATTACATAATGCCATAGAATCACAGGCTGGTTTGGGTTGGAAGGGACCTTAAAGATCAGCCAGTTCCACTAGACCAGGTCTCCAAGCCCCATCCAACCTGGCCTTGAACACTACCATGATTTGACAAGGTCTACCTTGAATCTCTGCTATCTATCTCTTATCCTCCATCATATTTTGGTAACTTATTTTTCCACTGTTTCCTTAGTTGCCATTTGAACTCTCCAGATTTAGACTGCAGCTGCACAACAACAATTGCATTCAAGATAATAAGCTTCAGTAGCAAAGTTGTAAATTGGGCTAGGATAAAATCTCTTGTAATCATTTTCACTGTGACTACATTCTGCTCTTTTAACTCAGCTTGAATCCTACCATCCACTCACATTTTCTGTTGTGCTTTGTTTTGAAGGATATTGGTGAAGACTGCAAAAAATCCAGAATGTGCTTATGGTCATAGTTACTGCTGATCATTTGATACAGAAATAAATGTAAGTGACATTGATCTTCAGTAATCCCTTAAGGGGTTCATTCAAAGTGGTTTATGAATTGATCATCAATTAAAAACATGAATTAAACTCTTGGATACTGAGTGTGCATACTCTATTATGCAACTCCTGGAATAACCATCCGGGGTTTGATGTGTATGTCTGGGGTGTTTCACAACTGTGGAAACATGCAAGATGAACTGCAGGAAGAAAGAAATGCCATCATGGACTTTCCACTCCACTGCCACTTTACTGCGGGTTCAGTTTGTGTGGGAGCAGTGTTTATGCTTTAATTTCTTGACTACATGTGAAAATCAACTTGATGAGTTACTGCTAAAATTTGCCTCTACATTTTGAAGAGCCTCTTTGACCTGGGTATATTTTTGGCACATCTTTTCCTACTACAAGTATGATCATTAAATCTCTTTAATATTTTCAAATGTCTATTTCATCACAAGATTTCTTCCAAACTTCTCCTGGTATTCCATTACATTTTATGTGTTTCTTTTTCAACAAACAGTTGCCATCTTTTTGCTGCTGAGCTTTATGAGGTAGTTAAATGGAATTATCCCTGTTTTAAACAAGGAAAATTGAGGCATAAAAGTTTATTTGCCCATTATCATACGAGAAGTCTGAGCTCCAGGAGAAGCACTGAGCTGGTCATAATTATTTCCAAGCCAGTGTTTTACTTGTAAGCCATTTCTGCCTCTTTTCTGGTATTTTCCATGGGAAACCTTTTGAGCGTACTTTTTGCCAGCAAGTATAAATTTGCAATGTGAGAAGCAGCAGTTTTCTAAAATGGACTATCAGGGAATATTGTTGTGAGAAAATAGCAATAGTGTGGATGCACAGAATTCATTTAGGGTGTTTAGGGTCCATGTCCCTTAAAAGGTCAGATTGTGCCCACTGAATATTTCTAGGACAGTCTTTTATACTCTGAGAAATATACGCTTTTGTGGAAACTGAAATTCTTTTCAGAAGAAGGTGGAAGGGCAGCGTGTAAAATGAGAGATCTGGGGGAAAGAAAACCGATTTAATTTGAAGCATTTATTTTGGGGAGTTTTTGCACAGCTTCCTTTTAATCGCTGATTAACAGATTAAAGTAGATATGCGAAGACAGAGCTCTAGTACTAAACCTTTGATAACAGAATTACAATGTCTTTATTGTACAGGCTCACTTGATTTGTCTGTATCGTCTTCTGCAGCAGCAATTCCTAGGCAGTCAAAGGAAAGCACACATGGGAAGCTGTTATTCATGTTGCATCTGAAACAGGCACTTACATGTATCCCAGAAGCCATTACTGTCTGTAATACCTACTGCTGATTATCAAGGCTGCAGTTGCCAGTGCAAATAAAAAACGTCTTTGGATGCATTGTCCAAAACCATGATAGAAGGCATTGGTTCCCATAAATGCTACGAGAAATTTAATACTATTGATCTTAAAAGGAAAATACTGAAAATACCAAAAGGCCAGAGTCATTGTAATCTTTATAATGAGTATTCCTGGTACCAGAATGAAAATTAACATAGCTAACATATGTACACTGTCCACTTTCTACCATCTTTCAGGGTGGAGGAGTGCTTCCTTCTAAATCAGTCTTTCCATCGGTGGTGGCTGCACCATGTTCCACATCTCTACTCGGGATCCCTCCTTCTCCTGCCGGCTGGGGCTGTAGGTCCCTTGAGTTGCACGCTTATTGGCAGCGATGACTGAAACCACAACTGCCAAGAAGAGGATCAATAACAAGGCCAGCGTTACTGAGCCAATGGAGGCGAATATGTTCGAGATCAAGTCAGTTGTCAACTGGAAGGATTGAAATAATCGCAATATAATTTCCGTCAAGAGAATACGCAGACACACTTGAGCTACCATGGGAGGAAAACAAAAACCATTCTATGATAGGGCTTTGAACAGATGAACTACTGCTGAAGCACTGTTCATTGGTAGAGAAGTACATTACCCCCTGCAGATTCTGTTCTTTGGACTTCACAGAAAATTACATGCAGTGGTGCTCTATATTTAATATACAAAGCAGAGCTGGATGGATTTCACTGCAATGACCCATTTCATTTGACAGCTTCCTTAATGCTTGAAAATAACCTGCAAGTTAGTCTGTCTGTGGCCTGTAATAGTAATTCAGCAATTACTTCTTTCATCACTTTAATAATAATTCATTTTCCCTAGTTTGGTTGGGAACACATTATTGCTAGTGTTCACTACCGCAAGTTAAACATGAGCTATTTTGGACTAGATGTATATTCAGTCACATTTGTGTTTTTCTTGTTGGAGGAGTCAAGTTTATGTGAATACTTAGATATAGAAAACTTGTTTACTGTAAATGGTTTGGTAAAATGCACCATCTCTGCAGCATTCCTGCCAGTAAACTTTCCTACCAGCATGTCTGCATGAAATAAGCGTACAGTGGCTGCACAAAAGTGCAACTGAAATCTGTGCGGTGAGAAAGTAATCCATATATGTTCACAAATATGTTTTAAAATACCCAGGTGTTCTGCTACATACAGGCTCTGTAGCTTCATCAGCAGAAACACAAACAGCACAGTACAGGGTGAACGTAAGGATGCACTGATGGTTTTTTCTGTTTTCACGTGACAGTGGGAAACGTATTAATGTCAGAAGGCACAAAGCGCATCAACAAATCTGCCAGGTGCAAAAGCTTCATACCAGAGAAGTTTTATGGTCTGTAGATGAATGTTTTATATATATCTATATATGTGCTTTTGTGTGTAAAACATGCTTCTGGTAAGGTAAGCCAATGAAGTGATGTGGTTAATGTGGAAAAGTGGTCACTATGGACAGAATGACCCTAGCAGGAATTGAACTTCTGGGCAGATTATGCCATCCGTCATCTTTGGATTTGTATTAGGAGTGACAGCTGAACTGCCATAGATGGATGTGTGCTTGAGGCCGAACTTTCAAATCCCAAAGTACTTAGAAATGGAAGACAGAAGGTTGAAGCCCATTTCTCAGTTAGACACTGCATGTTACAGGATACTTTAGTGACCTGCTTACTCATCATTTCTAAGGAAGTGCAATTACAGACCTGAGAATAATGATGATTTCGCATTCAACAATGAATGTCCTGTAAGTGGATGCTATTGCTGTGCATGCATTGCTTGGACTTATTCCTTTGCATCACAACAATGCCAGAGGGAAAATATTAAAACAATCCTTCCTCTTATCTCTCTCCACCTCCATGCTGATGTAAAGCGTCCTACTATAACATTAACCAATTTGACTCAGGGATTCTCTCTTGGGGATGCATGATCAGCCAGGATATTTCCCTCTGTCCTTGGTAGCTAAATATATGGTTTCTATGATTTTAAAAGCATTTTTCCAATAGGAGTCATTTAGTACAGGTGACAGTCCACATGACTCCAGCCCCAAAAAAGGTGGTACAAAATATGTTGGTCTATTAAAATGTATTGGATTGGGAAGGTCATTTCATCTTTAGATGATGTAGCAGATATATTTGAGATGTTAGTTTTCCTCTGTACTGCACTAGACTATATGACCCTTGTTCCTCTTGCCACAGAGAGACTGCAACTTTTTAATGGAATCTTTATTCTGGGAAGCTGTGTTTTATGTTGTCATTGTCTGCTCTAGGAAACTCAGGACCAAGATAATCTAAGTTAACTCTCATTCAGGGTTTGAATAGGACATTTCTTTCATGAAAGAAATTCACTACCACTAGCAAATGGTAAAGCCTGGTCTTTGATATGTGAAATTTCTGAACCTATTCTCTTATTTTCCAGCCCGTGCTCTTCCTATTCCTGTTGAAAGTTTGTCTGTGTCTATGGAGACATATTCATTTATGAGATTATTCGAAGTAATTTTATGACTTAAAGAAAAAAACATGCAAAAGAATTGGTGAGAAAAAAACCTCTGTAACTTCTCACAATCCATTCACATTTCTAAACCTCACTCTCAAGTTAAAACAATCATAAAGGGGCATTTTTTCATTCTACACTACTTACTACAGAAACCTTACCCATAGCAATCCACTACACACTTTGTTTCAGTTATTTTTTTTCTGTTTAATAACTACTGTTAATTAATTGGATTTGGTTGTTCAATCAGTGACTTGAACTTGACAAAAATACTGAAAATCACCTGTATTGACTGTAGATGTGCTAGACAAAACACTTCCTGTTAAGCCTATGTGTTAAAAAAACTTATTTCACCAACTAAAATCCAGGCAGTTGAGGTTTTCACCACGACCAGATACAGAAGTTAATTCTATTTTTGTGTTTATGCTGCTTCTAATTTCTAACTACAAAAAAAAAATGCCTTCACGTCATCTTTTCTGGGTGGATTCTATTGGCACCCCCCCCCCCCCAAAAAAAATCTACCATTCAAGTGCTGTCCCATGGTTTATCAGCCCACAGATCACTGCCTAAGTTTACACTATAGGTAGCCCCTTAAGCACTAGCACTGACCCAATAACAAGAGTTGCCAGAAGGCTCTGCAGTCCGGTCCCATCAAAATCAACCACTTCTTTAACAATGAATGGCTGAACAGTTAAATTAACTTTGAAAATCATCCGGGTGGTCTGGAAAAATACATCTGAAAAGTTCTGTCCCACATCATCTCAGAGTCCATTTATTGCAGTATTTGGTGGTGATGACGGACTGAAATGATTATAACTGGCGATCCCAAAGAGAAAAAAGATTGAGAAGCATTTTTAGAAACATAGTGCTCCTGAGACAGTAGAACAAGAGGTTTTCGGTTACTGACCCTACTGTGTCTTTTGCATAATGATGGGGAGTGGCCTTTTTAAAAGGAGTTTGAAAGTAGAAGTTCCATATCACTGCTTCAGACTCTTCTAGTAAGTCCTTGCCTGTTGCTTCCACCACAGATGGATCTAGGCTATGAACCTCCCTGATGCTGCACAGAGCAGAGCATCTCTGACCACCATGGGACTGCTCAGGTGTGTAGCTGCTTATCTTGGTATTCACACCCATGCAGCAGATCAACCATGGCTGCGAGTCTGTGCACATCCTAAGGCATGGGGGGATGAGCCACGCACAGCTGATGTCTCCCTGATTAGGCTACAGCATCACTTTTCTGCCTCATATCACACAGACTGCTATTCTCTTCCTCATGTTAGCTTGTTAAGATCTTGAATTGACTGCCTGGGAGATGGCCACTTGCTATGAATATTCAGGTTTTTGGTGTGTTTATTACAAAGCCCTGGCAAAGTCCCGTGCAAGAGGTGCTCTGTGACTTAGAGCTTCAAAAGCAGAAGGGGAAGGAAAGAACAAAGCCAGGCAAACTTCATTCTGTCTCAGCACAAATGAAAAAATCCACATGAAGAGAAATGCTACTGAATTTTGTTCACCAAAGACCTTTGTTATTAGGGAAACCTATGAGACCCACATATACTGTGATAGCCTTTCAGAAGTAATTCTTGCTAATCAATACTGCATGGTGATCACAGCTATTTCTGAAGGTTACTTCAGCGCTGGTTATGGATAGCTAAATATATGTAGGGTAACTGAAGGAGAGTTAATTTACTGACTGGGCAATACCTTAGAGATGTGCACTGCACTTTGCACAGGAGGTTGGACTGGGCCACCTCCTGAGGCCTCTTCCAGCGTGAATCATCTTATGAACCTGTTCAACAGTTGTGAGAACAGCTGTGAGAGTTCCCCTGCCCTTCAAATACAGCAGCTGCCAGTGAAAGCTCTATCGCCTTAATGGTAATGGATGCTGATGGCAAGATGATGTCATGTGCTATGGCAGTACCAATGAAAAGAAGTCCGCTAACACTAGAAAGCCAATCTGCTTCTCACTAAGATATTTTATGTAGCATATTCTATTTATATGTCTTTGGATATCAGCTGGAGCAAGGCAAATTTGTTTTGGAAATGTGGAGATGAAAAATATTCTTGAATTCAGTTTTCATGCAGTGACTATTTAATCTAAAAAGAAAGGAAGAAATGCATAAAAAAAAACCCCTTGCCTTTAAGAAACAAATCTTTTGGCTTTTCACTGGTGGTTTCATTTCAAAATTAATGAATTTTTTAGGTTTTTAAAATTATAAAATAAAAATAAGTTAAAATGTTTAGATTAGAGAAAATAAATCATTGGCTAGAGTGAAACTTCATCATAGGACCGGGTTTTGCTTTTCAGTTCAAAACAGATTGACGACCTTGCTTCCTTGATTTGCTTTGTGGAAGAACCATTTGGATAAGGAGGGCCCAGTTCACAAGTCAAACCTCAGTAGCATTTATAAATCCAGCCTATGTATACTTGTCTTTAAACAAGCCATCTTCTAAATGGTTATTTTTAAGAGGGGAACATTAGGGATTTGCTATATATGAATGTTTCCATGTGTGTCAAATGTCAAAGGCACACATGAGCCAGAAAAGTACAGAGGGCCCCTTCCTCTTGTGTGTTTTACATCAACATGACTTAGCTGATCTAATCCAGCTTCATGTCAATTGGGGGATGAGAATTATTGCCACAGACACTGAGGGCTGAGCCAGATCAGGGAGAGAGAGGAGCAAGCCTCAGTGCCAGCTGGGAAATCACTGTGAGAGAAGGAGCATGAGCTTCCTCAGAATGCTGCTACCCAGGCATGAGCTTTGCATGGGAAAGCATGGCTTGGACCAAAGGTAAATGTCTTTGGGATGTGACAGGCATAGCGTGCTCTGAAAGCAGAAGTGTGCCTCTGTGGCTGGGCACTGAGAATTAATCAGCCTTCATTTCAGCACTCAGACAATAATGTGCCTGATTCTGGATGCTTTGCAAGACAGAGACATCAACACAGGCTTTAAACCACAGGGATTGCCAAACCCCAGAGAATTCCCTTCTCTGCCACGTGTGGGGCTTTCTGGGACTTCTGCAGCTGCTCATGTGCACTGAAGCTTTCTCCGGCAAAGTGTCTGGATCCTGAATTCCTGACACCACTCACAAGGTTATCACTTCATTCGCAGTAAGAACATCTGATCCACGCCATCCAGATTTACTGCCCCCAAATCAAAACCATTTGCTATAGTAATGAGGGACGATTGGCTTGAGTGGTCCTAATCCGTGTCAGAATTACTTTGAAAGGTCTGGGGGCATATAGGGATAATACTGAGCAGCTGAAGAAAAGCCATTAACTTGACTAAAAAGCCCATAGATACGCTGAGTTTATTTTGCTGAGGATTTACAACCATCTCATCAGATTTTTGTTGTTGTTGTTGTTAAAGGCTGAATTCAAATAAGAATCCCAGTAGTTCAAGAAGAAATCCAGTCAGTTATACACAAATCTGTTATAATGAGATGCATTGATAACCCCAGCTTGTGGGACTACAGTCTATTTTCAACAGCAGTAAAGTGGCCATAAATCTATAGATTGACTTTATTACAATAAAAGTACCTTATTTAAGTGGCACATGAAGTACCTTTTTTCATGATTGTTTTTTTCACCTTCACAAGCAAACACCTATTGCTCTCCCTCACATCATCTGTAAAAAGTAGCAGTTCTGCTTGTGCTAGACACCAGCCGCCAGGCCCTAGAAACTGTATTGACATAGCCTACTGGGTTGCATGAGTTGAACCAATAATCCATTTTGGGCTCTTTGAAGAGATCAGATTCACATCTGACTGAACCAAACACTGCACAGGCCACTGGAAATGGCAAACTATTTTTAAGATTCTATATGCATTGCCTATTTTCCTTAACTGCTTTATCTTCTTTATGCTCTATCTTGCTTTCCTACTCTAGTTTTGCTTTATTAATGAATAAGAACAAGACCAGTTTGTAGGAGGACCAGATTCAGACTTGGAGCCTTGAACACATGATGAAGATTTCTGTGGCCTAAAGCTGTGGCTGCTTCCACCTGCGATCAGCCAGCTCATAGCTCCAGTTTAGGCTGTCCTGTAGCTGACACGTAACAGCTCTGGTGCCTTTTGCATGGCGGGTAACACCCAAGGTAAGTATGACTACTTATCTCTCCACATCTTGGGAACTTCTCTCTCTGACACCATTCCCACTGTGAGGAGGCTATCCTGTTGAACCTCACCTCTCCCTGTAGTCCCCTGAAAGCCTATATATACTATATATATATATATATACTACATATAGAGCTCTAAAGAATCCTGAACTTTTATCATTGCTGATATCTGTAGGAAAAGACAATCCCATTGCTGGAGAGCCTGAATGAGATCCTGAGTCCTGCACGTATTTTAATGGACATTGCTGAAGACAAAACTGAAGTGATTACTTCTGATGTGCGCAGGACTATTTTATATATATACATATATACATATAGGCAGCTCACCTTGAAGAAGAATGATTGTAAGCAATCTTTCTTTTAATTTGTTTGTTTTCTGGTGTATATTATTGTCTGAATATTTTGTTAAAATATCTCTGAAGAAATTATATTCTCTACCACCTCTATTTAATATACATTTGATAAAATGTAGTTTGAATAGTTTGTCTTGGTTGAAATATGGCAGTTTGAGTGAATTCTTCCTAGAAAATATCAGCTTTTAGTTGTCTGACAGCTCTTGAAATCAAAGCATGAACGCAGAGAGAATTAGTGTTAGCAGCTCTAATGATAAACTGATTATCCTGGCTTCACCAATTATAGATCATAAAAATGCAATCTTTACTATGAAATAGTACGGTGTCGCTGGTGTCCCATGAGAAAATGAAGAAGAAGGAGATGATTGATGTCTATGATTTAGCTGGGCTTGCAAGAAAAATGCCTCATTAATAAATTCTGACAGCCTTCCTCCTGACATGCGCAGTCACAGCATTGTGACACTGTAGAAGTTAATGAGGAAGTTTGTTCTTATAGTGGAGCAAGAAACTGGAGATTGGGGATGAACCTTTCTAAAGTGGTACAACTAAGCTGTAAAGCAGACTTTGGTGAAACAAGGGGTTTATTCACACTAGTCTTGATCTTTCAGTCACATTAGTGTACACAAACCACCTCATCCCCACATTAGGCTGCAGGACAATTCCTGAATCGCTTGGAAACAGCGCTGTGTTTAAGTCAAACCAATATGCCCCTCCTCAGTGCTAGTACTTGCAGTAATGTTTGTCTCAAGTGGCCTTCTGCTGACAATGTTAGCCTTTTGGCTGAGTAGCATTTCAAACTCAGAAGCTCACTTTTAGGAATTAATCTTTAAAGAGCAGGTTGCATACACTACTTGTAGTATTGATGACTGGCATATTAACTGTTAAATGGAAGTGATCCAGGCAGGATAGCAGTGATATTTAGCAAGTCTGGGATTGTCTGTTTTAGGCAGAAGAAATAATATCTTCAGGTTTGGCCACTGTAGTTTACATTAGCTCAGCCAAGGACCAAAAAAGACAGAAGTACATAAATAGCCCCTTAAAATCTCCAAATATTTTGCTGGATCAGTATCTAACAGGACAGAATATTTAATGCCTTTTCTCTTAGACAGCCAAGTGTTGGTTATACACAGAGAAGTGATTTGGCTGGCAGTTTGGGAGGTAAGCTCTCATTAAGCTGTGAGCTTTGAGAAGACTCCTCGATAGCATTTCTGCAGCAACTGCCAGTGTTGATTTTGTAAGTGTGCTCCAGCTCTTTTTAAGATCATCTCGCTGGTGTAGCACAGATTAAATGTGCAGCTCCAATGTGTTGTCATGAGATGCCTTTTAAAATTCTATCGACAGCCCCTGCTGTAGGAACTCCACCATCTGCTGCAATCTGAAAGGATAAGAGGGAGAATCTATAGCTGGTGCAAATCCAGGCACACCATGCTGAGGAGGAGTTTGTCCCATAGCTGCTAAGTCACAGACTAGACAAATGTTTTAGTAGAGGTGTCAGACTCCGGGGTGGAGCATCCCTTTCCAGTTTGGGGAATGCTTTGAGGTTTCATATAGAATTATTCTTTTACATGGTTAACAGCACAGTGCATCAAATGCACGTAGCTGGGTTGAGTTCATTGAATCCCTATAGCAGCCACAGTAGAAATTACTCCTGAAGAGGGATTTGGAAGAATACTTAGTAGTGGCCTTTTGAGGAAGACTGCTCCTGTTGTCATGAGAGAGTGAAATGGATGGGAGTGGTTCAGTAGGCTTAAACCCAAAAGCAGAAGAAGAATAGGAAAAGATGCTACAGTGATGAAGATGAGAGCAGGACATTTCCTGAGGAAAAGAAGTGAAGAGAGATTCAGTAGATTTCAGAGAGAAACAGTTAAAGTGATGAGAAGAAGAATGAAGTGTCAAAGCTGCTTTCCTCATTGATTGCATAGGTGCTGAGTAGACCAGCTTGTGAAGGCTGATATTATAACATTCAAGATAGGGCAGATGGGAATGACATCATTTAGATTAAGAGAGCAGGGCAGGAAATTTTAGTGTAAGCTACCAACAGCTATGCCAAGGGTGAAAGTAAACCAACTTCTGATTTTCTGAATTTTGCAATTTTTTTCCTCTCTCTCAGTCTCGATTTAACCAACCGCTACACCCAATACAGAAAAAGCATAGAAGAGAGAAATTTTGCTGAGGTATTTGCAATCTGGATGCATAAATCCTGTCTAAGTGAGTACCTGCACGTTGTTCCTCCTTACTATTATGTTTCCATGCACACTGTTTTCACCAGACACGATTTGCCTGTTTTCTACATTATTAATTTCCTATTAATGTTAATGGAGTTGCACAATTTGAATTGTGGGCATAGAACTGATTGCTCAGAACTCCACCTTCCAGCACACAACAGTTGAAGTTAAAGATGACTTCCTTATTTAGTGGTCATAGTGATAGATGTCCTTTTATTTCTGTGATCAGACAATAGAGAACAGCAGCAAGTATCCATTGAAGACGAGCGCCACACAAAGGTGCAGCCTCCTTCTGCGGGCTCTGGTTCCTGACTGTGGCAATGTGAAGCAGGGTCATCTCTCTCTCCAGATCCTGGTTCTCTGTGAGAATTGGTGCAACTTGTGCTGAAACGGTTAGTGTTGCCTCTTCCTGCTGTGGGAATAAGTAACTGTTCTGCTCAGTGGTGCGTAATAGGTGAGTCAGAGGTGGACGGTATAGCAGAGATAGAGATGATTCGAGTTGGATTTTGTTACTGCCAGGAAATTTCCATCCCTACTTCTCTGATAATAAACTACGCCTACAATCTCAAAGTTGTTCCATGAAATACTTCTTCCTATTTGGTGTTAACCTCCAGCAAAACAGCCATGTGTTGCTACCTAGCATTAATATTATGCTGTCAATGGTGATGAAGTAAGTTAGCTATTTGACTGTTTCACACTGTCAGACAGCAAGGTATCAAGTCAACAGCTAGCCTTTGTTGGGTACAGCACTTCAATTGCAGCCATCTCGTGCTTCCAACTGTAAATATTAACAGTATAAGGTAGACCTTTATTGGCTACATAATGCTTGCCTTAGCATGCTACATGACACTGTTGCATTACTTAGCTAATTATATTCCTTGAGAAAAATTTTGAGTATGGTTTTATCTTGCTGGGGTTTTTTCTAATAAGAAGTTCGATCAGAGGCAGCAAACTTCATTGTATTTTAGCTTCAGGAAAGACTATGGAAGAGATGCATACATGAAAAGTGCAAACGGAAAAAAAACCCTGTAAATGTCTATGACAATAATTACTCTTTGAAACCCTGTTTTAACCTTGACTTAGACCTATGATTTGTTGGTGGAGTAATTTTTTGTTGTGGCTTTTTTAGAGACATATGGATGTGTCTCTACCTGTGAACAGAGGTTATTGGACCAAGTACTGCATAGCTAATATAGGATCTAGTCATGATATTACTGTTGCTGGCATTCAACAGGTTTGCATCTGAACGTGATGTGGATGAAGCCAACTCTAATAATTGTTTTTTGGATGCATGCTGAAGATGCAAGTGGTTCATGACGCCTCTTTCTGTGTCATAGTCAGTGTCATAGTCAGCACAGTACATGAGAAAATGATCTCTAAAAATGTGTCAGATATTTATCTTAACTTTCTACTCCATGCTTTTACCTTACTGCCACCTAAAGATAACTAACAGAAAATACATTGTACTTTGGACAGGAGAGATTTACTCTAACATGCTAGGAAGTAATGGCAGCCTTGTCAATGCTTTTCTTTTAAGATTTTCTACACTTCCAGAGGATTTTCTAGATCATGCTCAGAGGGAGGAAAAAAATGTCTGCTATCTCAGCTCACTGAATTTATGTCTGGTCCTTCAAGGCAAAGCATATTAACTGTGATTGTAACTCAACCCTGTTTCTAGACAGATGACTAATTTAGATCTGGGGGCTTCTCAATACAGACTGAAAGTAGCAGTTTCTATAGTGCATGGAGACAGATCAAGATATACCTTATTGTGTAGGTGTAAGCTATTTCTGATACATCCCCCTGTTGATTCTTAAATACCAGTGCTGTCCTGTCTTGAACAGGCAGATAACCATGAAATCAAGCAAGCTATATGTAATATTGGAATTTTCCATGAGGCACAGCACAGTGTCTCTCGTGACTCTCACAGCCAATATGCTGCATCAGTTCACAAAAGGGTAGGCTTTGGGATAAAAAAAGATCTCAATTACATTGCCATATGAGCTCTGTGGAGGAGATGTGCATGGCCATTTCATCACAAACAGTTACTACTTAGAAAGAAGGGAGCAGACGGTCCCTCGGGGATAAGAATAGTGCAGCATGAGTGTTACCAGCGCTGCACCAGACACAGATGGAAATATTTCCACTTATTTCTACAATGGATTAATTAGACCCCAAACTATTTATGTGCTTGAGAATCTCCAAAATCCCTACCCTAGTGTTTCACAGCATCCACCAACAACCACAGTCTTCTGCGGTGGTGCAAAATCTGCTCATACTAAATAATTACAAAGGTTTGTAGAGCTGCTGATTCTCCTTTCCACTGCATTACAGCAGTATCACCTTTTTTATTTTGGTGCTCTTATTCTTCTTGAGAAGTGAATCACCTGTCTACCAAATAGTGCTTGAGCAAATTTAAGACTGTTGTGTTTGCGGTACAGCTAGTTTGGTACAAATTACAAACATCTGCATAACAAGCTCTGCCTTTCGTTTGAATGGCTCTCTGTATCAAAAGAGGTAAGTATTCCTGATCTTTTGAAACCAAAATATTTCTCACACCCTCAGGAACAGGAATCATTTTATTGCTTTTTAGTGGAAAAATATTCTATAATCCTAGCAAAGTGTACCATTTTTTTCAAGAGTTATCAGGAATGGGAATTTCATAACAAGAACTGAAAAATATTCTTACACAAGAATGCACTTTACAAGAAGAGTTCATCAAGGGATGCATAGGCAGATTTACATGCCAGCCTTGTTTTATTTGGAAACACCATAATTTCATGGACCTTTGATAGTAATCTTAAGCATATGATTAGTTTCCAAGACATCAAGCCTACAAGATGTGTTTGTTATCCTGAGCCAAGATGTCAATACCCCTAAGGAGCTATGGCACTATCGCTGTTTATATAACAGTAGTGGTTGGAATTAAGGACCATGGTTTCCATCCAGGCCTGAATAAATGTGGGTAGATTTGCTGAAGTGTTTAATCTGTAGTACCTGGGAAATCTCCTTATTTCCCCTTTATGTGGCATCCTTTATATGTATATAAACTTATCTAAGGTGTGAGTACCTTTCAGCCTTTCTCATTGTAATGGTGGTGAATGAGCTTCCTTTGAAGCCACCTGGTTCCTAATCTGGCAATAAATTTCATGTAAAGCCTCACCACCATGTTTCAGTTCTGTCAATTTTAGTGAAAAGGGCAAACATTGAATCCCAAGAGATTGCTGCCACCATGCACCCAGTATGGGTAAGTTACCTTTTCCATCATAAACTCCTTAACTCCTGCTCAGTTTCTTTTTCTTTTTGTAAGTACTCAAGTGAAAGACCAGACTAATTTTCAGCTTAAAGTGAGGTTGGATTTCTGTTTTCTTTAGAAGCTTTTTGCCAGTTAAGCTATTTAGGATTTATGGAATTAAACCGGATTTATGGTCTTGTTTCCACCAATGTTTGGATAAGTTGTCCACCAAAGAGAAAGCATCTTACAGGGTAAAAGTGAAAGCCCATAGGTGACTAATGCCTGCTGCTGGGGTATCACTGTTGTTCTGCTATTTTCTAGATAGACATCCATATGTTTTAAAAAACAAAGTTTAAAAAAGTTAACACTGAACTTAATCATTTCCATGTCATTTCCATTTTCAGTAGAAAACACCCACCAAAATGCAAAGAAAAGAAAGGCTTTTTGATACTTGCAGCAAAATAATTTTCTCATCGATTGTATTTTAAGAAACAAAGTAAACGGAACATGCCAAGTTTCAGCATTAGATCATAGCAATATCTAGAAATACCAGAATTATCAAAACGTTCATTCACGTTTGAATAGCTCTTAGGATGAGATGAGAGTTGCGCTTTATTGCTACATAGATGGAAGACAGAAGTATTTGTTCCTGCTCCTTACAGAAAAGTAAATGTGAAGTATTATTTTTATATTTAACTGTTCTAAAGCATCTTCCAGAATTCCTTCTTTCAGTGCTGCATTATTTGAAGATAGAAAAAATAGATAAAAGAATATGAAGTCTCATGAACGATATGAGAAAAAGATGTAAAATTTAGTATCTGAACAATGCAGGCATAGAGTGCATTAATGTGTTACAAAGTGAGCAATGACTGAAGTAGATGCCCATGTGATGTGAATGTGAGTCTACAGGGAAAACATCAAAAGGTGAGAAAAAGGAAAACAATGCCATTGCAACATAAAGGATGGTGTATAGACAAAATGTGTTAGCCTGAATATGAAATGTGTTGTGTGAATACTGTAGTTGAGCTGATTCCTATAGTGCAGAGTGTTATGCTGTCATATGTCATCTGGGCTCCCTTTTCTGCTTATATTTACCATGCACATTAAATATTCAACTGCTTTTCACTGATGCGTGCAGTAATGCTGGCCTTGTGAGGAGCTTTCTTGTACTTCCCAGCTTAGACACATCAGATAACCTTATTGTCTTTGCATCCTAATGTTTTTGTACCTTATGTTGTGACACATATTAAATGTGTTTCTTGCAATATCCTTTTAGAAGTTTTAGTTAAATCCTGTGTTTTGAATATAGACTAATAGAAAATAGCAAAGGATATTAAGGGGCTGCTCTGCTCTGAAAAACAACTGTAAAAATGACATTGTGACATTTCCAATGACTTCCAGAACAGAGCTGCTCATTTTACAAATCTAAAGATGTTTCTTCTTACCCCGCATTTGACCTGGCACAGCAACAAAGCTGGGCTCTCTCTGGCTCCTACCATCAGCACTAATGATTCTGCCGGGATGGGTGATCTACAGCCATGTGAATGAATGAAAACATATAAATTCTTGCTTTTTCCCTGCTCAGTTAGGCTGACCCTGCTAGTCTATTAAAAATAGTAACAAGTTACTTCAGCCCATGAAATTATATTATTTTAATAACCTTTATTAGACTGCAATAAGTTTACTTATCCTGTGCAGTCCTTTTACTAAATAGTTGACATGATGAGGCTTTTCTCAAAGTAAGATACTACAGAGAGTAAGTCAGAAAAAACTCGGAAAACCCTTTATGCTTCCAGCAGCAGCCTTGCAGGATGTAGGTCATATAAGACCAGACTGCTTAATGTCTACTGGAGAAGACAGAAGTCACAGTAGATACAAATATGCTCACTTACTAAGACATCAGTCTGATGCTCCCAATGGCTTGACCTGATCTTGCTGCCTGGAGTCATGAACTGTTCAGCCGCACCATGAGGCAACCTCCATGTGTGGCAAGACCCCCTCTGTTCACTCCCTGCAGGTTATGACAGCTGGGATAAGCTTTGCAGCGACCTGGGGCACCTGCAGCTCCTCAGCTGATGCTGTAGAGGAGCAGTAGGTGAGTGGCTTGTCTGAAAATCAAGATGGTAGCACTCCTCAGTTTCAGTTAACTTACCCATCCTTACTCCTGAGGCTGGCAGCTGAGTATTATTGACTTGGAGTTGTCAACATTGAGCATTCACGCTTAGGCTAAGAAGAAAAATATTGCCTTAAAATAATTATTTTTATGTATAAAAAATATACTTTAGTTTTTTTTAATTCTGTGTTGTATTTCTGCACTTCTGTGCCTCTTAAATTCTTCTCCTAGCTTGGGAGGGTTAGCAACTTATTTGCTTTCATGCAGTCTGAAATCTTTGTGTTGGAGCAGAAATACCAGCCGTCTAGGGACAGAATTGTTTGTTCAGATTGAAGGTCTTGACGATACTGCTACCTTAGTTCCACAAATGAACACAATCTGAAGTAGGAAAGTGCCCTAACCATCTGCAATAAGAAAGAGCATAAACTCAGGACAAGAGAAAATCTATACTGAGGACAAAGAGAACAAAGTTCCTTCGCCAAACGCTTCCCCTTACAGGAGTACAAACTTCTTTGTGATTTTTTGTTCCTGTGTCCTGCATCTGAAGAAGCAGAATGCCAATGCTGTCCCTTGCGCTCCAACTCCACATATTTGAGAAGCTTTCAGCAGAAACGGGGAGGTGAAACTTCAGGGTTTTTTCTTGTCAAATAATATCCTAAAACTCCTTCAAATTGTTTCGAAACCTCAAGACTCAAACTGATGAGAGTACTGGCTGAGAACTAGTGCAGTGTGAAAGCTAACCTGCCTGCCTGTATTTGCTGTTATATTGCTCTATAGGTCTTGGAAATAAAATGTGTTTCGTATTTCTGCATGTAATGCCAAGATAGAGGTACACAGGAGCAAGGCAACCAGGTAAAGCCACAGTGAGACTGCAGGAAAATGGTGTCATTGTTATATTCCTGATGACCACATCTTTTAGGCAAATTATAATTACCCATTAATAGCCTCATAAGTATGAATATGTAAATAGCTGTGGAATGCATTATTCATGAATCACCAGGCATTAATTATTGTAATTAAGTATCATTTGCTACATCCATATTACTAACCCTTGCAGTTAATGAATACATTAGGTAATCGCTGTAGAGCAGATTCAATCAAAATTCTGTGTCTGTGCTGTGGAAGCCTGAGAGAGTTTTATTCAATTTAGTTTCAATATTGAACATATCTTACATGCTTATCAGTGTATTTTTAATGACATTAAATGTGAATCATAACCTCCAGTGCATGATGCTTGTCCTTGCACCCAGGAGAACGGAATGGTACCAGCTGGAAGAGGATATGAAAGCAACAATGGTGCACATCAGAGCACATAGGAGTAGCTCTCTTAAGTAAAGCTTTCATTCTGGGAGATTAAATCCACCGCCACTTTTAAGTTTCATGTATATTCATGTGAACAATAGGAGAGGGTGTGCTTTGTGAGGAAGCGCTGCCCCAAAGGTGTAGCTGAGGAGAATGTTGAAGAAACAATATCAAAGTACAGACTGATCTGTACACCATTCGGTGCAGGTATGTGTCTGCCTTTTGCTAGCACAAGCAGAGCACAGCACTAGCAGGATGTGCTCCTGAGTCTAATGGAGCCTCAGGGCACTCCTGAAACACAAAATGAACAACCAAACTCTGCTTTTTTTTCTTCATGCTCTAGAGATCTGTTTCAGGTTATGGTAATCTAAGAAACTCAGAAAGAAGACTTGGTGGAGGTTTTTTGTTGATTTTTAGGTTTTAGTCTTAGAACCAGGCTTTGTGGTTCTTGAAGTAGATCAGTTTTCCTATTTTGGGGATGATCACCGACTCAAGTTATAATTATGTGAGTTCAAGTGCTAAAAGAATAGATGAAAGTGAAGTGCCTTCTTGGCTAAATGTCTGTGTCCTGGTTTCAGCTGGGATAGAATTATTTTTCTCCCTAGAAGCTGGTACAGAGCTGTGTTTGGCTTTAGTATGAGAATAACACACTAATGTTTTAGTTGTTGCTAAGTAGCACTTAGCATTTGCAATCTCTCATGCTCTGCCAGTGAGGAGGGGCAGAGACAGGACACCTGACTCAGGCTAGCCAAAGGGGTATTCCCAGGAAAAGTAATTGTAATGAAAGAACAAGACCTGATTTCATCAATGCCAGTTTGAAGCAGATTTTTTCCTAAATTCAGTTCTACCAGCCTACTGTAGTCACATGCACTGAGTGAATTGAGTATTGGATCTAGTTTCTTAAAAATTTAATGTTCTGGGAGCAAGAGAATACAAATAAGCATACAACATGAAGGCTATTTTCAAATTCAGAAACGTTGCCTCTTTGTAGTTGAAACTGTGATAGGATACTGCTGGCAGAGTATGAAATGTATTAGAGCATCTGCAGAGGAGAGTCAGAGCTTGATTTTTAAGGGACAGAAGCAGGAACGGTGGGCAACAAAGCAAATCTGTCATTCTCTGTGTATACTGCCTCAGTGAAATACCTTGCATGTATTTGCCAATCACATTAAAGAATACACTTTCATTCATTCCACAGCTGATGCAAATCCTTTTCCTCTTCTCTTCCAGTACTTCCATCACTGCTGTCTTTCCCCTCTGTTCAGGTATCTTAACTCTACCTCAAGCCCTAACACTGCTACTTCTCGTTAGTGATATCTCTGAATTACAGTCACTGGCATCTGAAATATAATTTGAATCTTAGTATCAAAATATCGAGCGATCCTTTACAGATAATATCAGCATTCATCATCACAAACCATACCTCCAAAACCCGGTCCCTTGCTTGTTTGTTTTCTTTCATTTGCACGTCTCTAATTCTGAGCAGTCGTCTGACAATTGTTTGTTTAATTTTTAGCCTTTTAAACTAGAAATATCAGGTCTGATCTCCACTGGGTATGTTGGAAGACCTGTGTGTGGGACAGGTCCAACCTATGGACTATGATAGCTCAATGGAAAGGGATGACCCATCAATATGCCATCAGAGATCTTGCAAGTTTTCTAAGTGTTGACAGTGTGCAAGGAGGAACTGAGTAGTAACAGTAACTTTAATCCCTGTGGATAAAACCCCTCCCTCTCTGAACTGCTGGTCTGGGGGCTTGCTTATTTAATTGGGCCCTGTAAGGTACCAGGAGCTACCCGGGAGAGGTAACAACCCTGGACGGATAACACAGTACTGAAGCCAAAGTGGTTAAATGGCTGAACAGCTTCAATGGGAAGCAACTGCATGGCCCTGCACCCTCAGCATTCCTGAAGAATACTTTAAAAAGACACAATTAGTTTTTGTGTGATGTAGCTGTGAAGAGCAAATGTTCAGAAAGCATGGAACACTTAAAGCAAATGAATAGAATCATTAGCAGAAAATGAGGAGCAGACATAAAGGACAAATGCAGAAGGTTTATTTTGTGTATAAAGGTAGGAAAGTTATGTACACATGCACAATGTAGTTGAGAATACACAAATACAAAGAGGAAAGGAGCAACATTTCTGAAGCCAGGGGATGTTTCATGATGACAAGGCATTAGAGGATGGAAAGAATTCAATTAGAGGTGTGTGTTCAGCAGAAGGAAGAGTGAACAAATGCTCTGCTTTCATATTATAAATTAATAACTTCCATATTGCTGTAAATACATATAAAACCTGTATTTAATATTGTATACACACTCTTATATCAAGTTTCTAATATTGAAGAGAAAAGGTTTTGAAGTCTCTATGCAGATTTATTCTTGGTTTTTCATATTATACATATTACTATAATTTGTGTCAGACATACTGTTATTACATGTATTGCTTTCTAACTTCCTTCAACATGAATACCAAGATGAAATTTTTTGCTTATTGTACTGTATCCTGTAGTGTATATTCTATAACGCACGTAACAGTTCAATTTGCCTATGAGAGCAGAACTAAACCCAGTAGAAAAAAAAAGCAAACAACCCAAACAAACTTGATTGTGCTTTTTCTTACTTTAAATTTATAAACAAAAGCTGGCTTTGAAGAGCTTTGATTCGTAGCATCAGATTTTTCATTTGAATTTTCAAACTTTCATATTTATTTGCTTTTAGTTCGCATTCCAAAACGATACACTAGTTTTCATCTCAAATTATTCATGCTTAAATTTATCACTGTTCATTTCAATAATACTGAACCAAGTAGCATTTTTAGCTATGATTAAATGAAAGCCACAGTTTGGAACAAAATCTCTGACACCATCATCTGTTTATAATTTTAAATTTCTCCATATGACAGAAAATCGACTTTTTAACTCAGAACAAGGTGAACGACTTAATTTGCTTTTGTCTTTGATATTTTAAATCAAAATGCAAACATTTCACGTAGAAATATTGATTTCATTTTAAAAAAGTGTTTTCCTCCAGCATTGTGGGTTTGATCACATTACTTTATCTGGAACAAAAAGCATTTTTCCAAACCTATATTTTTATTGGGGAAAAAAAAAAAAGGCAGTTTAGAGTTCAGTTTTGATTTGTTGTCTTTGTGTTATATAAATCACAATATCACAATATTACATGGGATTCCTAGTAATTTAGATAATTAAACTCTACATCTGATAGGATATACAGTCTTGTTACTGACGCTGCTACACTGCTATATTAATTTCATCTCCAGAGCTGGAATGTGCATTCCTTTGTGTTTAATGATTGCTTACCAAGAGGAGAGGAACTTTTAGCTGAATGATTATTGTTTGTTTGGTTGTTTTTTTAAATAAGAGATTAATAAGGAAATTACCCCAATCACTTTTCTGCTATGATAAAGACAGCAAAGAAATTATCCTTTTGTAATACAATTATTATAAGTAAATATATTTTACTTAAGTTTTCATACTAAGGCAGGTATTTGAGACAGGAATATGTGGCATATCGCACGGATGAACCATCTTTTTTCCAGAAATATGCAAAAATATGTTTGTTTTTTGTCAGATTTGAAGAGGGTAAACTAATATCAATGGGCTCAAAGACTCCTGCAAAAGATCAGCTGCTATCCCTGGAGTCATAAAACCCCCATTGTTAGTGTTAGTTAGCCTGTCCTCTAACTCCGCTATATGCCATATTGACAATAAACCATAACTTTATACAGGGTTATTCTTTTGTATCATCAATCAAGGACACTGTTTACATATAAAGAATTTAAGAAGAGTACAGAGCCTATACAAACGTGATCATGAATGCCCAAAGAAATGGTTGCTCTGTTCATAAATGGGTTTTGCTTTAAACAATTGTTCAGAAAACCAGAACCTCATTTTTCACTATTCTTTTTTCTTTGTGCAATGTGTTTCAGTTGCATCTACACTCTTCAAAGGCATTTTGCTGTAATATTTTTTGCTAAACCTCCTGGTATTCATAATTTTCATTCTTTAAAGAATCCGTGGACAACCGATCCACTGATTGGTCCACCTTGTTTGCTTCCTAAGAAAAATCCCATATTTTTGTCTGATGACACTCGTATTTATTGGTGGATAATGCAGGGTTGCTTGAAGTTGTAGAAATCTTAGACTGAAATAAACAAATCTATGATTTTAAGGTCTGATGTACTTACTGGGCCTTTCTTGAAAGAGGAGTCATGGTGAAAATTAAAAAGGCTGTATTTTAACTCAGTATTATACATTGGAGGTGTACAAGCTACTGGAGAAGAGGTTCAGGATTAGTGATACCAGGGCAGGATTGCCACTAATTCAAATGCATGTGAAAGTGTCCTCAGCTTGTTGCCAATTGCTGATCCAAACGGTTATCTAATTACCAAAAATATCCTATATTAATTCACAGATGTGAGACCTAACTACTAAAGAAACAACAATGAATGCGCTATGTGATGCAAAGGTAGTTACCATCTGTAAGATTTAATGGTAAAATTTCCCTTTTTGAAGGCGGTGGGTCTTTGCCACTCATTGCAGTAGGGTTTGAATGCCATAATCAGTAAACTTATATTCTTGTTAGTATGTATTGCCTTTTGGTGTGTACCACTGTTGTCCACTGGCAGTGTGTATGTGGCGAAATGCTCTGGTGAAGGGGAGATGAAATATTTACTAGCATTTTTTCTAAAAGTAAGTGAAAGAACTAAACCACATCCAAAGCAATTCATAAAAAAGCATTCAAAGAAATATAAAACAAGCTTTAAAACTCTGATTTTTGTATTGCTTTGCTAAGCCATTTGGCCAAGGCATCTTTTGCTGCATGAAAATACAAAGGTTTAGACTGCTTAATAGTCTTCCTGATCACCCCACTCGACTGCTGGATCATCATCCATTCGTAGAATAAGATAAGAGAGAAGCTGAAAGAGATTCTGCCATAGCAGTAAAGAGACAAAAAAGGAGAGATCGCTTACATCTATCTCACAGCGGTCTCCAGCATAGTTCACATCACAGAGACAGTGAAACTTGTTGAGAAGGTTCTGGCAGAGGCCTCCGTTCAGACAGGGGTCGGAGCTGCACTCATCAATGTCCTTTTCACACCTAGAGTAAAGATTGCAAATAGTGAGCATCTGAAATCACAAATCAAATGCATTGGATAAGTACATTTTTAATTCAGAAGCTTTGGGGATAAGGAAGAGGAGGATGCTCTGTTTGAAATCTGTGGTGTATATCCACGTGTTTATGATTTTACTAACTACCTGATTAGCCACACTCAGATCCTGAGCTTCCTGTATTATTTTCAAACACAGATAGTTAAGACAGAAATTGTAACCTCTGTAAAGCATTTTACGGTTAATGGTGCTTAGCCAGGTGAAATGAAAGTTTGTGTGTGACTTTAGACCTGGATCTGGCACAAGGCCTGCTGACAGCTTGCTTATCCATTTTGGTTGTTCTGGGAACCTGAGGGCACATTTTCCTTCTCAGTAGTCTGGATGTAAGTCAAACAAATGCGTATTTTTTTCCCAACTGACTGCTCCTGGGAATATTCAGCTGCCATTTCTCTTCTTCATTTTTTTCTCCTCAATTCAAAATGCCAGTAGATCCCAGCAGAATCTCCTATCTAGTCTCTCTGAAATCATCCCCAAGAATGGTAAGAATGGTGCAGAACAGGGTTTCACAATCTTAAGTATGTATCATCATATGGTTTTGAGTTAATTCTGATGGTAAAGGAAATTTGAGTTCTCATAATTTCTCAAGACAACCAATCGAATATTAATAAGGAATTTGTGAGATGATTGTCTGAAAACTAGTAGTGATTTGGTTATTTTCTGCTCTGATGATGTTCCCTTTTAATTCTCTGCTCTTTTTTTGAATAACAATGACAGTCAATCCTAATTTTTCAGATAAAAAAAGCAGGTTTAATCTTGAGGAAGAATGTGAGATTCTCCTTCTGAATTACTAGGAATTGCTTTCTCCAATCATATTCATAACCATGCAATACACTTTCAGTGTTGCATTAGAAAAGGCCAGTTCTTTATATCTTTTTCTTATATTCTATCATTTCTTATATTCTAATTTTCTTTTATCTAGTTTTCTTTATTAAAATCTAAAATCACTTCAACAGTTTTCCTTCAATGGTAAATTATATTCATGTAGTTCACAAAGCTAAATTTAAGTACTTTTCCAATGTATAAAAAATCTATACCTCTTGTTATGAGTAGCAACCTTTCTACATTTCCCTTTCCATCTATTAGTAAGTTCTTTGAACTTTTTTTGTGATCCCAGTTCATTGATACAGAAAGATATTGTTTTCTCAATACTGTGCATCAATGGCTTTCTGGGGGGTTAAATATTGTCTTGAAGGAAAATACGTGTTTTATCAATCTAATACATAAAAATACAAAGGATTTTGGTTTTAGTTTTCTTATTTACTGGTATATTTGAATTTGGTCTGAAAAAAAACAAGTGAAATTTTCTTGTTTGATATACTATGATCTGTAAGCACAGAAGTACTACTGGTACATGGTTTGACAGCCTGGAGGAAAAGAGGACAAATAGTCAATTTTAGACATTGGAGAAGAATGCCTTTCTGCAATAGTCAGTTAAAGCACAGCATGCTCGGTACAAAGCTGCCGTTCGATATGAGAATCATGGGAACCATAAAATAGAGAATATTGCCAGCCAGTGGGATGGATGTAAGGAAGGCTCATTCCCAAAGCTGTAATTAGCAAGTTGCCTGGCAGGGGAAGGAAAGATAAAGTACTTTCCTTCTACCTTGAAGTCCCAAGAAGCACACACACCAGAGAAGTGCTTAAGAATAGGCTTTTACTTTTTTATATTTTATTTGATTTGATTTTTCCACCTTTTCTTAATATTGTGAGGTGGTGAGTTAAATGGTCAATGCATTTTGACATGTCTGCCAACTGCTCTGTGCATTGAATGGAATTTTTATTTCATTTATCTTTTATAGCTTACTGTATTGTTCCCACAAAATCAGTGGGTTTGGGGGAGAATGAAAAGCTTTTGTTGAAAACTTTGTGTTTGCAGAGCCAGCATTGCTTGGTCCTGTTGAACTTCTGGATCTTATACTCCAATGTAATGCTGATTTCACTAAAAGCACATATGGTATTTCCTCTCTCGCTATCCAAGAAAGTGCCCTCACCTATTCAGACTATATTGTGACTGTGACAATGTCTTCCTGTGTTTCTACAGCACCTAATGCTCTGAGGCTGCCAGGCCTCCCTACTTCAGGGCTGTTTGCAGAACATTATCAAACTGGTAAGTGTGAATTGTGACAATATGCTACAAGATACAAATTTCACTGTGAGGAGCACCCCTCTGTTCCAGACTAAACTGTAACATGTAAAAAGTATTTATTCTTAACATAACAATTACGTTTTCATAATTCAGCATTCAGTAAGAAAGTAATAAGCTTCAATACGACCAGGTATTTCATCTCATACAACCCTTGGGAAAGAATATATTCACAACACATATATGTGCAAAAGAAACAGCTTTGCATATTCGTGTGTCAGTGTATTGTAGCTGATATTTATCCATGAGCAGGATATGTGTCCCTCACCTATGGAAAAATAACACTCTACTTTGTCACAAACAAGCATTAGCATGAATTATCACAAACGGGATTGGCATGGACGTGAAAAAAACACGTTTTTAACAGAAGCAACTGTAAGATGCTGCCTAAGAAATAATATCAGTAACTGGAGTTAGTGGTGCTGTATTGGATTGATTCTTGCTACATTGATTTGTCTTTTTTTTCTAAGACCCTCAAAGTCATTTAAGCAAGGAATTGCTGAATTAAACAACTGCTTCGTCTGTATTTCTGCAGGAGATCAAAACCCCCATGGCCATTACCCTCTGGACCCTTCTGGAACAGCTTTTGGAAGAATTCCTCCAAAGAGACCTGCTGACTGTCTCACCGTTCTCCAGCAAATCCCGGCAGGCACACACAGGTCAACTCGCCACTGAGATCAGTGCAGTTGCCGTAGTTGAAACATGTGAGGTTTCTCTCTTCATTCCCACAAACTGTATATGGTAATCTTCTGTATCTAGGTAAGTAAAAAGGCAGTGGCAGTTATTTGCACTTTCCTCATTTCTGTGTATCTTGTGCCCTCTCAGCTTTTCACTTGACTCTAGTCCACTTATTTGGTGGAAAACATTTAGATCTACCTTACAAATTTGTTATTTGAGTGCAGAATCTAGTTCTATTAGTCTCCAAATAGAGGGAGCAGTGCTCTTGCGGGCAAGTACTATTCAATACCAATGGAAAGGCATTATGTTTTACCTGTATATGAACACAGTTTCAGGGGATGCACATACTCAGTGCTTCCTTGTGTTTCCTCTTGGAAAGGAAACACAACATCTGTGAGCGTTGTCACGCCTGGTGCCTGGGGTACTTGGCATGGTCACAGTTAGTGGTAGGCAGGAACTGAACCAGGGCAGCGATGCTGTTACTGGTTTGGGTACTGCCCAAAGTAAAGACAGCAGGAACAGAGGTTTAAGACTCACAAAACCCGCTCTGCTTAAGTTTAATTTGTTGAATTTGGTTTTCTTTGTCAAATATTTACTGGCAAGCTAATGATTCTTTTTTTTAGAAAAAGAAATGAAAAAAGGGTCACACTTTACTTACATTACTGATGCCTCTGTGTGATAAGTGGACAGCTTAGAGTACCTCAAAAGAGAGAATTAGCATACAAGATAGAGCGTATCAGGTCAATATAAGGTATCTTCAAACCTCAGGATGTTCTCACTACTCAAAAAAAGTCATCAGAAATTGACAATTGTGTAATTATAGTCTAAAAGAATGTGGTTGGGCAGCATGAAGACAACTGTCTGTTTGCATCCATGAGGTTGCATCAGACTGGGCTTGTTTGAGTCCCTTGGAAGGAGGCAAAGGGTTTCTCCTTCTCCAAGAGCAACAGGACATGCTCAGAAGGGAGTTGTTTTTGGTGTGCAGAGAAGGGCAATTAAAGAAGAGGCAGATCAGGGAAGAGCTGCAGCCTTTACAGAGTTGTGTCTGAGAAGATTAGGAAACAGACACATGAGGAGTCTCAGAAATGATGTCAATATTGGCCTCTGTGGTGTCTGCGGCTGCCAGCACTGTTGGGATGGGAGAGCAAGCTTCGAGGAAAAGACCCACCTAACAAAGATACAGTGGGTAGGGAGAAAAACTTCTCTACAAGCCATTGTTATTTTCTTTTACCCACCAACTCTGAATTTCTCTACTTACAGTTCGAGATCTATTACTCAAATATATCTTAGAGATTCAAAACCGTTAAAATCTTCATTTCTAAGAAAGATGTGACACATCTGAGCTCTGGTAGACTTGTAATCCTGTCATCAGAGAGTTTGTAGAACCCAGGCTGGCAGCAAGAGCTGGGCAGCAGAGCTGTGCCTTGTTTCTTGTCTCCTTGCCTCATTGGTCTCTGCTTGAGCTGCCAGCCCTCCACTGCTTCAGTCCGCACCTAATTGATCTGTACAGCTTTCTGTATTGCAGACTCTTTATGCACTAGTTCTGCAGCCATGATTAATATATAGAGATGCATAGCATCTGTGTTTAAAATAGAGACATCAGTGTTGCAATTATCCTTCAGAAGAGACCCAACAAAATCATGTGGATGTGTGTCGTTTACAGTACCTGCAAAATTTTCCAGTGAAGTTACCAGCACACAGGCAAGAATATCCATTAATCCCATCAATGCAAGTGGCCCCATTTGCACACTGGTGGCCACGGCAATTGTCTATGTCCTCTTCACAATTCACCCCTGTGTAACCAGGTTCACAACTGCACTCATAGGAGGAGACCCTGTCAGTGCAGTTTCCATGAATGCAGGGGTCTGAAGAGCATTCATCTATGTTGACTTCGCAATGGGTTCCAGTCCATCCTTTTGAACATATGCAGCGGTAGGAAGTATAGAACTCTTCACATATCCCCTCATGCATACAGGGATTTGAGCTGCAGACATCTACTTGCAAACAGCCAGTAAGAGCAGGGTTTGCTGATATTTTGAGGAATTGCTCCTCTTGAGGTTTTTTGGTAGGGATGTCAGCATTTTCGAAGTATGAGAGATAAATACCACTTATTTCTATGGTGCTCATACATCCTCGCAGGCCATCCAGACTGTCAAAAGCCTTGTCAGCCACATAGATGTCTGTCTCTTCTCTCAAAAAGTTGAGGCTTCCTGCAGCAGTTGTACTAGTTGCAGTGTCTTTCTTGTTGTCTATATCAATGTGCCACCTAGAGAACTGGGACAGGGGCTCTACCATAGAGACCACCACTTGATGCCATTTCCCATCACTCACAGGCAGCGAACTAGCAAGTGTCAGCTTATAAAAGTTGTTGCCGCTTTGCAATTGAAAGAGTAACTTGGAGTTGTGGATACTGATGGTAACAAACTCCGGTTCCTTCTCTGCATACAGTAGTATCACATCAGTGTCCCTAGTTCGAAAGCCAAATATGATATTGGTGAGGTCTCTGCTGATTTTCCCATTGCTTCTGTAAAATATCGCACTGCTTCGGCCGCTAAACACTGCATTAGCAAGACCTGTGCAAAGATAATAATTGAGAAATCAGGCCAGCTGTCATGGGTTCAGCAGCAGCAGTCACTTTTCTCCTTCTTGGTCGCTGGTGCAGCGCTGTGTTTTTAATTTCGTGCCCGGGAGCAGCACTGATAACAGCAGTGTTTTCAGTTACTGCTTGATGATGTTTTGTCTGGCAAAGGACTTTCTGAGCCTCATGCTATGCCAGGGAGGAGGGGGAGCTGGGAGGAAGCAGAGACAGGACACCTGACCCAAACTGACCAAAGAGGTTATTCCATACCACAACACGTCATGCCCAGGATGTGAAACCGGAGGGCAGAGACCAGGAAGAGTGTGGTGGTGAATTGGGGGTGCACGGCATGGTCAGGTTTTTGGTACTGAGGGGTTTGCTGCTGGGGGGTGCACTGGCTGGGTCGGGCTTGGTGAGCAGTTGTATTCTCTTTCCTTGTATTTCTCCTGTCATTATTATTATTGGTGGTAGCAGTAGTGATTTGTGTTATACCTTAGTTACTAAACTGTTCTTATCTCAGCCTGTGCGAGTTGAATTCTTTTGATTCTCCTCCCTATCCCCCCTGGACTGGGGGAAGAAAGAGGGGAGTGAGTGAGTGAGTGAGTGAGTGAGTGAGTGAGTGAGTGAGTGAGTGAGTAAAACTTCGTGAGTTTTAGAGGCTTAAACCATGACACCAACTTTAAACCCGTACATGTGGAACAGTATCTCTTCAATGCCCCATGTTCCCTGACTTGTAAGTCCTTTTGGTTTGCTGAAAAACAAACAAATTCCACCAGTTATCCTTGTCTGCCCCTTATGGCTATAGGAATTACAGAGCAGTACCAGCTATACTGACATCAAAAGTGTGCTGCTTTGCATCATCTCAAGTTATATTCTGAAGGTATAATTCTACTTTAGTATTTTCTTTCTTTTCCTTTATTAGACAAACAGAAGGAGGTAATCATAATTGCATACATCTCACAGCGGAGGCTGAGAGGGTATTTCAGAACAAGAAATGTATTTGTCATTTTGGGTTTGTTCCCTAGTTTGGTACAGCAAGTTATTGCCCATGACAGATCTGGATGGGGTGAATCCTTTGTTCTCAGTTCCTCTTTTCTTAGGTAAAGCATTAAAGAGGTTTTAAAAAGTGTTTGATTAGATCCCAATTTACTCTCAGTGGTGATGAATTTCATTGAAGTCAGTTGACAAAAAGCCCCCTTAAAATCAATGTAAGAAGACTCGTGCTTGCCACATTTAAATTCAGCTTCTGCTGTGTGCGTGCTGCCACAGCCCTGCTGATAGAACAGAGCCTGTGCTGGCTGGTCCAGGAGGGCAGCAGAGTACCCAGCTTGCACTGCTGTGAGTGAAAATTGATGGGTAACATTATGGCAGTTTTATGGATGTCTTCACAAAGGTATTTGACATCTTTCATTAGCATGGTTTCTACTAAAATGCACTAACTCGCTGGGTTGTAAATTTGAACTTCTGAGATTTATGAGGATTATGGATAGGGAGGAGGGACAGGAAGGAATGTCTTCTGTCCATTCTTCAGACAGAGTTAGCTTTGGCAGATCCTAGCACTGAGATAAGGTGGGTTTCTGATCTATTTGTGGGCTCAGAGATAGATCAGATGTAAATCTTGATGAAAAGGACCCCTGGGAATCACAGTAAGAAATTATTAACTGTATATCCTGATACTAAGGCAGCAGAGATGTAACTACATTACCTGGTGCATCAAATGTGTGTCTTTCTCATAGCAAAAGTTTCCTCAGAGGAAACCACACTAAAAATGAAAGTCAGAACTTTTATTTCTGATCTTTTAAATGTCTCACAAAGCTGAGAATTTCAAGCTCATAATTCTAAAATATTCCTGTAGAACTCATTACTAAGTCCTGAGCACAGCAAGCTGCCTGGATATGGTTTTACTCTCAGTAGTGACACTGGGCATACAGTTTTGCTATCAGTTACTGTTCCTCACATCTGCTTCCTGTATTCACCTTTTCTCTTATTTTTGGAGTGTATGTTTTCCTACTGGGCTTGCTAATCATAGCCATCTAGGTTCAACTAGAGCCACAAGTGTCTGAAAACCAGCTCTTTCTCTGCCTTAGTTTAAAATGGTAACCAGAGCATAACACAGCAGGCAGGCAGAGAAGTCATTGGCCAGCAAAACTTGTTTTTTCATTACTCTGTGTTGTACAACAAGTCTATGCTGTAGCTAAGAAAACAGCTAGTTAAACATACAGGTCTGTAGTACAGTTCTTTCTGAGTGTTTATTAGGGAAACGCCCTCCTATTGCCACATAAACCAGCACAAAAATCGAAATGTGATCTAACAGTGTAAATTATCTTGATTTTAGCAAAAGGAAATGGTCCAGATGCTTTTCACTTTGCTGTCTGTGTGTGTTTATATTCTACTGTAATAGGCAATAGTAAAGTTTATGAGAGAACATATTTGGATGTTAGCATTAAAGCCATCTATTAGAGAAGGTGCAGTTATTTTAATTTCAGTTATAAATTTTAACAAGTGGTGCAATGCTGATTCTAAGAATCGTAATAAAAATAACATCATATTGGTCTGTCAGCAAATTGTCCATGATAGAAAGCTTTGGTTGACCAACCTTCTCATTCCTAAGAGTCAGCCATTCTAACAGCTTCCACCAGACTGTGTGTGTATTTATCTTCTTCACAGCATCGTTAGGGCTTTCTTTGATAGCAAAAAGAAAAAATATGGCTTCAAAATCCTTACTTGCTTTTTAAATTCCACTCCAGGGTGGGAAGGAGAAGGAAAGTGGAAAAAGAAAGAGAAATGCAGGGTGGCTAATGTTCTTAAAGACAACTAACGGCCATCAAGTTTTAAATAGACTGCTTGGCATGCAGGTGCTTCTTAGGAAATTACTAGTTGAATAACTGTAGTTCTGGTATTAAAGTGACTTCCTTCAAAGATATTTAACATTTAAGAAAATCAAATGATGCAATGTATGTCATATTGCTTATCTTTTCAGAATGATGGAGAACATGCTAAAGTTAATCCAACACTGAATATCCTCTTATCTCTTTAAGGTGGAAGTATGAGGGGTACACTTACACTCTGACAATGTATTGATCTATTGACAAGTTGTGCTGAATAAGTCAAAAGCAAAGGTCTTGTAAACATCAGTGTCTGTGTCAGGGGGTCTGGTTGAAAATTCTGTGTTTGGTAGGGCACTTTTCCTGTTAATGTTACTTAGAATAGACTTAATTATTATTTTAATACAGAAATAACATTTGAATGAACTTTTAAGGGAGTGAATATTGAGTTTTAAGGAAATGCTGATGAAAATTTCTATAGTTTCTAATCTCCAGATTTTATAGGAATAACTGAAATGTACCTACATTCAAATCCCTGGTGTACCAGCTGGCATTGTGCTTCATGAGGACAGGACCCAAGCTCACACCACTTAACTTCCTCGCATGACTTCCCCACTGTGTAAGGGGGGCACGTGCAAGTAAAGTCATCCCAGATTGAATAGCACACACCACCGTTGTGGCAAGGTTTGGACTATGGGGAAAGAGAAGAGACAACCTAAGTGTGAGTAAAAGGTGGTGGACTCAACTCTAAGGTTGGGGGACTGTTTGGCAAAAGAGAGGATTCTGGTTATTTCAGACAGAAAGTGACAAAGACCAGCACTATGACAGCACAGTATGTTCAGTAATTGGTGAAAATGGTATTTCAACCTAAAATATTTTAATTTTCTCCTATGCAAATACATTTTGCTGCTGATATTTATCATACGTAGCATAACTCAACAAAATCTGCTCTTTCTAGCGTTTCTATATATTTTCCTAAGAAGACATTATCATCAAATCATGTGTGGAAACATACGATAGATTAAAGGGAAGCCCCCATTTTAAACATGTGGAAGTGCTCTGAAACATGTAATTCTTACCTTGCAGAGGTTGTCACCAGTGCAGCCTTGGGAGACATTGCTAAGAGTTCTATTGATAGGAGAATTCAGTGGATTGGTGATGGGGAAGAATTCCAGTGGCTGGTTATTCACTCTTACATCTTGGATGCAGCCTTTGAAATACCTGCCATTTTCATCAGTTTCTTTGTTATCTGGTAGGCCTCCAATGTAAAGAGTATCCTTACTTTGGATGGTTAGGAGTGGAGTAGAAATAAAGCCTAGGTATTGAGAGGACTGGAACAATTCCACCTTATTTGGTTCTATTTTTAATGTTATTAAGTAAAAGTTTCCATCATTCATCGAGTGTTTCCCTAATAACTTAATGGAATTTAGAGCTAGCACTGTGAGTTTCCCACCTTCTAAATAGACTCTTACGTAGAGGTAAGTACTGTTTCTCAAAGCCAGTAACAAGCCAGAAGATTTGCGTGTTCGGACAAACATTGATATGTTCAACTTTTCATTCTGAGTGGCATCCTGAGTGGCATCAACAGGAAAAGCAGCGTAGCCTGAGGAGTCCTCAGATCCAAACCGGCCTGGAATATACTCTTGAGGTTAGAGATATGGGAAAAGATTAGAAAAAAGAGAGAAGGTAGAAAAATAAAATTGTTAGGGCTAAATGACAAGAAAGCAAATGATCAAATAGCTACTTGGTAGTATTTACGTATGGTAGTAAGATGTGCTGTTATTTATGGATGAATAAAGGCTTGATCCAGCTGTAAATAGCTTCTATTTCAAAATTCCTCTTGGCTTTCATGGCTGCAGCATTAAGCCCCACTACAGGACCAGATGTTATATTACTGGGCATATTTTTCCCCTCTATCATGCTCTGTGTAATGCTGTATTTTCAAATGGCTAAACAAGGACAGATTTCTACAGTTTCCTGAGTTGATCCTCAGAAAGATCGTTTTGAAAAGAACCTAACTGCTTTGACCCCCTGATGACCATGGAAGTTAATGTGATTCTGGAACTTTGTGCTATTTTTTGCACTGATTTCAATCATAGAAATATCCCAAAGCTTCTCAGCAAACCCCTCATGTGTGAAACCTCCAAATAGGGCACCTATTTGGTGCTGTGTAGGCTCCCCAGTTCTCTAACAGACTTTCTGTTGCTGGGGGTCAACATGTGCTTGCATACATCAACTTGTATCTAGTTGTGTATCCTGCTCAGTACTGTGAGTGCTCATCATGCTGCGATGGTGAGGGGGAAAAACGATCCAGGATCTAGTAAGCTTTATTTTTTTCTTTCTTTTTGTGCTTATCAATTAAAATGATTAAACCAAAACCATCTGTCTCTCTCCCTTGCTCTTTATTTTCAGTAATGATTTTCAGACTTGCAAGGATACAAAATATGTAGCCAAACCCGTATTTTATTCTGATGAATCATCTCGTTAAAGCACAACAAAGTGTTTCTATTTTTGCACCTTAAGTTTCGTGATCTTGTCCTCAATATTAGAGACTTCCTGCCTAAACACTTACAAAAGCTATTTTTAATATATCAAATTCATAGAAAGAATTAACTAAACTTTTTCTTAAATGCTCACATAGCTAAAGAGTCAATCCTCTTTTGTGCAGTAAAGCTCCTAGAGCAAGACCTCATAGGCCAAGTTTCTGCCTGCAGCACTGCTTTTTTTATGACTACATTAAAAAACCCAATGAAAATAGGGGACTGACTGTGAAGCCCCAACAGACCCTTAATGACCACACTGCACTACTATGTGGCATGGTAATATTGTTTAGCAACAGGAATAGATCCCTTACTTGCTCCTGAACAGCTAATTTCTTAAATACTTTAAATACAAAATATTGTAATTCTATGAATAAGACTACCTATATATCTACATCTGCTAATTAAAACTCTGGTATGTAGAAATAATTATTTGCTGAAATGAGTGTTTTGAGGCATTAAATCTCTCTTAAGTTTTATCTTCTCTGTAGGGTGTAGTAGAGACCAAGACATTTTCCCATGAGGGTAAAAAGAAAATTTCTGCTGGAATGAAGATTACACGTTTTCAGTATTAGAAGGAAGCATTAATCTTCAAAATGGTATTTCATGTTTACAATTACTTTGTTACAGTTCTCTCTATTTATAAAAATACATATATATATACACATCATCATTCTGATCTTCTCTTTGATGAGATGGCTAGCATCACCTTGGTCAGTATTAACCTCTTGGGTCACAACATCTGGATGTTGATCAAAATGAGTCAACATCTGTTTGTTATTTTGTATATGTAGAGAAAATATTGCCTCTTGTCAATTAAATACTTGGCAGCAACTTTTCTTCAAAAAGACACTAGCATTTCTCATGTTATCCTTTACTGCAAGTCCCCCCTACTCTGCCTTTTAAGAAACCTGTCACGGTCTTTTAAATATGGCATATATCTAGACCCTATGTATCAAAATGGCATGGTGCCGTGATTTGCAAGGAATATTGTGGTCTGCAGGAAAAAAAAAATAAAAATGTATGCTTTCTAATCATTCACAACAGTTCTAATGCCAGTATAAGCCTCTCCTGGACCTGACTGGTTTTAATTTTGTTTCATATAAGGAGGCAAACATATTTACCAGATGTTGTCCTGTGCTCCAAAGTTGCCTTCCAAATCTTAGGATAAATTACAGCTAAACTTCAAAGAAGTCTGTTACAATTACCTCTCAGACTTCGTCATTTTGCAATAAAACCAAGAAGAAAAACTATTGAAAAGTATTGATAACTATTACAAAATTAAATTGTATTTAAACATTTTGAAATTTATTTCAAGCTGCAGCTTTCCGCAGCAGCGCGTTCAATGAACCCCTGAGGCCAGTCATTCAGCTGATGTAGATCAATGTAGCTTCACTGGCGACAGAGCAGCCGTGCCGATTTACACCAGTTCATGGAGGTATGGATTAGAACGGATCTGTCCATTCTAATCTGACCATGGCTCTGCTGTTGCACTTCATTTTTTCCAGTCCACTTGGCAAATATGTATGCACAAATATATGTAAGTATGCATATTTGTGTGTACGTATGCATTTCTTCTTCCTTAAACATTGTTATGATAGACTATGTGTACATGGTTAGCAAGGGGGAGAGAGGGAATTAGAGGCAAGGATGCTGTGTGCAAGGCTCCTGTGCAATCTTCTTTGACAAAACTGCTTGTTTGAAATCCCTAAAACTTATGCTGTGGAAGTATTGCAGAGTCCACCCTAAAACGCTCCTTAGAGGTGCTGTACTTACAGCTCCAGAGGGTTTCACACAACAGATGCAGTATAGCAGGGAACTAGGCAGGGACCTCCTGTTGTCCTTCCAATTTGCCTCAGCCTGCACTTGGAAAGATCATTTGTAGCAGGGAAAATGCTACAGGCATCTGCAGCTTTTGTATTTCTGCCTGTCACTGCCAAAGAGGCTGTTTGCTGAGATGTGCTCTTTCGTTTGCTGAGACACGAGCGGGTTTTCCTCTGGTCACCAAGCAGCTATCTGGTAATGGCCACCTTCGTGATTCTCCAGAGCTGCCTTGGGAACGGCTGAGAGATGAATGGGCCCTGTTTCCAGCCTCTGAAGCCCTGCCTTCTCCTTAGGCTAATCAGATTAAGTTAATAGTATAATCTCTCTCATTTTTTTTTAAATTGGAATCTGTCTTTTTTTAACTTGCAGTACTTCTGCTTGCCTTTCATTGCCTTAAATGAGATTCTTCATAAAAGCCTAGAGAGCTCAAGGGTTAGATTTTCAAAGAATGCTTTTAAAGTAAGACTTGAACTCCAAGTGACTTAGTTGCTTTCTAAATTTTACTTGGGGTGCATAACCTATAGTGGACTACAGTTTCTCAGAGTTTATGCCCCGCTAAGAGCCCTAAGAAGATTTTAAAGCTGGATAAGTGGAATCCACTAGTTTAGCCTGACTTCTTTTGTCAGGCTGAAAAGTAACTAGAAAATACTGAAGGTGTGCTACTACTAACCTCTTGCACTTGCTTACCAGCTGACATCAAGCTCCAGAAATCCTAAGGGTTGTGCTGTTTCATCACCATGGTAACAGGATTGTTTGTCAGAATTTTTTCAGTTACCATTAAAACACAAATGCCCACAGCATTCCCTTACCTGTTGTGCAGCTTTGCCCTGTATACGGCCGGTAACAATCGCAGTGGTAGCTCAGCCACAGGTTGGTACAGCGTCCCCTGTTCTGACAAGGGTGGGTTTCACACCAGTCCTTTTTAGTACAACCTGTCCTGACATTTAAAGATGATTCAGGTGATACATTCTCTGGTGTAATAACATTCAAGTCTATTTCAACGTCCTGAAGACAGCCTACAAATGAAGGTGCAGAATGTATGTTATAGATGTTAAGTAGAGGGTTGCTGCTAATGTTCCCCACCGGTAAGCCGCCCAAAAACGTGCTCTGAAATGCAAGCATCATGTGATCGTTATCTATCACAGCAGACGTTTTATTGAGACACGATTCTACACAAGAGCTGTCAAGCAAATTAAGAGTAATAGCTCTTGCCAAGGTTACCTCCACCGAATGCCATTCTCCATCACTGACATTATGTGAAATATGCAAAAGAGCCTGTGGCTTGTTATTGACTTGCACAGATAAATGTAAGTAGCCATCCAGTAACTCCAGCTTCGCAAATGTATTTTTCTCCCCTCGGTAAAACAGAAGAGCTGTAGGCTGCACAGTTTGAAACTTCAGGTTTATATTATAGAGAAATTCCTTTTTAGGGTTCAGGGGATTCTTCAACAAAAGGAAACTGTTTCCTTGAAAAGAAAATGTGGTTACAGTTTCACAGTGTGTTCCAGTATACCCAGGTGAACATATGCATCTGAATCCATGTTGGCCGTTTTTTAAATGCGGGATACATATTCCATTGTTTTGGCATTGCTGATCAGTACAGCCATGGAGAACTTCTGTACAATTCCAGCCTCCATAATAAATCCCTTCTTTGTCAGCAGGTGGGCAATGGCAAGTGTAATTCCCAGGAAAATTCTCACAGATTCCTCCATTTTGGCAAGGGTTCATGTAACATTCGTTGATGTCTTCATCACAGTGAGTACCTGAAGAATAAACAAGGAATTAGACATTCTGGGTTGGAAAGTTTTTTTAACATGTGTTTAATATGTTTAATAACGTGTTTTCTTGAGTTATCTTTAATTAAAGGGAAATGACTTGATAAATAGATGATTGACTCGCAAGCCTATAATATGTTAAATATAAAAATGCCATTTCACATGCCATTGTTTTCTTCTGCACAGTATTATATAAACATAGATACAGGTTGGGCAGAGAAGAGACTCAGAGCAGCCTTGCGGAGAAGGACTTGGGGGTGTTGGTCGATGAGAAATGAACATGAGTAGGCAGTGTGCGCTCATAGCCGAGAAAGCCAGCCATATCCTGGGCTGCATCAAAAGGAGTGTGACCAGCAGGTCGAGGGAGGTGATCCTGCCCCTCTACTCTGCTCTCGTGAGACCTCACTTGGAATATTGTGTGCAGTCCTGGTGTCCTCAACGTAAAAAGGACATGGAACTGTTGGAACAAGTCCAGAGGAGGGCCACGAGAATGATCAGGGGACTGGAGCACCTCCCGTATGAAGATAGGCTGAGAAAGTTGGAGCTGTTCAGCCTGGAGAAGAGAAGGCTGCGTGGAGACCTCAGAGCAGCCTTCCAGTATCTGAAGGGGACCTATAGGGATGCTGTGGAGGGACTCTTCATGAGGGACTGTAGTGATAGAACAAGGGGTAATGGGTTCAAACTTAAAGAGGGGTAGTTTAGATTGGATATGAGGAAGAAATCCTTTACTGTAAGGGTGGTGAGGCACTGGAATGGGTTGCCCAGGAAAGCTGTGAATGCTCCATTCGCTGGCGGTGTTCAAGGCCGGGTTGGACAGAGCCTTGGGTGGGATGGTTTAGTGTGAGGTGTCCCTGCCCATGGCAGGGTAGTTGGAACTAGATGATCTTAAGGTCATTTCCAACTCTAATTATTCTATGATCCTATGATCTGGGAAAAGCTGTTGGAGGAGTTCAAACATGTGTGTCCCAGCAGAATACTCCTCGTACCATGTATCTACAGTGGAACTTTCTTTACATTTCCTAGATACAAAATATAAAGCAAGAAAAGGTGAAAGGAGTATTTTCTCAAACATCTCAGAGCTTGTTGATGAGGACACTTCCATCAGATGTGGGCAATACATACTCATATTTCCTCCTCTTCCATGTAACATTTGGCCTTTGTTATGTTGGGTAAAAGGAGCACTCCTCATCCCAACTTCACTATAATTCAGTAGGTGTGACTAAGGTATATCTATTGGATCAGACTTCACAAAGGTAAACAAATCTGTTCCTCTTGTAAAACTAATCTGTTTATCCCTCTGCACTGTTGTTCATCTATAAAGTGGTAATTACAATAACTTCTCCCTTGAGCAACCAAGTGACTGATAAGTATGCAATGGATCAGGGAAAATCTGTTTCTTATCTTCCTTGGAAGCAGTTAAAGTATCCAAATATTTTTTTGAAAACTCATGCTAAGTGAAACTCCTAATATTTCCGCTTTCCTTCATAGTTATTCTAGAGAAAATAAGAAATAATTTGCAGTCAGTTTTCAAACTAGTATCATCAGCACAAAGTAGTTAAAAGGCATAATGATGTACCACACCTACCTTTATACACAAGCTTGCATTGAGCCTTTTTACAGCAAAAACACAGGCATTTTTCATGGAAAATTACAGAGCAGCCTTCAGCCACAATGAATTGCTTCCAATGGTAGACAACCATAGTTACTCAGGCTAATTCATTGACCATTGACTTTATACAATCACAGTTGTAAGTAGAGGGATCTTGAAGAAGAGTAAATTACAGGACAGCCAGAAAGGAACTGAGAATTGGTTGAGATTTGTTTAGAAGGTTATCTAGAGTGAAGTGGTCATAGCATGTATTTTAAAGGTTCTCTCTGCAGTGATCCTCCTCACTTATGAGTTTTCCATTATAAAATAGAGTTTTCACTTGAAGCTTCAGATTATCAAACACAGCTATTGCTATCTCCCTGGTCTGGCAGCAGGGTTTTGCAGCAGCAGTCTTTCTCTGGTTTCCAGCCAGGCTCATACATACTGCAGCGTGAGATGTCTATGTTTACCTTAATATGTAGTGGCATCTGGCAGAAATATGACTCATTGGGACTGACTTTCTGAAAGTGAAGTGTACTTCCCAAACCGCTACTGACTGGGGGCCAGGATGATGTCTGCTTTGCCCAGTTTGTGGCAATTTCTGTGTTAGCGACTTGTCTTGCTTTTGCTATTCTAGTATATGAATAGTGAAGTTACCGCGAGCTATTTCGGTTTTGGCCAATGTTTTAGTACATCTCATGCCTGATATTGCTCCCTTCCCTGCTTAGACATTGAGAACAATGCATCCATAAGTCTTGTATACATCTCAATCTTACTGGGACAGCTGTAGAAATGCAGGTCTCTTTGGGATTTTGTGTCAGAGATAAAAACTAGTTCACTGTGGAAGCAGTAGGATGAGGGATGTACTTAGCCTTGTGGTAGGACTATGGAGTGCTCAGAGCGCGCTTAAGGATTTATAGTCTGGGAGCCCGTGTAAAACCTTTCATAGTTGAAGTCAGCACAGTGAATGGCTGGGTACTCAGTCACTGTATTTTCGGTAATGCATGACTGACTCTGTGTATATCAGTCTGTTATCCCGTGACATCTGCAAGGCATCATCTTTGCCTTGTAGCTTGTAGCCTGAAGTCACACCTTGCAATAAAGACTGTCTCTGGAAAGGGTGACACAGATGCATAAACTGAAACCAAATCTACTATAATATTTTGTGTCTGTGCTGCTTTCTACTTCATCAAATTAAATACAAAGTTAATGAAATAATTTCAGGAGAATGCTAAACTTCTTTGGAAATATATGTTTCTACTTGTAAATTTAGATAGTACATTTGATAAAAAACATGTCAATATATAACAAAGAAATAAAATGAGTTTTATGAGGAGTTACACATATTCTAAAGGTATTCCTTACTTACAGAAAACAAGTAGCATCAGTTTTTAAATGCAAAGTGGTTTCCACAGAGGTGCTTAAGTAAATCAGTGTCTGCGTACAATGCTTATTTACTTAAGTAATTATACTGATAATACGTTGCAAAATAATTATTTCGCAGGGTTTTGTGTATATATATACATAAGCATGTATAAACATACATCTATATGCCTACAATTTCATAAGACTAGCACAAACATAAATATAGGTCACACCAAAAGGCAAATAATAAGCCACTTTTTCATATCAAGAATAAGCAAATCAGCTGTTCTTACAAACAGTATTGATATCGCTTGTTATCTGCCAGTTATTATACAAGCAAAGACCACTGTCACTCAAGATAAAAGCACTCTAGATAAAAGGATTAACCAATATTTATAGAACTGTACGAGCAGTTCAAATAGCTCAGGTTGGAGAGAAGTTTAGAATGTAAAAAGAATAATCTCTAAAGTTGTACGACACACCAAAAGCAAGCACAGGGGAACTACTGTTTTCTTTTCAGTGCTTACATGCATTAGCGAAATATATTTGTATTTTTAAAGTAAAAAGTAAAGTAAAATCATTCAACATTTTCTCTTCTAAATATATTACACACCCACCTAAAATTTAGCATATTTTTATAGATAATGGTTACTTTTTCCTCCTGTGAAGTTTTATTCAAAACAGAGATGAAATGGCTCCTTTAGCTCAGTTTGATACCACCACTCATGTCTCCTTTTTTAACTAGCACATTATTAATATAGGGTAGCTATTTTCTAGTTAGCCTCTTAATTAAACTATCTGTTTCAAATTTAGCAGCAAAGGTTTCCTGCAGAAGAGGGATGACAAAAGCTTCTTTCAATTCTGCTGCATGCCACTAGCTTTCATTTTTGATTAAAAATTATAAAAGTATTATCCAAATTAGACTTTCGATACACACCTTTGGCTAGAAAATTCTTACAGCCTTCTGCCTTTCTGGTTCCTTCACTCTACATAAATATCAGGCAAATACAAACAAGCAGTCTATGTAGATACTACATGTTCAGTACAGTCTAAAGGCACATATAATTTCACAAACAGACAGTATTTACCTGTAAACATTGTCATTAAAATGATGTAAACCTGTATCCTAGTTGCAACCATCTTTTTTCAGAGAAAAAGATCATTTAGCACTTTATCAGTCCGCAAAGTAAGTTTCTGTAAAATTCAAAACAGTTCTCAGTATAACAGCTTCCTTTCCAGGATTAGCTTGCTCCACTTCTGTACCTGCTGAGGTAGTCTGATGGTGTATTTTGCCTGAGCCAGATCAACAAGGCTTAAACTAAGACTCATTAAACTGCTTACGCAATAGATATGTATTCTACTTAAAGTCTTTTTCAGCATGTCCTGTCCAAGTGTGCTCACACTAAACTTTGATCAGGTTTCACACAAAGGCATATTTTTAGGATCCATTCAAAACCAATTTGTCACTTTTTGGTGTTTTACAAGGTGCTGGGTTTTTTTAAGACCATATTTTCTTTTAAAATTAAAGAAATTTGTTAATCCAGATCAACTCTTTCATGCTCACTGTCATTCAGACAAACTGTGATCTCAATAAGCAGATAGAAAAGACCTAATATTATATATTGTTTCTTTATTTTAGAAAGTATTTCTGTTCCACTGCTCTCATTCTATGTACTGGGAATCTATGACTGCAGATTTTTGAGTGTGCTAGACAGGGGGAAAAGAAATCACCTAAACCATTTTCTTTCTTCAGCTCCTGAACCAGACATTTTGATTTGGACCTAATTTAATGAGAGGAAAATAGAGTTCAGGAGATTGAACTTCTTATTTCTGTGATAACTTAAGCAGACTTTTAAACAAATATTCATTATACTTAATTTACATGGTATAATAACGAATCGCTTTAAATATCGCTAGAGCAATATCTCAGAGTAATTAGTTCAATAATTATACAGCAAGAAAGTCTTTCCCCGGGTTGATATGTATACCATCCACCTGGCATATGGCAAACTGTGGATTCAGATCTTTGCTCTGGAAGTTTCCCATTTTAAAATTTCAACTAATGGATCCTGTAGTTTCTCTCATTCTGTCCCCAAGAAAATGTTGATTTTTGGCAAACATATTTTTCAATTACTTCTTCTCCCTAAATGAAAATTCCTGACGTTGTGTCAAATTTCTTTCAAGGTTCACCAAAAGACCCATATGCAGGATACAGTTTTGGATTCATTTAATCTACAGTTCACAATTGCTTCTATGGCAATGCTCAAAAAACTGCTTCTCCTTCCAGCCTAGGGATAGAGGCATTGAGTGATATTTCCTACAACAAATTAAAATACCATAGGGTAAGAATGTCATCCAGACTCTTTGAAAGGTAAGTAAGGAAGCTCTAAACAAAATAAAGTTCATGTTATATTACTATGCATGTGCTTTATTAGTCGTGCTTATCAGATGTCCCAGGCTACAGCTTGAAGTTTAATATGCATTTTTAATTTTGAAAATAATAAGAAAAAGTTGGAGGTTCTTGGTAATTGTTAGTCTTTTTGCAATATGTCCCTGATAAATGTTCTGAGGTAAGATTATGAACATATACACTGTCAACAAGTTGGGATAGGCATAGGACTATTACAGCTCAGTGAAAACTCAGAGCTGATGACACTGAGACAGAGGAACTTCACACCAGGGTATTTAGCAAACTGCCTGAAGCCATGTCAGAACTGCTAGTGGGTGTTTTGAACAAATCTGTCAAGAGCAAGTGGGTTACAGAAGGCTGTAGTTACTCTAATTACAGCAAGGGTTTGAAACTGTCTTTAATACCATTTTTGTGTACAGACCAAGGAGAAAAATATGCATGGAGCCACCACAAAGTCATGTAATCCCGCCCAGAAAGCAACAGTCAAAGGTTCCCTGTCAAACTGGGAGGCTCCTTTGATTATGGTTTGGGACTGTCTTGCATTTGCTAACGTCACTGTTTTCATGAAAGATGTGCATGATGGTACAGAAAGTTTACTTATTAAGTTGTCTGATAAAGCAGGCTTAAATGAAACTTTCGAGTGTGTTAAAGACAAAACTACCTTTATAGGTGAAATTGGAGAAATGATCTGAAAATATTGTATTCAATTCTGGAAGGACTCGTTCAGTTTCTATGGTCTCAGGCTGGAATAACCAGCAATCAGGTGGTGCAATAGTTCCAGTCTACAAAGCCTTGGTCACACTTCAGCAGGAATACTGCTGGTCACTGAGATCATAGTAAGCAAGTGAAGAAGTTATGGATTTCACCCACACCGAGAAAGATCCACACTTTAGGGAAACATTTCTAATGCTAGCAAGGCAACAGTGCCACAAGATATCCACTGGGAGCTATAAGATCTATTTTGGATCCTTAAAAATAGATTAGAGACACAAGTGCAGTGTGCCATGAGTCAGCTGCTCCTGTTTTAGACACACAGATGACCCAAAGGATACCTGCATGTCTGTCCCTTCCAATTTTTTTTCCATATTTCTGTTATTTCCTTGAATAAAATAATTCCCAGCAACTGAGCTGTAGATGTGCCACACTCTACATGCACATATATGTGTCTGTACGCATACAGGTATAAAATGCATGTAGGATTAAACCTTGGAGAAACTCAAATTGTAGCATACCCTTTAGAATACGCTTTATGGAAGACAGAGTTTTACAATAATGCTTCCTCCACCTGTACACTACATTTTCAGTATGTCTGTTTACAAAATCTTACCTCGGGCAGAAACAACTTTTTTCAAGGGAGCCATTAATCCTGAGGCCATTGGAAAGATGTGGCAGAGCACCTATTCTCCAAGACTCCAGGTATTAGCAGACAATCATGAAAATTCTAAATTTGCCATATCTGTGCTGATAATTGCAAAGAGATAATTACTCTGTGCTAGACGGAGGAAATGCATAGAATCATAGAATAGTTAGGGTTGGAAAGGACCTTAAGATCATCTAGTTCCAATCTACCCTGCCATGGGCAGGGACACCTCACACTAAACCATACCACCCAAGGCTCTGTCCAACCTGGCCTTGAACACCGCCAGCAATGGAGTATTCACAAATTCCCTGGGCAGCCCATTCCAGTGCCTCACCACCCTCACAGTAAAGGATTTCTTCCTCGTATCCAATCTAAACTTCCCCTCTTTAAGTCTGAACCCTTTACCCCTTGTCCTCTCACTACAGTCCCTCATGAAGAGACCCTCCCCAGCATCCCTATAGGCCACCTTCAGATACTGGAAGGTTGATATGAGGTCTCCACGCAGCCTTCTCTTCTCCAGGGCTGAACAGCTCCAACTTTCTCAGCCTATGTTCATACGGGAGGTGCTCCAGTCCCCTGATCATTCTCGTGGCCTTCCTCTGGACTTGTTCCAACAGTTCCATGTCCTTTTTATGTTGATGAGTGAGTAAACGCAAGGAAATAAATTGACTATCTCTATGTCATTGTAATTAAAACTAATGCTTCTGGGTATAAATCAGTTGTTATGGAGGTCAGGAAGGAGATTTTACTCTTATGTATATCAGTGTAGAGCAAGTGAGGGGTATTTAAATGGATATTTTTTCTCTTATTTTAGGTAAGTAAAGGACCAGCTTATATTGGGTATTTAGGTTAATGTGGCCAGCGATCTGATCTAGCATAGCAATGGCAATTTTTGTTGCTGTCTTAGCTGGAAAAGCTCATGTAAAATGAAGGACAGAATACAGGGCAGAGCTGGAACACATGGAAAATAGGTTGCTTTAAAATAGTATGATAACAAGCATTTGCTAACTTTGGGCTTATTAGCACACGATACCTTTCACACAGAACTCTGATTTTGTAAAGTTGTAAGACCTTGTTAGTTATTCCTTTATTGCAGAAAAGTTCACTGTTCTGTTATTTTTCCTCTTGCCATTTGAATTGTACATACAAAGTTAATACTGGCTAGGAAAAAAAGTTAAAATAGAAAGAGAGTTGAATGACTTGGCTTAATCATTAAATATGTCACTCTAGCTGAGGGATATGGAATTCATAACGTGCTACATTCAGAATGGCATGCTGTAACTCAATCTTTTTAAATGTTGCTGGCCTGAAGCTTCATAGACCAGTTTGAATTTTCAGTAAAAATGGATTTTTTTAAAGTAGTAAAAAAACCCCAATCCCTTAATCTCTTCAATCATTAAACTTTTTCTGAGAGCAAAAGTACTTGGAAATGTTTTTCCACTTGTTTCACATGTTTTGTCACACCTAAAATCGTTTTCATTCAAAAGAAAGAAAGAAACCCATGTACATGCTGTAGGTGATTAGTTGTTTAGTGAGATCTGGTGTGTTTATTTTATTTTATAAATATTGGAAACAGCCGACAGAGTTAAGCGTTGGCTTCAGCTTCCGGGTTGATCAGCCAGCCTTTTTCACAAGCCTGCTCTGCAGACTATGAGTGTTCCTTAGGCAAAGTTGTGTGAGGGGCGCAGCCAGAGGTCAGACACGTATAGCCTGTGAATGGCAAGGGGCCATTTCCTAGAAGGGCAGCACTGCAAAACTGTTGCTTGTAGCCTACACCTTCATCCCATATTTTGATTAACACAGCCAGCCATGTGGATCCAATTGTAGGATTAGGGTCTGAATCTGGACTAAAGAAAAACTTGGTGAAGAAATATGTCTCTGCATGGCACTCATTTCTCTTTCATTTCCCTACTTCTAGAGTCAGCTTTATACATAGGTGAAAGAGACAGCTGCTCTTGCTTTGACTGATGGAGGTAAGAAAGAAAATCAAATGGTGGCAGCCCAGTTTTCCCAGGCAGCATCCTTCTTCAGTGGGTTTTCTGCCTGCATGAACATATCTTTAGCTATGTCCACGTCATTGATATGAGCTAAAAAGGGCTGATGAAAGAAGGGAGAGCACAGTTACAGGGTACATCACGTTAAAGCAGATAAGGCTGATTTATGAAGGATACCCTTAAGAAAGAAAAGAAAATAGCAGGGAAGATTTTGGAGATTAAACAGTTGAACAAGTAGAGAAAAATGTGAACAGGATAAAGGAAATGGAAATACAGAAATCAGTGATACCCCAAAAGATGCTTAATGTTGGCATTTGAGACAGCATTCTTGTTAGACACACGGGCATCTATGGGCAGCAAGAGGAGTGAGTATATATGTGTATGACCATTAATCTATACAGGAAGTGTGAGGGATGCTTAGAAAAACCACAGATCAGGGATAAGGTCTACACAGAGGTCTGAGAGAAAATTGAAATGGAGGAAGCAGACCACAGGCACAATGACAAAGACAAAAGACTTGGGGAAAAATTAGGAAAAAAAAAGAAAAAGGTCATAGACTTTTTGTAACTAAATAATGGTAATTATGTGTGGTGGAGCAAAGGAGTCAATTCACAAAATGTAGAAAATTAAGATAGGGTCATAGAAAAAAATAAATAGAAAGGGACCTTCAAAGGTCATCATCTGTTCCAATGCTCCACTCAAAGGGTTGGGACATCATCCAGACAAGAAATTAGAATAGTGAGTTTCAGAGAATTTGATTTGTTTATACCTGATTATGGACCAGATATTTGGAAGCCAAAGAAAGATATTTGGTGTTCTGCTTCCAGTACATTTTTGTGTGTGTTAAGTCATAAAAAAATAAAAGCATATATTATTCAGGACTTTTTCATGTTTTACCTTTTAGAGAACTGTGGCAAGACTGTCAAATTACAAGCATTAATGATCTGATTTGCATTTTTTGTAGATTTATGAGCTTGTACATACAGATGATGTGTGTGCATTTGAACTCAAGTATATCCAGAGGGATCTTAAAACAACCAATACCTTTGAGTTGCTTAATTAGATCATACAAGGTCATGTTTCATTGACTTGAAAATCTGTTTGGAGCATATGACTCACTTTGGAATTGGAAAACAAATTAATTTTCAGTCCTACAAACACTTAAGGGCTTTAAAAGAGTGCTTGCTGTGGATGAACACATCCATTGAGAAATGTATGCTGTGTCTAGTCTCCCCTAAAAGGGATTTTCTACTTTGTCTCTTATTGGCTGCTTCCTATTTGCTTTAACTGAGGTAGGCAAGCACAGCCACTGTGCTGTCTAGTGTGAAAGAGCTACTGCCCTGGAAACAGTGCTTTGAAAAATTGCAGTCATTTGCAAGATTTTCTAATTTTGCTAAAACCAGTGTGAATGTCTGCAACATACAAAAGTGAGTGTATTTACATGACTTCACTGTCAGTCCATATTGAAACAAACTGAAAAAGCCAGCAGGCTAGAAAATCATAGTTTTAATGGGGTTTATACAGCTTAACTGAGAATTGAGACCAAAAATAGAAAAATAGGACATATGAACGTGTGAACACACATAGCATGTTTTTGTTGCATGTACTTCGAGCTGCGCATAGCATAGCTGTATAAATAGCATGAATAGGATCTGTATTTACACTGTGTAAAATTACACTTCTCTATTCCTACAGTATATATTTGTATATAATTTATTATCACTTTAAATACAGGGGAAAAAAAGTCTTCTACCCTGAACTATTCACTTCTACAGTATACTTTTTAAAGCAATTACTCTACCTCATGTATGTTTTCTTTCCTCTGTAAATAGCTGTGACTTGCTATAGAGCAGATGTAGCTGCAAAGGCCTTAGACTTTGGACTGTAGTCTTTCAGTCCAGTTCTTTTTCAATGGGAATGGCAGAAGATCTTACCTCTATTAATTTCAGCAGCAGTGTTCATTTCTCTCGTTCTCTACAATTTAAGTTCTTCTGCAGTAAGAAAAATCATCTAAACAATGGCTTTGTTTATGCAAGGTGTCGTATGTTTAATGCATCTTGAAGCTGGGAAGCATGAGACTCAAACTAGTTTCGCTTTGGCTAGGTCATACAGCAATGGCAGTGGCAATGGGACAGCCTGGACTTCAGCCGAGATTGTGTGTGCTTGCCATGGTGTGCTGGATGTCTTATTGGGGGATTTCCTGGGTCATTCTATTGGTAAGTTTTAGACAAATACCTAGATTAAATTTAGGTTTTGTATGTCTTTATGTGCTGCAGTTAACTTCTGTAGCTGAGGAGACATGTTCACAGTAGAGCATTTTAACAGTTTATTTATTACTATAGGTAGTGATTTATCATGTTGGTCTGGCCCCACAAACAGACCTAGTAACAGATTCTGAACCCTCTTTGTTAAGAAAAAAGTGCCCATAGGACTGATTACAGCCGTGATTGTATTGATTATTATGATTTTCTGTAACAGTGTCTTCTTGTTAGCACAGCCAGACTCAAAGAATTACAATGGTGGGAGAGCAATCTGAATCAGATCCACCAAATCTATTTCTAGCAGTTAATTATTAGCATAAATTAGCTGTCTATACTAGGCTTCTTTTCTTCTCTCTGAGATTGTTTATCGAAAGTGCAAAGTTCATTATCAGCCAGGGAAAGAGTGGTTAATCTTGTTCTCCTTGCACAATCAGCAGAAGTCCTTTCCTAAGTTAATTCAAAATCATTTCTTTTAAAGGAGCCAGCACTCAGGTGATCAGTAAAAGGTTAGCTTAACTTTGAAATTCTCCTGGCACCTGAAAAAATCAGCCCAGGTACCTATAACAGAGGCAGATTCTGCTTTATTGTAGTCACCTCAGAGTTTATTTCAAGCAGTGCAAATGAGCAGACATAAAAATACAAGGCTTTATCACTTTTCATCCTATTAGCAAACAATGAATAATGAAGAGCTAGATGCTACAGGGAATAATTCATGTAAGAGCTTTTATGTAGTATATTACATAAAATTAATTTTGGTACTCACTTTATCAGCTTATTTTTATTACTCAGTATCTAAACATACTCTTTATGTCCTTGAGGAGACCTTAGACCTGGGACTCCTCAGTGACAATTAATTGCCAATGAACTAGAAAACTGAGTCCAATACAACGAAGGCATGAAAGTGATTTTTTCAATTATTAGTATTTATTAACAATAAAAATTGGAATTCTGTATACGTATGCATTTCTGTATACAAAATTGGGAAGAGTTGTGCTGCCAGAGGGACCTCAACAGGCTGGAGGAATAGGCAATCTTCATGAATCTCATGAAGTTCTGCAAGGGGATTTGCAAAGCCCTGTACCTGGGGACAAATAACCCCATCCACCAGGACACAATGGGGACCAGATGGCTGGAAAGCAGCTTTACCATTGTGGTGAACAGGTTGGACATGAGCCATCAGTGTGCCCTTGCAGCAAAGAGGTCCAACAGCCTCCTGGGCTGTATTAGGAAGCATGTTGCTTGTTGCCAAATCAAGGGAGGTGACTCTTCACCTCTACTCAGCACAGTAAAACCACATGAGGACCAGGTTTGGGCTCCTCAGTTACAAGAAAGAAGTGAACATACTGGAGCAGGTCAAACAAATGGCCATGAAGGTGATTAAGGGTTTGGAAAATCTGAGGAGAAGCTGAGAGCTGGGGTTCCTCAAAAGCTGAAATGAAAGTAAGTTGTAAAGGCAGGAGATAGTATGTCAAGGAAAAAACCCCACATTTAAACTTCTTCCCAGTTCGCCATTCCTTTCCCTTTAAGAATTATGTATTGCCTGATCTGCAAATATGATTGCTGTCATGCATGCAATTCTTAAGACCTGATCACTTAAGTGTGAGGCTCAGCTGTACCAATACCCTGCTCTTAAATATAAAATACTTTATGTTAAATATCCTTTGTAACAGGTAAAGGTGGGAAATCTGAGACTTGTACTGTAAAAGTTAAGAATATTTGGATTCTTCACTCTGTTCCTGCTATACCTAGGCTTGGTGGTGCTAATTCAGGAAGGTTTAGAAGATTATGTGTACATGACAGCCCTGAGGATTTCCATCATGGTGATTTTCCTTCTAGTCTTTTTATTTCTTTTTGAAGAGCATAATGACCTATGACAACTAAGCTTTACTCTCAGTGGAGTCTGACATTGCTTCTGTTTAATGGATCAGACAGTTTGTGATACATCAGTACTTTCTTCCCTACGTCAACCTCAGGTACCTCTTCAATATTTCCCATCTGTGCTGACCTGTGTGATCAAGAGGTCATGTCCTGAAGTCAAACCCAGAATCGAAACACTCACTTCTACCACGGCCCAGACTATTAATGTAACCCATTTAATTTATATCAAGTTGGAACTTGACATTCAATTTCTCAGTCCAGAAGCAATTATTTTTAAAGGAACATGCCAACAATATTGCTTGGCTTAGAATAGCAGAAGTTCAAAAGGGTAAAAAACATTTCACACCATAAATAAAGAATTGATTATACTTGAAAACTAAGTTTGTAATTACTACTGACATTTCTGGGCCTAGATGAGGTGCTTTTTATGCTTTAGAAACTGATTTCATTTATGCCACTGAAATTATGGGAACCTTATGTAAGGGTCTACAATAGTCCTTTGCTGGTATTTTAAGGATCACGAGGAAAACATGAGTATTTTGCGCGATGCTTGGGTCAAACATTTTTGTTAAGCAAGGGTGCAAAATTCACTGTGGGTGCTCAGCCTTTAGCAAGACTGGAATTCCTCTGCTTCCTTTCACCCCAATATTTCCATCAGCAGGACCACTGAAATAGTGAAACCCAATACTTTGGCCTGGAAAATGATGTTATTCTTCTCATGTGAAAGTCAAGCTTCCAAGGCGCTAACAGATTTTTAACTAGGAATAACCATTATCTGAATCATCAAATTACTCTTTTGTACTTAAAACTGTAGTGCTTGTTTTTCCCATAGCTCTTTCAGCCCTGAGTGGTCCTTGCATGACTGACCAAAGACCAGCATCCCTGAACTCCATGTGGACGATTCTGCTAATCAAACTGTGGTGCAAAAGCTAAAAACTGATGTTAAGAATTTGGACTAGCAAGCAGTATTTATCACAAAACCCTTGAGAAACAGCATCTTGCAGATCAGATGGTGCTGAAATATCAGCTAAACCTAGATTTTTCTAATGTGTAGCAGATGCTACAGATTGACAGTGTTTCATGCTCCCTCTACTGGCTAATAGATACAGAAGGAGTTCAGACAACTTCTAATTCTCTAAGCCTTTATATCTTTCAGAGCCCTGCTGGTACCAGAATGCTGATGCTAGTTCAAGCAAATTGTATATTTTCGCATATTAGGGCAGCTTATACTTTTCTTGAGGGATAATACGAATAGAAATTTACCAGGTAAAGCCCTTTACCGAGGATGAACAAGAATGTTATCCCCCTGTTGTGGGTTATTTGGGGAAGTTTGTACGTGAGAAAGTGTATTTCAAAGGCATATTAAAATCTGTGATCATGAAAAAAGAGTAGCTAAACTACATAAAAACTGTAACCTCAACAAGAATCAAGTCATGAATGGCATTATACCATTCATTTTGGTGCAATAGCAAGATAACCGCAGACTGCATACTTTCATCTTCAGTAAGTTTACTCATGCATCTTGACTTTTTACCTGATTATAGGCCAATATTACTTTCATATAAAATACATACAGGTTTTGCATGCAAACATCACACATGTCCTACTGTCAGAGCCATGCAATAAAAGTAATTAATTAGTAATGAAGAATGACATAAACTCTGCTTGTTAACAAGCGTATGCATGGCATACCACAAATCTTGCAGGAAGAAATAGACAAATCTTTCATTCTTACCACAAAACAATCCAGGCAGAAAACTGTGCACTTCAAAATAGAAAAGATGAAAGTTGTAGACCTTTTTAATTAGTGATCAAAGAAAGGCTTTCTACTAGCAGAGCAATAAGGTACCCTGAAGCACCTATTTTGTATGTGCTTACATATATGTGTATATATAAGTGTATTATCACATATGTATGTGTGTACACACTTTCAGACATCCGTGCATATGGTTCAGAACTACTTGCCCCTGTGCTATTTCTGACTGAACTCCTTCAGCTTCTGCAGTGCCACTTGTAAGTTTCTCTGTTATTGGGGAAAACGGGAATTAATGCCTCTTAAATGTTCGTTTAGTTAGTTGCATAATTTACTGTATTTCCAATAAACTGGATTTTAATGGGGCTCACAATGGTAAGATTATTAAGGCTGTTTTCGAAATCATCTGTTGAGTAAAACATTAAACTATATAAATTGGGTCATTTTGTTTATCACTTGACTTTTGACCTTAAATATTCCATAAATTAGAATGCATTGAGGAAGTGTAATATATTAGTCCTGTAACACAGGTCTTCTCTTTACTGTCTACTTGTTAAGCACTTTATCCAGATTAATGAAAAATGTACGATGCGTCGATTTAAAGAAAATTGATTTCTGTTTGGGGAAAAGTTGTGCATCTGTTTGACTTTGCAATTTGACTGTAATTCGAACAGAATGATGTAGGGTCATACAATACAATGCTAAAAAGCATATGCTGTAAAGTAGCTCCTGAGATGGTCAATCAAATTCTTAGGAAGATGAGCAAAGTTCTGCTGTCAGTTTAGTATGTGCAATAACTTTGATTTCTCCAGGGTTTGTGTATGGTTATCACTTAGACTGCACTTTAAACTCTGCTTTCACTAGTGGTTGTCTTTGCCATTGAATGGATGTGTATATGCAAGGAAGCCTTCCTCTAGGAAACATATGAGATTATGGCTAATGCCAGGATGTGCTAGCTGTGTAGAACTTACGTCAGAATATACATCAGGAGATACACAGCAATTTCTGTTCATATAAGGGTAATTAAGATTACTAGTTTTTCAACAACAGGAAGAGTAAGGCAAAATGACTCCTGTGTTTGGTTCTAGCCTGCGTAGCATGTTGCTGGACTGGCAAAGCAAGCAAGAAATTAAAAGGCCAGAGAGATTCTTCAATAGGCAAAGATGGAACTGAGCGGGTTCATAAACTCAACCAAGAGATGATAAAACTGGATTGTAGGAGACTATAAATATCTGAGGCATGCCAATTTAACAGACTAGAAAAAGCTTATTCACAGTATTAAGAAAGAAAGCAAAAAGGTAAGTAGGCAGAGCCTGAAGAGAGCCCCAGAAAAAAAATTCTTACTGTATATTTAGACTAGTTTTAACAAGTAGTTGACTATATGAGGGAATGATCCAACAGGAATAATCAACAGGAAAATAATAGATGCTTGAAAAGCATTAATATTGCTGCCAAATAATAAACAGCTGTCTTTTTTTATTATTATTTTTCCCTGTTTTTTTAAGCACTTTCTGCCAGGTACTGGACTTACAGATTCCTTAAATCTTAGGACATTATCTGCTTGTGTCTTGCAAGATGGATTGAAAGCCATTCATCCCCTCCTCCTTCCCTTCAAGGATAAAAGCTTTTCATGCTAAAAAATGTTTATGTGCAACACGGTTTAACACAGAGAGATGTACCAGATTCAAAATGTCCACTGCTTGCAGGCTTTGTCAATCACATAGGACTACATTATACAGCTTAACATATCAGTGTAAGCAGAGTAAATACATCACAGTAATGATGGGTCAGCTGTCAAATTCTAAAGCATAAGAATCTATATATGTTTTGAAAATAATATTGGTAGATGCTTCCTACTATTTTAATCTCATATATTTGTAACTCAAAAAAAACAGACAACTTTACATTTAAGCATTTTTTTGCGCTGAAAAATGCAGTAGTCTTGGCGGTGACCTCTATATTTTCAGAGAAACTTGCAACAAGAAGAGGAGAGATACTTTTCATGTAATGCATATTTCTCATGAAAAAATATATGTAAATATATTAGGGCCCCAAACATAATTTTCAGGGTTGAAAACGGATTTTCAGGTCTGGTGGATAATCCTGTAAAGCATTGCCATGAAAAGCCCAAGGGCTCCTTTCTTAATGATCATGGTTCAGCTTTCACAAAATTTTAACGTAGATTGACACTGCCAGTAAAAGTCATCTTCTGTCAAAAGGTTCCCTTGTCCAATAGGAATAATATGGACAAGCTGAAGCTTTCAATAAATTCAAATTTTGCTTCATTAAAAGGAGTCTTCTGCATAGTTAGTGCCCTGCTTTGTTCATATTTTGTACCTAGGATCTGAAACTATTTCAGTCTCTACTTGGAGCACATTAAATAAGGTAACTGGCTCTCGTAATGATGTACAAATACATGGGTTGCTGTGAGAGTCCACTCTTCAAAAGGTAATGTCATACCTCATCATCATATTGGATTTTAATCTTCTTTTCTGTTTTTCTAAAGAGGGGAAAACACCTACTTCACAATGGCTATATGTAACTGAATTTGCTTGTTTTCATGAAACGTTCAGATTTTAGTGAATCAAAACCCAAGCTGCAGAATATTGTGGTAAATACAAAAAGATTATCAAGTAGTATCAATATCGGTTAGAGATATATGCTGTTTTCTGAATTGTCTCCTACTAAATCATAATTGTTTAGTGATAAACACTAGGTAACCATTACAGCTAGAACTGCTGCATTGAAATGATTGCTCTCGCGGTCCGCTGCCATGCAGGAAGGCAAACTAAGTCATAAGATTAATTTTTGCAAAAATGTTATTCAGATCTCACAAAGTATCTCAAGATAGAAGTTGTTAAGGAAAGAGCTGTCACAAATAACCCAAGTCAGTATTAGCTGCTGTGGCGATTTATGTGGCTGAAGAATGTAAAAATTGCACTTTCTTGCACTATATTTTTTTCTTACAACGGCTGACGAGGAGCACCACCTGCAGTAGAAATTGAATAGAAATGTCCCATGAGTTCTGTAATGGAAAATGATGAAGGAATGGCACATTCATGAATTCTTCCAGATATAGCCTAATGTCAGTGCTGCCATCAATGTTCTGAGGTGCGCTTCCTTCATATGGCCATTACAGCACAGAGCGTGCCAGTTCTGAGTTCAACCTCAGCTTTGCTTCTGGAGGCCTACCCAGAGAAAAACTGCTTAGACTAACTTAACAATGATTTGATTTGGGATCTGAGCATATGAAAAATAATTAGTGCTTCTTGCAAAGAAAGCAGTTTGATCAACTGTGAATAAAGAGACAAGCAAGAGTCTAGTGGGCACGCTGCATTCTCGGAGTCTGCAAAGCTATCTGCCTCTTTCCCTGGAGTAGTCTACAGAGCAGGGCTACAGGATACACTCTGCCATTCAGAGAGAATGTTCTAACCAAAAATTAAGAAAAAAAGAGAAGAAAGAACTCCATGACAAAGATAGAGGAGATGGGGAAGACTGAGAAAGAACCAATTCTGATGACAACGGGAACATCTCCTTACCAGGATGATTAGCAGTTGAAGAAATGTTAAATAGTGTTAGGGGATAGAATCATTAAAAGCCTCTCCAAATGTTCTTTCAAGATCAGAGGCTTTAGTAGAGGTGGGAAAAGTACTTTAAAGTGCTAATTGTCTTTTTTTTTTTTGTGTAGTGCTTTTACAGCAGCAAGTGTCTGCCAGGCCCTCAGGGCATCCTGTGTTGGTACAGCCCTTGCCTACCCAGGTCTTGTAATACTGGATGCCACAAAGTTGATTTTGTGTAAGGGAAACTTTTGCAGCAATCTAACAGTGTAAAGGGGATCCTGTACCAATCGTAAATTGAATTTAGAGAGGAAAGATGTATGCTTGCACCCCCATTACAGCCTTTCTGCAGAGGCAGAGTGGTTAGAACTATCTATACATCAAGTCCTAATTCTGTTTTTCAGTGATTCACTCGTGTAGTGCTCGTATTTGGAATTCCCCCTTAAACCAGCTGACCTTGATTGGTGCTTGATAGTAGCAGCATTTTCCTTCTTGAACCTCTGCTTCTGCGGCAATAATTATTAGCTAACAGTACCTCCAGACCTGTTAATTTTGAATTTGAGTCCCTGTTTTGCCTGTGGGGGAAGCCTGAGTCCTACTGAAAAGATGAGAGGTGTCCTTAAAACGCTCTTAATTTAAGAACTGCATTTTCTCTCTGTATCTCCTCCTTTTTGTCCTTATTCTTTCCTTGAACTGTCTTGTCTTCTTATAAGGTCTCAGAATCAAGAGAAAATAACCTTTTAAACTGTGATGACAAGCCATGCAATAAAGTGAATTAACCTGGTGTAACGGAGGAAACATTGACTACCATGGTGTGAACAGCTGAAGGACAGATGAGGAAATAAAGGAAAAAAATATATTTGGAGTTTGGGTATAAGATGAGAACTCTTTTATCCATCTGCTTGATTTATTTTTTGTCAGACTGACATCACTTTATGTACCTAAGAAAGATGGCAGTTCTGTGATCATTACACTGATGGTTAAGAAGGGAATTTAAAAACAAAAGAAACCAAAAATATATGTACGTATTTTAAGCTCTCCAAGTTAGTGATACTGTGCCTACTATCCTACCCATCCTACCCATTACTCATAAATAATACCTATGTCTGTATATACTGTCACAGACCAGGGGAGGGGAATACGCCTGGTCGAGACAGTCTAGCCTGTCATCTGCTGGGTGGTCTGCCTATTGCAGCATCTAAAGATGTGCAGGGAAATGGAAGCCCAATTGCCTGTGTGCTTCTGTGTTTCTTTCACCCTGGCTTAAGTGCAGAATGGAAGTCCAAATGATTCAGCTTTTAAGCACTGGTCCCATGATGTTCACAGCTCAGTATCTGGGCTGAGGTTTTCTTTAGTTGAGTGTTCAGTACTCTCCCATACTGGCCATTTATCTGCCTATCTTCTGGCTTCAGGAGACAGTTTCTTTCCCTCGTGCATATGCCAGGAATTCAATACACATACGAAACCAGTCTGATCATATAATTTTCTCTTGCAGCAGTCCAACAGGCTGGGAAAAGGGCCAAAGAGATTTAAAAGGGAAAACCAGAAAACAAGACAAATAAATGAAAAAGCCAGAAACACTTAGGGATTCATGATGCCAAAGCTAGCAGCAATGCTGATGGCACAGCTGGCACGTAGCGGATAACAACACCAGAAGTAAAAAGGTCCTCAGCAGCCAGCGCTCGTCTGCATGTCAGCAGGCAGCAGGCACTCTGCCTACGAATAGGTTAGTGGGCTCTGCTCCTCTTCCAATCATTCTGCTGAAACAAAACGGATGATCTTCATCCCTGCCAGCAGCGCTGTTGCACACACCTGGGGATCATGGGCAGCATGGCTTTCAAGGCACAGGGAGCAGGACGCGCCTGCCTTCCACGCTCACTGCCCCTTGGCTCAGTTCAACACTGGAATGTGTCACTTGATAGACCTTGCAAGTTCAGAAGCTCTTTAATTTTGACATGGTGTTAAGTTTATTACAAGCTGGTGAAATGAGTCACTACCAAATGCAGAGCTCTGCCCTCCTCCTTTCCCACGTTTTCATGAGCAACGTGAAAAGTTTAACCTTTCAAATAACAGTCTTCTTAAAAAATGTGCAGTGCTAGAGCTGGACAATGTATCCATGGTATGAACAGACACAATTCCAGGGTAAGTACTGCCTTTAGCTTGCAGTAACAAATCACAAGCCTTTTAAAAGAAAGCCCAATCTATTAAAAGTGCTGCTGTGCTGGGGAGGGGACAGCAAACCAAGGCGATATAAAAAACCTAGGGTTTGCTACTGCAGAAGTACTGAGACTGCTTGAAACATGAGCATCCCAGAAACGTTCATTTTAAAAGGGAGCTGGAGAATTTAACCCTTTGTAGAATCTGTGCAGAATTTTTTTGTCCAGGATATGGCCTCTATCCGATGGCCTCAAAGAGTTTCTAGCTGGGAGGAAGTCTCCAGACTGGTATTTTTGCTTTTTGTTTCAAAGAATCTAACTGTGTAAATAATTTTGTTGCTGGTTTGTTCCTTCCAAGACTTTTGTTATGACCTGTGACTATTTTTCAAGTCACCTGAAAAATCACTATTTATAACAAGATACTGACAGATAATATTTATTCCTTTCTCACAGCTGGGTGGGGAAGTGTTTCATCCTGCCATAGGCATGTGTTTAGGCTCCATTATCTATTGCCCTTAGGGCTAAAACTGTAGTCCAAAAGGCAGATATTTTCAGTTTTTCACTTGAATTACAGTAATGCATTTGCAATTTTATCCAGTAAGTTCAAAGATACCATTTTATGCTTGTTAAAAATTGGCAACCACCCTCAACTTAATGACATCTTTTCATTGATTTCAATGGCTTTTGGATCAGGCCCTCACAATGTAGGGTATGTAGATTATTATTTCTTCGTATTACCCTCAGCAGTGAAGTAGGATTATGACATTCTGTGAGTGCTTTACTGAGGAAAGAGACATAATAAAACACTGAATATGACTTATGAAAGAAAACCTTTGTCCTGCTTCAACAGGAATCTGAGATTTTATATCTAAAGCACAACTGTTCAGGTGTTAAGGCTGGAAGAACTCCTGACCTACAGCCACAGAAATATTGGACCTCAGCTGTCAATGAAATGTACCCATACCCAGATGAAAGGATCTGACCTTTTTCCAGGTGTCTGTTGGTTCATATACATTAGACAAGCACCCATACAGTAAGGAATCCTGATCAGCGATTCATCTGCTACCATGAATCATGCTACCTGCTACCAATTCGAATTCTAAATCATCTTTAATTCCCATTAAAACATGTGGTGTATGTATTACGAACTTGACCGTAATTGGAGAAATTACTTATCACCATGAGAAGTGAATTTTCCACTCCACCATATAGGCTTTTTGTGTGTATGTTTCTGACATACAAGGAGGCTGAGGCTCATTTTGAGCATTTTCTGCTTCCAGACTACCTGGGAGAAGGGACAGAGAGAAATGCACAATGATACTGAGGTGACTGGGGAGGACGGCTTCATTGTACCTAAAGGCTGTTAGAGCAAAGCCTGGGAGACTAGCATGCTAGGTGCCAGTTAGAATAATCCTGCTGTGTTCTCAATAAATATGTAAATTGCTTGACAATGTTGTACCTCGCTAAAGCCAGCAAAAAGAAGAGTTTCAAACACAGGCCATGCTGAAAAACAAAGGCAGGGAATGAGCTGACAAGAACAGCCAGATTAACCTTGTTGTGCCATGATTTTGCAGCATGTTACTGAATGACATTTCACATGCAGCTTTTACAACCATCCTTGTTAAGCATTGTGTTCTTCCTGCCTCCAGTTTTCTGAGCACAGTTTGGTTAGCAGAACTATTTTGTGATTTTTTTTTTTCCTAATGAAAGTTATGTATGTATGGTTATAGATAACTATAGATATAATCCAACAGGAATGTAATAACTAAACTTACATAAGGTGTTAAAAAAATTAATGTAATTTGCATAGGAAGTCAGCAGGAATTTCAGGGTCTCTAAGACTTATCTCAGTCGTGTTTTGGAGATTCCTGCATTGTGATTGAGGAGTTTATCTATTGAAATACTTAGGAATAATTGATTTAAATGTATTCTGATACTTTTTTCTGTGTTAGTCTGTGTGTCCTCACTGGGAAGTAGGAGAGACGTCCACATGAATGAAACCAGCTGAATCACAACGCAAATCAGGCAAACAACCCAGGTGAAGGCAACTGATAAGGGAATGACAGGATAAAGGATGATGATTAAAAAGGAAACACTGTCTGGGTTGTTTCAGAGAGCATAGATGCTTTAAAGCTAGGGCAAGAGGGGAGGCAAGAGAAACTTGAGAGGTGGACGTTACTAGAAGGAAGCAACCAGACAGACGTGGCAAGTGAAGAGCTGAAGCCTCATAGCACACTCTCTTAGGCAGAGCAAAAAGAACAACAGCAACACTTAGTGACAGAATAGGGAAGGACATTTAAGGGGAAAGGATGGGACAAAAGCAGTCTCAATGCCACTTTAAGGAAAAGTAAACTGGGAATTCCGAGTGAAAGTTGTGGTTTCCGTATACTTTCGTGCCTGCTCTGTTGCAGGCATCAGTCATGCAACTCACTGGACGGCACAAGAAAGTTTATAAGCTACTCAGGAGGTGAAATGGATAAGAAATTGAGGACTGGTTAAATGAATCCAGTTATTAGTTCATTTTTCCTTTAAAAAGAACAAGAGAATGGAGTTGACAGTAGACCCAGAAGTGTACAGTCCAAACTCAACTTGTCTGTGGCAGGGTTATATAGTGCAGGCTGGGTTAAATGCAAATCTCAATACATCTTTATAAGGATTATGGTTATCTGTAATTTGACAGTGTTTTTTCCCCCCTTAAGAACACAACAACATACACAACCTGAAATTATTTTTCCCTTAAGCTGTAGAAGAGCACCGACACACTACAGTACTATATTTATGCAAAATGCTGCCCTGTGCTCAGATGAAGTGTTACTGCCATTCCCCCGTGCTGCTGTGAGAATTATCCAAGGATTGCATAGACAGAAACACCAAAATCTTACGAGTGTTTCTTCATGGCCGTTTTATGAAAATACTCTCATTTTTTATTCATGGCTGTCATTCATGTAATAGAATATCTGCGCGCAGTGAATTTCAAACTTGCAATGGAACACCTGCTAACTGAAGCCTATGCGTTGCTTGAGCAAATGTGGTTATGAACAGTGAGGCTTTGTGGACAAAGTGATGAAAGAAACCATGTCACTCCCGCCTGGGCTGCCTTAGGGACTGTACCTAGCTGCTGCTCCCTTGTCATGTTCACCACTTGCGCATCCGACTCCCTTTTTCCAGACAAATCCCTAGGAAACGCGTGCGTAGTGACCACCAGAGGGACCCTTCACACTATGACACCTTAAAACACAGAACTTACTAAACAGGTTTAATTTATAGCCTGGCCTAAACAGCAGAATACTGCAGTAGATCACTTCCTAAGCTTTCACCAAAGGAATCTTACCGGTAAAGCCTGGCCTGCAGCTACAGATGTATCCCTCAGCCTGGTCGTAGCTGAAGGCTGGCGGCAGGCCTGGGATGCTCCCATAGTAGTGGGCCCAGGAGCGCTCCACGCAGTCACCCCCAGGAAGGCAGGGGCTGCTGCTGCACTCCTCGATGTCCTCCTCGCAGTGGGAACCCACATAGCCTGCCAAGAGCCATGAGGGGGAGGCGTTCAATTAATGTGATCTTCATTAATTCCAGACACAAAAATGTTATTCTGATTATATCTTGTGAATATCAAATACGCTTGGTTTCAGACCTTGTCATGTGCGAAAAGATTTCCTCTGCTTCTTGAAGGTGTGAACATTTCCTTGCAGCTCCCTGCCACGGCTCAGCAGCAGGATATTGCTATGGCTATTCTGCATTAGGTAGCTGAGCTTTGCTGTGCTATACAGACTTCAGGGGTGGGTTTTGGAAGTAATGTGGAATTCATGTGGATAACAAGCTTCTGCATTGTGGTGTAGGTACGTTCTCAGGCTTTGTAAAGTTTTGTTTGTTTTCTGCACCGCCTCCCTATGAAAGAGGAGGTCAGGGAGTATAAATTAACTGGTGTTCATAAAGTGCTTTACCTGGAGTTTGAAGTGCCATTTAACTCCCCAGTTTCTGGAAAATGCTAAGGGTTCTGCCTAATTTTTCCATTCCTAATGCACCAAGAACTGTGTAGTCCAACAACACTGTGGTATTAACTCCTCACAGTGAGCTGTGCTTCTGCATCCTCAGTAAGGATGCAGACATTAAATGTTATAGAGAGACCTCTTCAAGTTAGTCCATGCGCTGAAAGATTCACAAAGCCTCTTGAGAACTCAGGTTCTGTGTCTACACTGGGGATGTGGGAGCCTTTTTGCAAACAGCTGGGCATGGAAGCATTGCTGGTAGAGGAGAGCACAGCCCAGCATGTTTCGCCCCACACTGCTAGACACAAGAACTTGCAGGGGTGAAGGAGACTAGTTTCCCAGTGTAACACCTAGCTTAAGTTTTATTCATAAACAAACAACATTTTGCATTGAAATATGAGCTTTTAGGTGGGTTTAAAAGTCATGCCAGTGAAGACTAAAAAAGGGTCAGCTGCAGCAGTGATCAGTGTATCACACAGGTTGAAGGATTAAGAAACTAGGAGATGGCTTCCAACTACGACTCATCTCCTATCTTGGCTCCATAATACTGGCACTTTTGGTTTTACCCAGTTCTGCTGTGCAGGGAAAGTAATCCTTAGCTGAAAAAAGACAGCAACACACCTGTAGGGCTCTGACTTATGATGAGTGAAGCCCATCTAAATACAAGCCCATAGAGTATTTGAAGATTATGCGGCTTCAACCACTCATTGTATTAAACAAAAAAAAAACCCAGACCAAACCAAACCAAACAAACAGGAAAAGCTGTATCTACTACACAAGGAATGAGAGCATTTAAATAACTTAGAGCTTACCTGGCCAACAATGGCATGTGTAATTGTCAGTGTTGTCCTCACAAGTGCCATTATTGTAGCATGGTTGTGACCAGCATAAGGGAGTTAGGGTCTCACAGTGGAGGCCCATAAATCCAGTGCCAGTGCAGTTACAGCTGTACCTGCAACACAGAATGCAATATTCACTCTAACTGGAAGTGAGGAGGTCTGAGCTTTGCTCCCAGACGTGCACAGGCTTCTTGTGTAGCCTTGGCCAGCAGCTTGTATAGTGGAGTCCAGGCTCGAGACCATACGGTGCTCAAGGAGAAAATGCAGAAACTGGGACCTAACAATGAGCTTTTCCCTGAAATATGTGGCTTTGCCTGGGGGGGAATCCCTGCTTGTGAATTCAAATTGGTTTTGACAGATTTTTTCTTCTAAGAATTACTGATTTTTTTTTTAAATCTCCTTTTGAAAAATTTTAGGCGAAAAAGTTTCTCCTATTTCCAATGAAATTTTTGTAGGCTTAACTTTATCCACAAAATGAAAAGGGGAGAGGTACAAAGTGTGTTAGTATTCTCTTCTCTTGGACTGATAGAAATTGAAACAGGCATTGTCTGTTCCTTGATTAGGTGATATTTTCTGTTTGATGAAAACCACTATTTTATTGTCAGGTTAGAATAAAGATGTCAATTGCTCCATATTTCCAACAATAACAGTAAACCAATCTTCCTTTTGATAGCATTGTTACTATTTGGAGTATTGTGTGCAGTTCTGGTGTCCTCAACATCAAAAGGACATGGAACTGTTGGAACAAGTCCAGAGGAGGGCCACGAGGATGATCAGGGGACTGGAGCACCTCCCGTATGAAGATAGGATGAGAAAGTTGGGGCTGTTGAGCCTGGAGAAGAGAAGGCTGCGTGGAGACCTCAGAGCAGCCTTCCAGCATCTGAAGGGGGCCTATAGGAATGCTGAGGAAGTACTCTTCATGAGGTACTGTAGTGACAGGACAAGGGGTAATGGGTTCAAACTTAAAGAGGGGAAGTTTAGATTGGATATGAGGAAGAAATCCTTTACTGTGAGGGTGGTGAGGCACTGGAATGGGTTGCCCATGGAAGTTGTGAATGCTCCATTGCTGGCGAAGTTCAAGGCCAGGTTGGACAGAGCCTTGGGTGGGATGGTTTAGTGTGAGGTGTCCCTGCCCATGGCAGGGTAGTTGGAACTAGATGATCTTAAGTTCCTTTCCTACCCTAACTATTCTATGATTCTATGATTATGGGTTTAGAAGTAAACTGTTATATATAAATGAATAATGTACAGGTAATCAGTAAGGTCTGGGGTTTCTGTTTGTGGACATTTTTCAGGAGAACTGGCTATAACTAATTAGCTATTAAATACATCATTCTTATGCTTAGGTCGTAAGGTGTAAGGCCAACTTATTTGTGTCATAAGAAATGACAAGTTTTTGCATTAAAATAATGTTCAATATGTATGCCTGGTTAATCTTTGTTTAATGATTTGAAACAAAAATTTATTCTTATATTGCTTTAAAATGATACCCTGGTTATTGTACAATAGAAATTATGGGGAATCTTGCTGGACAAGTGATAAGTATGCTTATTTGATAATGTCTGTGTTTAATATCTAAGAGTTGTAACAAATATATGGAGAGAAAGCGTAATTGGTGATTACAAGAGAATATCAGAGAACTGACTCATGCAGTCTAACAGACCAAAAAGCGTAAGCTTTTTACTACACTAGTTAAGTGTACATAAGCAGAAATTTCTGGCAGGACAGTTTATTACTAGTGTATGGATTATTCTTAAATCAAAATCAGAGATGGCTTAGGCCAGGTGGCATTTGAATTTAGGGTATAAAAAGTAATGAGGAAGATGTGAATCAGAAAAATTATTTTAATTCCAAGGTGCGTTCTTAAAACAGAAGTCTTTTTTTCTGCTGTATCTTTCACACACTTCTTCCATGTGCCTTCAGTTTGATGCTGTTCAGCTTTGTGGTGAAAGATGTTTTCTGTCTTAGTCCAAGCTCCTTTTTCCCTTTGCTCCATAATCATGGAGAAGTTAGAAAGATTCACAACTCACTGATTAATGTGAAGCCCCACCTGTGTGCCTTTTCCCTCTGGTATCTAAGTGCTTGACATTGCTATGGACCTTAAAGGATTCTGCAGGGTGCCCTGCTTATGGGCAGGCTATGACTGAGCAGGCAGATGCCACCTTCTAGTAAGAGCAAAGAGCAATACTCTTAGATACTCTACCTAACATATTTTTGGGCTTCTTGTTTGATGTTCTCGCAGTATGCAGAAAGCAATACACGCAGATATTCTTTCCCATGCAATCAAAAGAACATTGAAGGTCCTGGGAATATTTCCAATGGAAAAAAAGAGTTGGAACACGCAGAGGTATCCTCTGTGCCTGTGCACACCAGGTTTCATAGATCTGAATAAGGTACTTCTGTAAGCTGTTAATTTCAAACAAGAAACATCCAATAATGTGATCTCTTTTTTTAAGAGATCAAGTTCAACTTTGTTGAATTCCTGAAGCATCACTGGTAGATCAGTCTGAAATTTGGGAGAGAATTTGTTTTGGTGTTTGTATTTATGGCTTTCTTTAGTGCTAAACCTTGCATGTTCCTGAAAGAGCTGATGGCACACACACAAAAGCCTCAGCTATCCTGCAGCATTAGTCAGAAAAGGAAACTACAGTTAAAGACTACAGTTCTTCATATAACCCCAAAAAATGCACAAAAGAAAGGAAATTGTTAGGCACCCTTTGGTTTTGAATAGCTTTGTTGTCTAATCCTTTTCATCACGTAACAAACGCTGTAAGAGCTCCAATTGTTCTCCAGATATCCTGCAGTATTACAAGCCAATTAAAATTGCCTTTACATGTACCTCAGCTTCAAAAACTAGGAGAAAAATGAGGATTAAATCTGGCCTGAATGAGCATCCCAGTTGCTCACCTCATGCATGTATCCTCAAAAGGCTTGCAGGTTATTAAGTGTGTCTGCTGTGAACTAGTCCAGTGCAAGGTGACCTCCCTCTCCCTGCTGTCATGCTTTAGCTACACTGGAAAATAGTAAATTGCTTTGTCCTGTTCAGAGTCATTCAGTGCTGCTGAAAAGGAGCTCCACAAGGTTGGTGCCATGTCAACACAATGTACAAAAGCTCATTCCCAGAACACGAACTTTTCACCCTCTCATTCAAGGCCAGCATGCCTTTTGCTGCCATGACTTTGGAATGATTTTTGGGGAACTAAGATCTTCAAAACTGCTTTATAAAAACTGGAAAACACACAATAGAGGACAAATCTTATACCAGCGAGAGGAGCACCTGCCTGAATACAGTTTACAAACTTTCAGGCTGAGCTTATATGTATATATTTTCAGTTTGGGAATCTCATGCTGAGTTTCTAAAGCCATTACTGGTGGATGAATGCCAGAGCTCTGGCTGCCTGGGCTGTGCTTGAACCTCTGTGTAGGGCTATTAACGGTGGGTGGAGAAGTTCACTTTGCTATTGGCTTGTATTCTCTTTAATTTTTCTTCTTTGTCCATGGACTGAAGGTTGTTTTGAATAATGAGCTGTTTTCCTATATGCCTGTAAAATTTCAGACACATTTCCTAATGGTACCTATTACTATGCTTACTATTACTACAGCTTTCCTCTGCTTCTCTTTTCTGATGCTTCTGTCTGTGAGTGTGGGCAGTTGCTGTTGGCAAATTCAATTTTATACACTCTCAACGTCTCTCTTGGAAAATAAAGTTTGACATGTGTTAGAAGAATTCACTTCTAAATGACAATCCTCACAGCCAGAAACACAACACATTGTAAATGTTTTTAAGTATAAATGTGAAAAATGTACTTCTTGGTCAGTCTTTGCCATAAGCATTTTGTTGTTTTATTGGGTCTGAGTCCAGACTTGCTTTCTTTAATCCTTTTCAAATGTAAGCTGAAATCAGTGCAGGATCAAGGAGTGAAATCCACAATTTGAAGTGAAATCAGCTACCTAGCAGTGCAGGCCCTCATAGCATCCTCATCTGCAAAGAGAGGAGCTGATAGCACCTCACATGAGTGTTACCCAGCTATAGAAGACATACCCGTTGGCCTTGTCCATGCACTGTCCCCCGTTGAGGCATGGCTGGCTGACGCACTCATCAATGTTGGTTTCGCAGAGGTCGCCGAGGAAGCCCAGTGCACAGGAGCAGGAAAAGCTCCTGACAGAATCGTGGCAGGTTGCGCCGTTGAGGCATGGCTGTGACGAGCACTCATCTATTTCCAGCTCACAGTTTGTACCTTCAAAACCAAAGAAAATGAGCAAACCCCAGTTGTAGGAGATAGCTAGTTTTGAAGATCTCAGCAAGGACTGGTTTAAGTACAATATCCACATGATCTTTCTTTTTTAAGCAGTTGTCTATGTTTGAAAGGCAGCTCCTCCTCAATGTGCATTGCAAGACTAGTTTTTTTCAGGGTTTGGCAGAGTTTACAAAAGAACAAGCCAGCTGCTATGCACAAGAATAGTTAGAATAGCAACTTTTCATGTGAACTTGAACACGGAAACAGAACAAAAAATGTTCAGATTATTAAAACCATGCTACTATCTTATTTATAAAACACAGAAATAACTAGTAATTTAATGACCTCAGAAGAGTCTGTTTAAAGCTGCAGAGTTAATTGAATTCATTGGGAAGCTGTCTGTTCAGCTGTGGTTTACTGCCTTTTAATATTTAGCTATGTGTAAATAAGTTGGTTATGATGCTGTGTTTGCAACAGGTCAGAATCTTGGAGCTGCTCTTCAGAGGTAACTGCTGGAACCTAATCAGTTCTAATATTAGTTTACAGCTATTTAGGATAGTTTGCATGTTAAATCTGCAGTCCTTTTATCTCCAGCACAGTCCAGGAGACACTAAGAAAAGTTTATAATTAATGCCTTGCAGGTCCTGCTTTGCTTCTATCAGGGGTTTTTGTACTTATGCACCTACTTAGTTTTGAGTAATAAAGTGACTTTTAAGTAATAACTTTCATTTGCTAATTAAAATTTCTTTAACAGCTACAGTATCTGTCACAAACCAGAAACAAAATGGCAAATTATAATGAAGAAGCTGCTTTTAAGTGGACTTCCCAGTCTTTTATTTGGCTTACCAAGGTAGCAGTAGTATTATAAATAGTTTCCAGGGGAATTCCCTACTTGAAAGAGAATCTGCAGCCCTGGCAATGGGTTTAATTTGTTTGGAGAGATGAAGTTTTCAGTCCAAGATGATGGAGCAGGCTTTCAAAAGATAGCAACAGCCACGTTTTGATGATGAGTATTATCTTCATAATTAATTTCAGAGCTCACCTCTAATTCTTTCTTTATGCTGTTTTAGCCAGCTCTGTCCTGCTCTGAAATTTGTACATTCTAACTTGGAGCATCTTTCCGACAGTCTTGACTGAGATTGCTAATACTTAGCACTTTTACTCAGTTACTAATTTATTTTGACCCTTTTGAATGTAGCATCTTTATTTTAAAAAAGAAATAATTAAATCCATATTATGGATAAATACCTGGAAATATTTTGAAACAAAAAAAAAAAAGAAATGGAACATGTTAACTCAGAAGTATTTTTCATTGTATTTAAATATTAAAGTGCAGTTCATCTTTCCAGCAATAAAAAATACTACTGCTCTAATTTTAGACAACACATTTTTATAGTTCCCTGAGACTACATATAGAACACTGGATGGGAGAAGTCAATGATCCCATGCCTTCAGTTTAAGGTTTACTGATCAGCTAGCCACTACTTTAAGTGGGAGCCTACAAAGAGACCCTACCAGAGGAACGTTTTCTTATGGCTTTATGGTAATGCACATTACATCCAGATATAGTAAGCAACCTCTCTGTGGTCATTGCCCTGTGAATTCACTGTAGTTATAAACAATGTGTTTGCAGAAGTATGTCTAGTGACCGTAAATCTGCCAGAGCTTGTTAACAGCTTACTGTGAACACTAAAAATTGTGTGACAAAACAAGCCCTGTTCAACTGATCCTTGGTTCAGCCAAATTTAAAACTACAGGCCTGAGAACAGCCTGACAATTAACATGAGAGCATAGCGTTGTTGTTTTGGTTCATGTCTTTAATCTATCAAGCCCAGTAACCTGCCTTTGGCAATGTTGCCTCAGAAGAAAACTTCTCTCTGTATAACGCATCCAGCCAATTCGATATGCCATGCAAACAGGGGAAATTCCTTCCTTAGCCTCTACTGAATCTGCTGTCAGGCTTTCTTGTATGTGAAAAAGAGAGATGAAAGGATTAGATCTGCATTTGCACCTCAGTCTAACATTCTGTCATAAATATGCTACGTGCCAATTATCATATGCCAAAAAGGAAAAAGAGCACCAACCAGCCCTGCCACAGTTATTGCATGGGGCTACATCATCAAGAGCAAAGGCTTCCCATCCTAGAGCAGACTGAGTATTTCAGCAGATATGAATTCAAACCACACTGAGTGGTTTGAATTGAAAGGCTGGGAAGGTAGATATTAGTGTTATTTACAACTTTTGCAGTTTCTTTGAAGAACTGAGATTATTTCTTATACTGCTTGCTTTTCAAATGAATCCTACTGTTCACTTTTGTAGAGCCACAGTCAATAAAAAGTAAATGCTGGCGAGGATGAAAGAAATACAGCCAACACTTTCAAACTTGCACGCCTACAGATATATTGTAAGATCACCTTCTGGTCAAAGATACCAGGGGCTTGCAGGCTCAGTGTAGTTCCAGGAGGACCTGCATGTTCTTAGTACAGCTGGAAACTGGTATCCAGGTCACCCTTTGTGCTCTCCTGTGCTGCAGTGCTGTCCCCAGATTCCTCAATCTGTATATAGTAACGTTATGGGCCATAATCTGGATCGAGTGTCAGACAGCTATTTTGTAGGCACCAGCTTTGAAAGGATGTGAAGAGACTTCATGAGAAATTAGACAGAGTGAAGAGTCCAGTTTCTTGGAGCAAGGCCCCTCCTTTTTGCCCCCAAGCCAATGCTAATCACCATACACAGATGTAAGCTGTTACAGGTCTTGCAACACTGAACTATGCAGACAATCAGGAGAACAGCAGGGCTAAACCAAATCAAAGTTTTCAGCACCATGAAGTTATGAACTGCAGCAAGCACACTTTGCATGTACCTGCCCTCTGCTAATCTTTATTATGAAAACCCTTTGACGTGCAGCAAATACTGCTGGGCTCTTCCCACATCACAGTATGGGAATCTAGGCAGAGCTGGTAACCTGGATGGAATTCTCTGTCAGGCGGGCTAGGGCACAAGGTTGGGAGTGCTGGTTTGAAACTTGAAAGCTGAGGAAGGAAACCAGCTTTTCACTTTGTCGGCAACGTTGCTGTTTGATGGGCAATGTTGTTCTCTATCAGTACCCACAATGAAATTGCCATGAGCTTTTCGGGAAGCAAGACCTGTATCTGGGATACTTCATCCCGTTGTAGAGGCTGCTGAGCCCCTGCATGTCTTTAAGTGCCTAAAGCTTATGATGCATCTATCCTAAATATTTTCATGGCGTATGCATTATTGATATGACTAATGCACGAGAACTTATCAGGAATAATTTCCTCATATTGTACAGAGTTCATCCCAGCTATGTTTACATCACAGTAAAAGGCATTGCCTTAAATACGAAAATGGTTCATTGCGTCTATTTTATCTTTCACTGAAACACTTCCTCCTGCTGTTGTCTTGGGCTAAGACTGGGTTTTGGATCTGACATGTACCCGTGATAACTCATGCTAAAATGGTTGTTGGCAATGGAAGGCCCACTTCAGTTGCGTCCAGCAAGGTAATTAATGTACCTAGAGGTGGGTAATAACAGGCTCTTACATCGTGCTCTGCTGGGATGAATTAAAAACAAGTGCAATTAGTGCAATGGTGGAAAAAAATGCATTTGATTAAGGTCACCAGCAAAACTCCAACAAACCAATTGAGCTTCATTATTTAACAGCTGTGTGACACATGTCTTGTAAATAATTTCACACATGCAGAACATTATCATAGAAACTGTGGATTTCATGTGAAATTTTCCAGTCTTTGGCTCTTGGTGTGTTCTAACCTCTTCCATTTGTGTAAGAATTATGTGCGACATTTCTCAGCTATTTTCAGAAGTGCTGCAGCATACCAGTCATACGAAATAGCAGTCATAGTCCATGAAACAAGTAGCAACTGCAGCCAGTAACTCAAGCCTTTGGTTAACGTTACTGCTATAGATTTACTGTATATTCTCTACCTACGTATCAACAGATACAAACTTTTTAATGTCTTAGGGAAATGAGATGAGTCTGGATGGCTTCCCACAGTAATTCAAGGTGTCAGGCCAGGAAGATAATGGCTGGCAAGATCCTCTGGCAGAGTAAATGAGGGGGTTTATTACCAGTGGGGACACCTCAGGGCTTTCATCCAGTAATCCCTCTGGCTTGTGCATTTAGCACAACTCACAGGAAGGTGCAGAAAAGAAAGAATGCTTGTGATAAATCATTTTGTTAAGTGGCCTTTAAAAGCTGGTGTTTTACTGCTGAAGGAACAGTCCGCTACTCTATAGAATTCTTATGATCAGTCTCTCTGCAGCTGGAAGCAGTGTCAGAGCTGTATGTCAAAACACTGCAGCCTCTTTGTATTTTACACCTCTTCTCCTTCCCTGGTTCTCTCCTCATTTCTTCACTCTGCTTGTGCCCAGTGTGGAGCACTTGGTGATGTTGCTTGATTTTTGGTGAGAGCAGAGAGCATCAGCCTGGGAAACAGCAGAATTTCGTGATGAAAGTAGAGCAGCTCCAGCAGAGGTACCTCCAGCAGTTTGTGTTGATCTAAATCTTCATTTCTTTTTGTTTGGGCTTCATTATTTCATTATGTTTTCTCTATTTTTGTCTCTAAGGTTTATATTCTTTCTCTTTCAAACAGAGTTCCCTGGCTATGGATCCAGGCTTGGACCCCACTAATAGTACCAGTTAAACAAATACAGTTTCCTGAATACAACAGGAGGTCTGGGCTGAGTCTGATCATTGCAGAGTAACCATGCTGGTTGTTAATAGGTTTTTCCTTCCTTCTGCTCTTCGGCTTTCCTCCAGTTGTGTAGTGGCTGGCCTGGGCTCAGACACCCGCTGGCAGCAGCAGGGTGGTGGGAAGGTAACAAGCTTCCTTCAAATAACATTCTCTGTGCTCATGAGGGATATTAACCAAGGGCTGGCTTCCAACAAGTGCTGTGTCAGACACAGGAAAGCCACTTTTTACCTCTGACTTCCCCTCCTGCATGGGGATTTGGGGATGGAGCTGTAAACCGCATCTCTTATTTCTTACTCGTTTGAATCACTTGAAGCAATAGCTGGGGGTTTTCTCTCTTTTTGCTCTATGACTCCTTTTATTTTTTATTACTTTTTTTTCCTTTGCTTACCTGACCGGCAACCTACGACTGAAATGCCTTCCCTTTTCTCCTTTTAATGGTTCAGTGTGCTACCTCTTGCAGTCCTGCCCCTGAATGCAGCTTTGAAATTTGAAGGGAGCTGTCTCCTGCAAAGAGTCTATGTCCTCCAGCAGAGGAAGTAGGCAATAAAAATCGTACCTGTAATTAAAAATGGAGCCCCATGAAATGGGGTTATCAAAAAAACCTTCAGTTTGGGAACCTGATAATACTTTTCCATTCTATTTAACTTACATAATGTTCTAGTTGCAAATGTGTCCTCTGTTTCTAGGAAGGGCAGACAAGAGGATGGTAATGTGTCACATCAGGGTTTAAGAATACAGTTTGTTGTGGTTAGCAAATCAAGCAAATGTAATTAGATCTAATTCTCAACCCCATCAAACATAGGTTTTATCTGAGGTCTTGCATTTAAACAGTTTTTTTTTTTAAAAAGGAAAGTTAACCTAGCCCTGTGACATAGCTTTATGTGCACAAAACTGCTCTGTAGTTTGCAGTAAATGTGAGATTTCTTTATTCCCTCTCTATCTAATATCAGCAGTTCAGTAATGATAAGGCAACCTATAACGTACCAGCAGCCACTGGTGCTAAAGCTGAAGGCAAGGTAGTAATAGAGACATGACTAAATATGGAGGTGGGTGAGTTGAACTTGGAACACGAATTATGATGGTTCTTTATGATGCAGTAAAAAGTTGCTTTTAATAGTACTTACCTGTGTACCCAGGTGGACAGATACAGCCATATTGTCCTATCTGGTTGAGACACGTTGCCCCATTCAGACACGGATCTGACACACACTCATTCACTTCCAAGTCACAGTGCTTGCCTTGGTAGCCTGGGACGCAGTAGCAGGAGTACTCATCAACCCCATCCCTGCACACTGCTCCGTTGTGGCACGGTTCAGAAATGCATTCATCAAAATCCATTTCACAGAGCGTACCGGTGTATCCTGTGCTACAAAGGCAAGTGGGCCCAGCCAGGCCATTTTGGCAGGTGCCTCCATGCTCACAAGGGTTTGTGTCACACAGGCTGACAGCTATTTCACATGTAGGTCCGTTATACCCAGCAGGGCACTCACAGGTAAAGCTGAGGTTTCCAGCAGAGCTTAAACAGGTAGCATTTTGAAGACAAGGGTTTGAGGAGCAAGGATCAGAGGTTTTATTGCAAAATTCCTCCACACTGTCCACTGATGCTTCTGCACAACTGGCAAGTGTTGTCTTTATGACCAGGAACACATGTAGAGCTCTTTTGGCAAGAGTTTGACAGGCACCTGGAATCATTCCTCACGCAAAGTGACTCTAGAAAGGAAACACAAACAATCCTGAGGAATTCCTCAGCACTGGGAGTAACCAAGGGTAAAAGAAGTACAAGCCTTTACACGACTGTGCTTCAAAACAAATAGCTCCAGTTGTTGGCTGTTGAGAAGAAAAGAGGTCTGGTAACTGTGTGAAACATATTAGCAGACTAATAAATGTAAAATGAAAGCAATTATGAAAACATAGGTATTTTATTATTTCCTGGTTTTCCGTCTTCCAACAGCCATGGCATGGAGTGTCAGGATTGCTTAACACTATATTAAGAGTATAGTTGCAAGAATATTGGTTGTCAACAGGTACCCAACAATGTGGAATGCATTTAGGTATATTTAAGACTTTTTTTTTTTTTAACTAAAGAAAGGAGTTAAACCACGTTTTTCATTTCAATACCACTCTATATTCCCTTGTGGTGAAGTTTTATGTATTAGATTTCAACAAAGCTGAGTGACTCAGATGAAATTACGGCTCAAGTAAGTGGTTCAAACCATCATGGACCTTGATTTTGACTTCCTGATTATAAATAGCAATTTGACAGCTGTACGGTATTTCCACCACAAAGAATCTCCCAAACATCTGAGTTTCAAAATAGCCTTCTGAGTTCCTTCCAGCCTCTGAGGCTGTAAGGACATGGTGAATCTAGTGTAAACACGTTCCTCACCCTCCAGGAACAGAGCTCCTGGCAGCAATTAAAGACTACTTGGAGCTGTCTGGCTGCTGTAAAGACTGGCTGACGATAACAATAGCTACTTCTCACATCCTAATCAAGGAGGAGTGAGCTGTTACCACCACTGTTCACAACTCACAGCTGAGAAGCACTGATAGAGTTAAAGCAAGGCAAGTAGTGAAAGATGCTCTTGCTAGTAAAAGAAAACAAGAATTTGGCATGAAACTGTATCTTGGTTTGGTTTTGTTTGTTTATTTGTTTTTTTTTAACCATGATTGTCTCCATAATGAAAGAAATGGCTGTGTTCAGATAAGTATAGCATATATAGGTATGTACCTGCTGTCTTGAATTTAGTGTTAGGCATATTAAGCAGTAGCAACAAGGTTCCTAATACAGAATGCATGAGGTAGGTGCATCAGACTGGGCTGAAACCTCTGCAGTCACAGCTTCCTTGCCAACATCAAGTGAGCTAGACTGAAGCTTGTGTACTTTTATGTGTGCTATAATCAGGTCACCCAGATACAGCACAGATGTAGTGAAGAGTGCAATGGGGCTCTATTGATCACTGAATTCATCTTTTAATATCATGTTGCTTCCATCATGATTTACCGTTTTCTTGGTACGGGTCAGTAATAACAGTGTTAATCACCAGTACACATCCTGCAGTACTTGGGAATTTTGTTACACATAAAATGACCCAAGGCTGTGGAGATAGTAAGGCCCAAAGGGATAATTGCAAATGGGGTGTTTGCTCTAGGTCTATCTCGGTCTAAAGGTCAAGCTTTCGAATGCTGAGAAGCTAGTGGAAGAAATCCTGGAGTTAACTCCAAATACTATGCTAGTAAAATAAAGTAATGGCAGATGAAATGTCATAAATAATGATTAATGAAGAGAAGAAAGGCAAATAGTTATTTACTGACAGGAACCACCTAGGAGACAAGGACCACAAATACTGACCTGAAAAGCCAAGTGCATGTATATTATTTTAATTCCTACTGATCAAATTAGGAAATCTTAGCTGGTGTATAATAAAAAAGAGTTGTATCCAGTCGAATTTTTTCTTTTGTAACTGATTTTCATCATATTATAAGAAATCCTCTACTGTATAGTGAACATCTGAATACCATCAGACTTCTAATGTGTCTGCAATGTGACATTCCTCGAAATATGAGGGTAAAACTGTAAACAAATATTTCACATACTGCTAGAGAAAAACATTCTTTGCATCATGGGAGGGGAAAAAAGTAGGCATATCTTGGCCAAGAATCTATGGAATAAAGCTGAATATTCTTCTTGGAGAGAATGCAGTAATTCAGAAGGAAAGACTGGTGGGCTGGAGAATGAAAATTTTATTAAATGACCTATATAAGAGTCCTGTAAGCATCCTACTTTCTTCTTTCAGTTTATGCTTTCATTCTGGGGTCTTGTTTGGAAATATGAAGGGTATGTCTTCTGCAGCAGTTACTTGAAAATGAATGGCAGGATAGTGTACGTTTGTGCAAAAAGGGTGTTGTGGATAAGGTGCCCTTCTTGAAGAAATTCAAACTATCTACCACGAGCTGCTAATTTCTTCCAGGTTCTTGGAGCTAAGATTTGGGAGGGTGGACACAATCGAGAAAGAGATGGGGCACTGAAAGAGAAGTAGCATGTAGAGACGGTCATCAATAACTGGGGCTAGACCAATGATGATGAAATCCTGGGACAGGTCTCTGGTCGTCTGGGAAAGTGAGAGGGTAGGGCTGGACATCTGAAGATAGCAGCCAACCACTGGGTATTGTCAGAGAATACAAACTGAGTCATGCAGGTGCATTTTCATAGCGTGTATTTTAATGACTACTACAACTTAATCCATTTTTCGCAAGAGGAAGTGGAGGAACAAAGCCTCAGAAGGCTTTACTACTTAGGACAGACAGCTTGTGTAGATATGTAGCTATGATAATAAATGGGGCTGTTAGAAAAGTTATCTGTGTTTCATCATTGTGCCTTCTGACTTGAGAAGTACAGAGGATCAGCAGCACCTCCGGGAATAAAAAGCGCCAATCTGAATGAACATGATGTTCATGAGTAGGTACACTGAGTCAAATAATTAATACTTGTTTGAACAAGCGGAATAGAGATTTACGTAGTAACATTGATTGTAATAGTGCCATAATTTAAAAAAAAGTAAAGTCTTAAGGATTGCATAGGAATAGTTTCTTGATTGTTTCTTTGGGGTGTTGTGTGTAAAACCTGGAAATGTTTTTGTTCAAACTATTTTTAGCTGTTGTCCTGCTCATATACACCAGAGATGCAAAGGAGAAATATCTAGAGAAGGTATGGTTTTGGTAAAGATTAACTTTATTTAATTCAGGCTGCGATAGACCTGATTAAGAAAGCGAGCTAAATATTGATAACCAGAAGGAGAACAGGAGCTTTACATCATGTTCTTCGAAAGAAAACAGGACAAAAATAGTACCTCTGATTTAGACTGCCTTTAAAATGACCATCCCCAAACCAGTCAACATTCAGTTTTGAACTGGGAGCAGATATTTCATCCTAATGCGATATCAGCTGTAATTTCCCCAGCATATGTCTCACTAAATGCAAAATTAGAGACATCGGCCATGGTGTGCTGACTTACTCCAGTCACCAGTATCATGGACTTTTCTCCTCCTCAACACACCCCCATGTATGTTCCACTATCCTAGTTTACATAATTTTCTATATTACCCGTGTATTTAGTTTCTTCAGCCTGGGTAATGAAGAGCTTTACTGCAACCTATTAACTACAGTCAAAATGAGCAAAACTGCATTCTTTAGGAACTTTTGCATCTCACATTTTTCTTGGGATTGGCAACTTTAAAGAGTTTTCAGTCTGTCTACCTACTTAAAATTCATCAAAAAAGCATGCCTGAGGAAACATTGTAAATCCGAAGACAGTAACTATGATTAAGTTATGCTACCTAACTATTATAGTGTGTAAACTACAAGAACTGAGGTCAATCATTCAAGTCCTTCTTACGTAGGACCACTTTGACACCAGAAGCAATTTAGTTAATTATTATTGATTTTCCAGAGATAATTTTCATGTAACAGCTCAATTTCTTGTAATGACTGTGACAGAAACTGAAGCATTTGCCAGTGTGCAGTTTTGATAGCAACATACTAGCTTTGACCACTGGTTTAAAAGCTTCCTAGCTCTCTGGGGCAGTCACAGCAGATGGAAAATGAGGGAAGAGGCAAGAAAACTCTGAAAGCACAGGCTGTAGTGAAGGCAACCAATTTATTTCCAAGGTGACAGCACAATGTGAAAACCATGAAACAGAAAACCTTTCCTGGATTTTTTTTTTAACTAGCTTTCTTTCAAATTTCAACTTCTCTAGCTTTTAGGAAACAAATTTCTTTGGTAGAAAATGCAAACAGTTCAATAAACCCAGTATGCTTTAGAGAATGCTTTTGTCTGATCTGTGCTACAAGTTTACAGCAAAGCAATGAAGCTTTTGGTGTTTTTATCTTCATTCTAATGTGCAGTGCCATGTTTTTTTATTATTTGTATAGTTCTTGAGTTCTGAAGGTCTTAGCAGAGATATAATCACTGCTGAGTTTTAGCTTACTTGTGATTTAAAGGTGTCATGGGTTCAGCAGCAGCAGTCATTTTTCTCCTTGGTAGCTGGTGCAGCACTTTGTTTTTGATTTTGGGCCTGGGAACAGCACTGATAACACCAGTGTTTTCAGTTACTGCTTGGTAGTGTTTTGGTCTGGCCAAGGACTTTCTGAGCCTCATGCTCTGCCAGGGAGGAGAGGGAGCCGGGAGGAAGCAGAGACAGGACACCTGACCCAAACTGACCAAAGAGGTTATTCCATACCACAGCACATCATGTCCAGGATGTGAAAACAGAGAGCAGAGACCCAGAAGGGTGTGGTGGTGGACTGGGGGGATTCGCTGCTGGGGGGTGCACTGGCTGGGTCGGGCTTGGTGATTAGTTGTATTCTCTTTCCTTGTATTTCTCTTGTATTATTACTGGTGGTAACAGCAGTGATTTGTGTTATACTTCAGTTACTAAACTGTTCTTATCTCAACCTGTGCAAGTTGAATTCTTTTGATTCTCCTCCCCATCCCCCCTGGACTGGGGGAAAAAAGAGAGGGAGTGAGTGAGTGAGTGAGTGAGTGACTTTGTGAGTTATTAGCCTGGGTGAGGCTTAAACCACGACAAAAGGCTAGTTCCAAGATTTTTTGTTAGAGGTGCTATAGTTTTCCCTCAGCAGCGAAAACTGCATCTCAAAAAGGTGATCACCAAACAGTGTGCAATTATTATTATACTGTGGCTATCAAATGGCACACAGGACATTCCCATGATTTTTTTTTTATGGGTTTTAGAAAATTCTTGGATCCTAGATTGCTAGTTAGAGCACCGTTTTCTACCTGTTTGAGACAAGTTACTTATACTACCTCCCTTCCTGCCCCACGGAAACTCAGTTTTGCTGCTGCTCTGGAGTGATGTGAAGGGATACATTTTGGGAACCTCCTGAGCTGTTTTGAGCTATGAGGAAGAAGATCATAGCATGTGGAAGCTGAACTCCCTCCATGCTCTGAGATGCGGTGTGGCAGAGTATGATGATGTCTGATGCAAAGGCTGGCTTAGTTTGAGCTGATGGCTAAAGAATTCATTTGCAGAAAGAGCTCTAAGAAAATGTTTCAGTGATTGAGGGGAGCTTGATTTTTGGTAAGGTTTAGAGAGAGAATCAGAAAAGTCCTCATGCTCTAGTTCAGATATGCAGAGAAGCTGTTTTCATTCTGCAGCAATTAAGATCACTTCAGAAGTGACTTGTTCTGACAGAGAGCCTTAAAACTTGCACGTACTGTTAGAGAAATGGAAACAAAAACGCCTATCTCTTTGGATTTACACTGATTGACACTTGAGGTATTTATCAGTCTCTTTATAAATGTTGGTATGTTAATATAATTATGAGAAGAGTTACTGCCAAGCATTTCACCCCATGGTTAAATCCTTTTGATGCAGATGTTTGGCAGTAAAATTCTTTACAGTAAAGCTTGACATCTAGTGGCAAATCATCAGTACTACCAGAACCATGTCAATACCTCCATCTTTTAGAACAGGCACAAAATATTTATAAGAAATGCTGAGAAAAAGACAGTAGTTCTTTACTCTTGCATAAGCTTATTTAAATTCATTAAAGTGATCTTGTTAGCGTATGAATAATTGAACTTATATAGCTAATCAGCACTAAAAATGCATTATTTTGACAGTAAAGACTTCTTCGTGATCAGAAAGCACCGTAATAATACAAAGCAATTTTTAGGATGTTGGAAATGCAAGATGATAATTGTAAGAAAGCAAAATTAAATTAATGGGAAAATGAACATAAACAGGGCAGGATTTTTGAAAGGGCCAAAGCAGATCTTTGAAAGGGCACAGATTTTCTAATTCCTGACAACGAAACTAATGTTTCCAGTAAAGCAGCTAATTTGGAAGAGCTCATCTGTATACCTTTTCTGACAATTTGGAGGTTTGGGTTTTTTTTTCCTAGATCTTGCTTAACATGACTTTTCCTACAAGTTGGTGAAATATCATAATCAGCAGCAAAATCTAATATCAAATTTCAATCACTGCTGTTCACATTGTTATGAACTGGAGTTCTTCACACTGTGGTCATGCCTGCACTTTGCTAATCGTCTCATCGTGCCTGGAGGCTGCTTGTGATTTGCAATACTGCTCTTCAAATGTGCCTTCTTCCCCTGAAGGAGAACTCTTAAGCTTCACAGAAGATCTCAACACTAACAGCTTCAGGGTCTTTACATACACGGCAGAGATTTTCTGACCTTCTTAACAGTTCCAGTCTATTTTCTAGGGGGGAAAAATCTATCAGAAGATGGAGAACTTCATACCCATATAGTCATCAGCGTTGATGAATTTACTGTGCTTTGAGGAGCAATTTTTCTTTTAATTATTTTTTTTAAAACAAAGAGTTATTACTTCACATGTTTGAATTAAAGCTGGGAAGCTGCACCAGCTAATGCAGATACAGCTGTTACAGCAAAACGTGACGTTTTATTAACTCGTACATTTTGGAAAGCAATGCATAGCAAAAGCCCAATTTGTTGGCTTATGAGTTGAGAAACAAAACTTAAAAAATTCCCCAAAGGAAAAGATGACCAAATTAGAAATAAAAAAAGTTTTAAAAGTGTGTGTTTGTGGGTTGGGATTTTTGGTTGGTTGCTTGCTTTTTTTTGTTTGATTTTTTTAAACAACCCAGGAAAAGTGTGTTGGGTAAGGGGATTTTGCTGGGTTTAATTTGCTAAAATAGCTTTTGTAATTGACATCTTGGTTGTGGTCAGTCTACAGAAAGATAAAATTTCATTGGGATAAATGAAGCAGCCATTGCTTCTCTTAGTGCTATTGCTTCAATCTGTTTTCCGTTGAATCAAAAGCATCATACAGCTTTTGTTCACAACTGAAGGCTTACCTTATGATCAAATAAGCTCACTTATAAGCTCATGGGATAACACGACAGTAGAAAGGGTTTAGATAGCCCAGTGGCTGGAGTTAGTAATGAGAGCCTTCAATGCTTGTATTTATTTCTTGCTTAAAACTGGCCCCAGGGATTTTAGAACAAGTGTGCAGATCTGTATCACTGAAATATCAAGCTCTGTGACTTTAGTGAGATCTTGAAATAATTAGCATTTAACTGGAAATATTAAAATATTGCCCAAGGCATTTAGGGTTGCATTGAAGAATGCTTGGCTTTGGTACAACTAAACATATCCCCATTTATCTGTAGTGCACCATGACATAGAAAATACAGTTCATCACTATGACAATAATTTCCTTGAAAAGGCAGCCTTTGAAAGTTGTGGGTGTGTATATACATTCAATCTGGATGTATCTTGAAGAACTATGGGAGAGATGAGCACAGCTACATAATTGACAGTGACAGAGACTGGAATCAGACATCTTCACCATGACTGAAAGGCAGAGAGATGCCATTCATGGATCAGCATTTGGCATATGGGGAAGAAGAGGACATGAAACCATGCCTTCTGGACAAAACAGCCAGGTAAGCAGCTACCTTAGCCCTCAAAATAGCTCTTCCATTGAGATTCTCTGTGAATAGATCATTTCAGGTTTTTCACACAGTTCTGATTTCTAGACCAAAGCTGCAAACTTCCTAAACATTTCACTCAAGTTATTTTAACCCTTCCCTTCCCATCTCCCAGTACATTTGTATACTGTTTTAATTATTTAATGTAATGAGCACCTTGTAGTTACTGTGGTTCCATTTCTCTTTTGTGAGCTTTACCAAGGAGGAAAGCATCTGCCGCAGGACCTGACCTGTTCTATCCACAGCCAGAATTATTACTCAGTCTGCACAATGAAAAAGCACACCTTGGGATGGTATGAACAAAGTTTCGCAAAACAAGCAAGCACTTGTCATAGTGTCCGCAAATATTGTGGTCATAAAGGGTTAATCCTGAATCTTTAACTTCAATTGTGTGTCCAAAACATCCTAATATGTTGTTATAGAAACCACTTCCAGGCTTTAATTCTTGAATCATGATTATTACCATAGTAACCACCACTGCACACAGGCAGGAAAGAAAAAAGGCGGTTATACAAATAACTCATTTCTATCAAAAAAGCCGGTCTTGTTTTCAAGTACATTTGAATCAGCAAAACCAAGGAAAGTAAATTAACGACTCATTTTATGAAGCAGGGCTATCGTATGTTAGTGGAAGAATGACAACAAATAGCATTAAAATTTCAAATGTTGTTTAGGAAACACTGAAAACAATATGTGATTCAAATTACAGAACTGGTTATTAAATCAATGTCTCCATTTCACTGGTCCCAAATATTTCTGCAAGCTCACAGTAATTTGGTGCTGTTCCCTGAGAATGAACGCCATTACTGATGGCTGTCATCTTCCTTTCCTGTCATTTTACCTTTGTACTGTCCCAGGCTTCCTTACCCTATGAGCACTTCAGCGGCAGTGGTCATCCTTACAGTTGTGCTGACTGTACTAACACAGCGACAATTCGACACGCTTTCCTACAAAGCAGCCAGTGCACTGACTGTTTTACCACATGGTGGTGAGGTGTGGTAGTTGAAGGCACTCGCTTGGTGTGAGCACATGAGCACACTCTTGGATGCTTTCTGGTTCTTGCAAAAGTGCAGGACAAATAAAACAAACATGCAAAAAATGAGGTAAATGCTTTCTTCTAAAAGTAAATAGGTTTTTTTTGGCTCTCACTTCATGTTACATCATATTATAGCGTCTGTGTTGGGAACAAGAGGAGAACCAGGCCTAAAAGCTCAACAGGGCTCCTACAGATTGAATTTGGAGATTTTTGGTTTAATAGGACATCAAGGCACAGTGCTATCAGCAATGAAAACAGTCTGGTTTCTAATGTGAATAAAAGAGTTTATGCACTGTTTCTTTACATTCAGCACTACAGAGCTGCAGTTAAAGTTGATAGTGCATAGTGATCATCATGCTTTTACTATACACAGATATTTTTGTTTGTGCAGAACAGCGGCTGATCTAGCTCAGAAGGTAGCTGATATCCATAGCAGTAAATGATGTAGACACTGAGTTCTGCTGTGCAATCTCCACTACTGTATACGTTCTATCTCAATTTAACTTTCCTCTTCAGTAGTTTCATGATATGTCTCCATGTTCTCATCTTCTAAGTCAGAAGAAGAGTAAAGACCTGAGTGTTAAAGAGGTGTTTCTTCTCCCTTTAGAGGTAATGAATTTTCTTTTTAAGTTAAATTCACATAGCAGAATTTATTCTTAATAATGCAAAGCAGGATTCCTCTGCACAGGGACATGCAGGTAAATGGACAGGTGTGCAACAGCCATGATGTGTCTTTGTGGGAACCTGGGGGCCAGCTTCAAGTTTGGCATTCTACCAGCTTTTCAGAGGCAAATAACACGGAGAGTGTATTGTGCTCAAAATCTGAAACAGTTTTATTTAAGTGGTAAACTCGATAGGTGAGTGAAAGATGTGGTGATTCTGCAGGTTAAATGTCTTTGTCCCAATAATTCAATCAATACCTTTCCTACCTGTGCTGCTCTTTGGGCTTTGTTAAAACGGGAATTCCTCAGCATACAACTCGATACAGAGCCATGTGTGTAAAGATCTCTCCTGTGATATGAAAGGTTTCACAGATATAAAGAGGGAAATAAAGAGAAAAAACCTAAGTCGTTTAGTTAGGAGTGTGAATTATTTTTTGCACTTTAAAATGTTATCCTGTATTGCTTGTCATTAGTGAGGTTTCTCAGCATGTCTAGATGGTCTTGCTGGGATGGGTGGATTTGTACTGCTTTTGTGAAAGAGGTGGCTCCTGCCTTGCTCTCCAGAGGAACAAACATGGCAGCATCAAGCCTTTTAAAATTAATAGAAGCACAATCTGCTGTTTCCAAACCTGATATCAGCACCCTGTGAGGGGTGCAAGTGGTGCTGGGGAACTGGAAAAATGAAAGCGATGCTTGGAGTTGGAAAGATACCACCTGTATTCACAGCTACACTAAGAAAAAAGGCTAAAACGTATACCTTGGAAGCAGGTACGTGTCAAAATAATGAGGGAAATAGTGCCAGAGGTGAAAGGGGTTGCAGAAAGACCAATGCATGGTCTCACTTCTTTGCACCAATGGGGGGATTTTTAGGAACGCAGAGGGAGTAACACAGCATAGAATTGTCAGTTTGTGAGTTTGGGTGAAATCCAGTCGCTCCTGGTTCTGTTTGAATTATAAATAGTGGAAAATAGGGAGCAAAGGAGCTGTTGCCTCTCAAAGAGGCCAAATCTCACCTTGAGAGCCACAAGGTCTCAGCTTCTCTGGGCTCTGGAAAGAGTTTATGGTTATTTTGCCTCTGTGTAAGACAGAGGCTCCCAGCTCCCAGCGAGCTCTTGGCTCCCACTGAATTCAGCCTCAGCAAGGAGCTGGGGGCTTTGCTGAGCTGGGAGATGCTCCCCCTCACTGCAGATCAGCTACCGCTGATTTGCAGTGCTAAGATTTCATTTAGGTCAGAACATGCAAGCAGCCATGCTGCTACTGTGCTCGATTACAAACATGGGAAAGAAGAAGCAGTCAGAAATGCTGCCTATTGCTGCTAAATCTTTGATCTACTAAGGTTGGTTTAGAGGGGCTAAAAAATGAGTTCAAAATGGACTTTAGGTTGAAGTTCTGTGTCCATGTGTTGTTTGCTTTTGAAAGCTGTTAGAAGGTATACTCTTCAGTCTCCTGTATCTGTGTTTCTTTCCTCCACTTCATTACCTCTTAATACGAAAAGAGTATACAGCAGTGCTTCTGATACACAGTAGCACATAAAGGTGCTGTGATTTTAAAACATAGCCTCAAATGCCTTTAATGCTGACTGAGATGTGATTTCTTTCTGTGAGTCAAAACTGGATAGGCTTAAAGCCCTGGTTGTTAGGAATTCATCATACCAGCCTTTAACATGAAGCAAGAACTTCTCTTTGGTAAGAGATTTCTTCAGCCTCACTTTGCAAGTCACAGACTTCAGAAAATTAGGGTTTTTGCCTATGTAATTCATGCTTACATCTTGGCTTCAAGAAAATATGTGTATAATCACTGGTCAAATCTACTACACTAATGAATAATAGGGAAAATCTTATTGCCAGGTGTATCACACAGGCATATGTTCAGAACCAGGTTTTGATGACTCCCAATTTAACTTAGTCTTGACAAGAATTTGTTTTTATGGCATTTGGATAACCAGAAGATCCCATTAAGGCACATAATATCCATGCATCATATCACTTCTGCACAGCCAAATCTCTAGCAATAAAATGTATATTCAGAAAATGGTGGGTTTTAATGTGCTAGAACAGGGGCAAAAAACATGACAAAATATGTAACGTTTTTTATAGATCTATTCCTTTTCCCAGCTGGTGTACTACACTCTACTTTGAAGTCTGTAGGGAAATTAATGTTTTACAGTTTCTTGGTGCAAAGCTGTGTACTGATGTGCGCAGATGTTGAGATTGCCACTAATAGATTCTGAGTAACAGACCTGAGAACTAAATGTTGCTGAAGCCAACAAAATGCAGCAGAATGGCAAGATCAGCTCCAGCTTTAGACTAGCATCATACTGATACCCATAGCCACCAGAGCCATGCTGTCCCTCCAAGCTTGTTGAATGTATAGTCCTTTCCTCACACACAATTTTAGTTATATACTATGTAAGAGTACTCTCATATTGAAATCATGATTGCTTCTCCCGTCTCCCCAGGCTTTAAAAAAGTAATCAGCCCTGTGTCAGATCAGCATTTTGTTGCTGGAAATAAGTACACTGTGATTTAAATGCCATGGGAACCAGAAGAAAGGTTCAGTGCGGCTATGACACACAGTACAAAGAAAGCAAGGTCGTTCTTTTCCAGCATAAACTTTGTAGAGCTCACATTCCAGCCCTTTCTGCTATTTACTAAATTCTTTTCAATAGAAATCACCTACAATTAGCTCTGCATGAGCTAATTACCCATTGGGATTTAAGGACCACTTGGGAAAAGTCGCAGCTCCTGTACCGTGGGACAGGCTAGTCTTAACAGCGAAAACTGGCACAACCGGGGTTTCCATCTGCTCTCCTGTGGAGCTCCTGTGCTGACAGCAGTTACCAGCAAGGCCAAAGTCATAGCACTGAGATTGATGAAGAATAATGATGTGATCATGATCTGCACAAGTTGCCCTCATTGACCTCATACAGATAAAAATCAGTCACAGGCCCAATAGAAGGATGCTATAGTGTGAACTTTTGTAGAAGGATAGTCTTTTGAATGCTAGTTTCCTGGTCATGGGTCTGCCACAATGTGGTAGCATTGCTGACCTGCAAACAGACTATATTGTAGCATCCTAAAAAATCTACTGACTTGTAACAGAGGAAGAATGAATTTGTTTTGTGATTTTGCAACATTTTATTTCCAGAGTAAGATTAGAAGCAGATCCCAGTAAGACTCTAACCTACATGACAAGAAATTACAAGTCTCAGTCCACAAACCACCATGGTTTCCTCTCCCCTGCTTTCAAGAACTGTTTACTGATTAATGGCAAAACTCTATGTTCACCCTCAACACACTATATAATGCACAGAGATGTCATTCTACTGCCTCCACTTTTGCCTAAGAACCTTCCTTGGGGACCTTGGGAACCTGCTAAGTAATAAGCCTCTCATATCAGAGGAGTATCAGTAAAAGACAAATTGTTTCTATAAGTCTAATGTGGTGGTGTGTTTTATAACAAAAACACCTGCCACTAGGGCGTTAAATATCTGCTGTAAACGAAAAGGTATCCAGCAAGCCTTCATCAAAATTAGATCAGTCAGATTTGTGCCAGTAAAATGATACAAAATTTAAAACCATGAATAAATAAACACTCTCCTGTAGAAATCAGCACAGTGGTGACATTTCTCAGAGTTTTTAAAAATTATTTTATTTCCCTGTTATTATTCTCCTTTATTTCCTCTGTTTATTTAATTTATTTAAGTGGTCAATCTGAACTCATCTTCCTTTCCTAGTTCTCACTTTTCCGCCTTAGATATTTCCATGAATTCTTCTTTTCTTCCTCTGAGGCCTGATCTAAAGCACACTTTGATTTATCAAGCAGCAATGGGAAGTTACAGCAACTTTGTGTGGCTGGTAAGTAAGCCTGCAGTTACTACAGCCCCAGAACACAAGGTCACTCATGACACCAGCTCAAGGAGGTAACACAGATGCCTCTGAAGCTGTGTTGAAGTGCTCACACTCCACAAAATGATCCAGAGGACAGTAAAGATTCTCTGGCCTCCTATTCCCCTGGATATAAGCTTTATTCATCCCTGTTGTGGTGACAGTGGAGTTTTCTGTCACACAAATCTGCTCTTAAGACTCAGGAATTGCTCAGGATGTTGGTGGTACAGTGGCTATGTAGCCAAAGATAAGATGATAAGACTAGTGAACAGGAGGAGAGAACTGAAGCCTTCACAGCTTGACATTGAGAAGCTTTCTCTATCTGAAGAAACTTTGGTGCCATCCAATGATGAAAAAGCAGGAAGAATACCTTATCTGTGGGGAAGGGTTCTTCCTCACAACTGGGTACTAGTACATACTTATCAGTACAGAGTACACTATAGGGCAGCATCCTGACCCTGTTTTGTATTAAATTATGATATATAAATAAATGAGATCTGTGTAACAGTAAAGGTCTAGCCAGGAAAAAAATCAAGATTTCATGGCAATAATGAATTCGTGATAAATATTTAGTGACTATCTTGCTGGGAGCGTTTTTTTGCAGAGAGCTCTATGACAGGACTTGTTTTTTGATCCCAAAAGGGCATCATACAACATACTGTGCTGAGAGATTGAAGAACAGATTGGGAAGTAATTCTCGGTACTTAATACCTAGGGATTCTCAAAAGCAATTTTCTCTTAGGATCACATTCCCTTTGATCATTGGGATTATTAATTATAGATAGACTTGAACAGAACAAGGCACTGTAACAGTATTCCTCATTTAAAAGGCACAAAATATCTTACTTAATTAGAGATTTAGCTGTGGTGTCCTTTCAAGACACTTTGGTATTGATTTGACTGTAGTAGCCTACTGTAACAAGTATTACTCCATTAATAATCAAGGGAGCTTGTAGGCATAGCAGTGTAGGAAGGATACATCAAAATGTTTGTCATTCAGCTTGCCAAGGCAGTTGGAGTATCACCATCCAGGATAGCATTTAAACCATAGATTATGGTTTGTAGTTTAAAAGTGCCTGCATTTATGTGGAGCCCACTCCTTTGTGGCCTTTTTCTTTATTGGATCCAGCCCATGCTTCAAGTGACCATGCTTCAAAGCAGATGTTTTTAAGGTTTCATTTTCTCTCTGGATGAATTGAAGCATATTGTTTCTGCCAATAATTCTTTAGGTTAATTTTTCTTCTGTTCTGTTTGTGTCTTACCTGTGCTTTAGTTATCATGATTGAACATAAGAAATTCAGCACAAAATTAACCAGAATGTATATGTGCATGCTCAGTTCACTCTCAGCATCGTGTGTTCATTATTACATGTGTTGATTCATTCTTGAAGAACTGGTTTATTTTTGTATATTCTGATGTCAAAAGAAGATTTTACTGACATTTTGTTCACCCTGCAATCCTAAATATATATGCTAGAGACATGTGGGAATTACTGTATTTTCCATGTATTGCATTCATGGATTACACCTGAGTAAGCAGAAAGCTTAGTTCCCCAGCAATATCGGTCTGATTCAGTTGGGGTGGATATGCAGAGCCAGGTGCAGGTCTAGCAGCAGATTATAAATTAGCACCTCCAGCCCATCACCTTTCCTTGGCTCGTTAGGGAGCTAGTTGGAGGGGGCAAACAGGGAATGAGGTAAGGTTTCTTATAGCTCTGGAGCCAGAGTCTGTGCAACATCATTTGGGTTTCTGTTGCCAGGCTAGCCCTGAAGTTTGGGAGATTCTGATTAAGAGCCCATGCTTTGCGAGAAGAAAGGTTTAGTGCTTGGTCATCAGCCCTGCTGTCCATAGGCTCTCTGAGAAAGAACTGAGCTTTGCGGGAAAGGGGGTAAGCTTCAGACTGTCTTCCCCCTATAACTAAATGGGGGAGAAGAAAGCAAGCTGCAGTAATGGAACAGGAGAGGAACAACTATGCTGGAGAACTAGTGATTGTCTGATCTGCTGGGAACACTACACGTCACCTACAGAGCAACACAGTATGCCCTGCTGATGAGCTCCATTCTGCTTTGCAATGGATGTGCTTTCATCATGCTTTCCAGGTAAGGCATGGATTTGTGTGCATGCAAGCATAATACGAAGTAGTTTTTAAAAGTAATTTTTGTATCACCTAGGTACTCTTGTACATACCAAGAATTTGGATTGGTATCAGAGCTATATATGCAGAGATTTATTTTATGGGGAAAAAACCAAACACAAAACACAAAACAAAAACAACCAAACAAAAAAATCCCCAATAAAAAAATCACACACACTCCTCCATGGTTACTGGTGATCAGGAATTCCTACTCAAAACAGTAGTAATTTTGTCAAATTGTTGAGTCACAATGCTTAACTTATCAAGTACATGCATGACCTTTAAGCACTTCATTGTATCCCTACTATCCTAAAACAGTTCAGAATTTGCTTGGAAGTTTAATTCAACCAAAGGAACATTTAACAGTTACTAGACTTACCCTAAGCACGCTGGGGTTTTTGATTGTTTGCCTATTACCACAACGCTTGCCATTTGATAGATCGATTGCTAGGGAGTGATGCTTTCTTTCTGGGCTACTCTTGCCTAAGCTGCGAACCAACAAACTGATACTCTGTTTTTACTACTAGCAAAGGGAAGTAATGCTTCAGCTAACCTGTTGCAATATTCTTCTCTCCCTGTACCACTTTGTCCTGGCTGGCCCCCAAAGGGGTCACAGTTTGCATGGCATGCTTAAGTGTCTCCGGAGAGTTCCTGGAGTCAGCATTTCACACTAATCTGCTATACCCAGTGTCAGTGGGTTCAGCAGTAGCATGCTGAACCCAGGACGCCTGGCTCCCTGGAAAGTGAGCTGAAGCAGCTTTCATAAAGGACCTGAACTGATGGAACTAAGAGGGATTGTCATTTAAGAACATCTGCATTTTAGCTATAGAATTCATAACTGCAAACTGATTTCTTTGAGATGGCTTTTGCCAGCCTTGGCAGAAGGCTTTTATAAATCAGGTTTTATTAAATACTCACTAGGTGTGTAGCTTTGAAAGAGCAGACTCTTGTTTTCACTAGTCTGTAATTCTTCACAGTTCCTTAAGGATTTTCAAAACACTTTTCCTTTTTCTTCTCTGTATTGTCATGGCTGTTTGCTGCAGTGATTGAGTTTTCATAACTGTCAGAACAATGTCAAGACAATGTGAAGACAGTGTCAAGGCAAATATAGAAGGGTGACGGTGTGAAGGACTGAAAGAGAAAAGAGCTGTCAGTACTTGGAGTGCTCTGTAGGGAAAATATTTCGATGATAAAACCATTGTCACCATGTGCTGAGCAATACATTTAATTTATTTAAGCTACTGCACTATGAACACGTCTGGATGAAACTTGGAGTCAAAGAAGGACTTAAAGCTATTTACAAGGATGCCTTTCCTCCCTAACTCTTGTCCTGTAGTGTCTTCTAAACCACATTCCAGTCCCTAATATTCTATCAATATGTCACCATTGTGATTTAAACTTCAGACATATCAACTTGTAAGAAGCACACTTCTGAGAAAACTGAAGAACAGGAATAAAAAATGTATTCTTCTCTTTCTAAAAAGCATGGAAAGATATCCTATTGCCCACCTAGAGGAAGGGCTTTTCCAGCTGCCATAATTCCAAGGATACTTTCTTGAGTGCCTGAGCCAAAACCTCTGCTTGTGGCACACCATGGTTGTGGCAACAGTCTAGAGCATGATCTAATTGCATTCTGAGTTCAGCACTGCAGGGTGCCAAGTGTCCTGCTCCTAAGACAGTGCAGACTTAAGGCACATACTTAATTCAGCCCCACAGGGGTTTGTTTGGTTTTGGGGATTTTTTTCTGAAATATCCTTGGAAAGCAGACACATTTTCACAAGGGCAAATACAGGACAGATGCACAACTCTTATGGGACTCAGTTCTGGCATGAAAGTTCTGTAGCAGCAGTACTTCTGCTCTGCTGAAGGCATTTGCAGAGTAAAGTGCTATGCACTTTAGAGCAGCTGTTAGGGTTTAAAATTAAGCACTGGCTTTGCAGTGGGTCTGTGATTTGCTCCTTTTGTGTGTGTGCTGTGCCTTCCTTCTCAGCCTTGGAGGTGAAGAGAATTAAGGAGTTTCTTACTGTTTCTGTCCTGTTTCTGCACATCAGGATAATTAGGTACAAGAGGGTTTAGATAGACAGTAGTCAGTATCATCTTAATTCTGGAAAAATAAACCCCCCACTGATAGTGGCTTCTAAATGACTTTGTAAATACCACTGAAGAGGTTTAAGGAAAATGAGCTCCTGAACAGTTTCCAGGGAATAATGTACTCTAAACTCCCAAAATACTTCAGGGAGAGTATTTTCAGATGTAAGAATTGGATGTTAACTATTCTATTTTATATATTAGTGCTAACTATTCTATGTCTATATATTGCATTTATGTATTTATTATCATTTATTCTATTTTAAGTAGGTTGAATAGTTAACAGATTTTCTTACTTGTTGCCAATGAAATAACTGAGAACACCCATAGAAATGCTTGCTGTTCTGCTGTTATCCCATCCCTGGTTTATGCCTATTTGCTATTCATAACAGCACGGGTTACTTTTATATGAACTGCAAATTTTATCCACAGCTGCAGCAGCAATGTTCTAAGTAAGCTGTTTAAACTGATTGTAGTCTAAGTTACACACTGCTGAAGGTTGCTCAGTTACGTTTTGTTAACCTGAAAATAGTCTGCCATTTTGAATTGAACATCAGCTGGAGAAGAGTGTGTTTCTTGCCTGCGGCCCAAATGCCTCCTTCCATTAGTGTTCACACCTCAGCCATCATGTGCCTCTAGTAATCACTGAATCTCGCCAATCCTCACAAAGGATAGTCTATAAGATGACAAGTTAGTGACTGCAAAGAGTGTATTGATCCCTTCACAAAAGCAGGCTAAGAATTATCAAATAAAAGAAGTGATATACAAAAGAAATTCTTATAGTTAGCAATGAAATTTGCCTAAATTTGTTGTAAGGATGAATAAAGAATTGTTTTATCTTGAAAAAAACAGGAAAAAAAAAAAAGACAAATATTTGCCATATTTACAGATCTCTCAGCCTCAACAAAAATCTGGAAAACTGTGTGTATTCCCGCCCCTCCCCCCCAATATAGCTATATTTATATGTGTGTATAGCATATGAAGTGAGAAACACAAGATCTAAATTTAGTGGCTTGAACACAGAGATCATTTGGATTGTACTCACAGCTCTCTCGCTGCAAACAAGGCATTCAACTTGCTCTTCTCCAGCTCAACATTCTCACCTGTGAAACTGAGATGCTGCCTACTTGCAGACTATGAGCCTCAATCTGTTTATGTTTTGTAAGATGTGCAATACTCTTCACGAGGAAAAAGCTAGAAGTTTTACTATGGAAAAGAATTTCTCTGCACATTTGCAAGGAACAGCTAGAATCTAAAAGAAGCCTGTACCTCCAGACTTGCATGGCTGCTGGCTTTGGGCACTATCACACCTTTAATGGTAACTTTAAAGTCAGTAAAAGTCTTTGAGAGAATCTAAACTTCAACTCAGTGTGCAAGTGGAAGTGCTAGGGGGACAAATGTGGTTTGCAAGATGAAGTGCTGGACTGACCTTGAACGTGAAAGCAAAGCCCTCACTATTAGCACAGAAAAATGTTAGATTGCAAGACTTCGCTTGAGAAGCAGAACTAATTAGAGAAGATTAACAGAAATGAGGCATGTAATAGCTGGACTAGGGCATGACTGCAATCTGAAAGGCTGAATCACTGCACCCCTCATTGAGGTCAAGATCTTAAAACCACTAGAATTTTTAAAGGGAAGTAACGATTTTTGCAGATGTTCCTGTGGCAGATGAACATGCATTACAACGTTCAAGCTCTGTTCTGCACAAAGGTGTTTCTTCTGTGTTAAGACTGTTTTCAGCCTTGATGTCAGAATACATTTCTGAGCATACGGTTTTATTCAGGACCATGTTCACATTTCTCTGTAGGGGGTTCTGAAGAAATAGTCACCAAGTGTGCAGTAAAGTGGTAACACAGGAGATTTTAGATTCATTTTTTCAGTGAAGCTAGTAAATAAATATTCTTTTTTTGTTTTAATGCAATCTCAAATATACTTTGCAGTCTTTTTCCTCATACTTTCCACTTCCCATTTTTTCCTGTTACTAGCCATCTTCCCACAAACTCTAAGGATGTTTTTATTACTGAATGGCAATAAATGTTCCAGAATTGGTAGGACAGTACTTCTGATATACTCCCTGAAATGACTGCTTTACCAGCACTGTAGTAATGGGCTCAGCTAAAATAAAAATGGCTCGCATGGAATGGAGTCCATGGTTGGAAAGGAATTCTGGAGATCTAGTCCAACCCACTTGCTCATAATTTCATCAACTAGAGCAGAAAGCTCAGCAGCTATCAACTATGATATGTCTATTCCTCAGAACTTTCCTTAATGATTTTGTAAAAATCCCTTATTTTCAGGAAGCCAGGTTTACTGTAAGCATGTGTAACCACATGCCTGTGGTTAATGGAAGTGTTGGTGCCCATCAGTGATTTCAGAAAAGAACCAGTCACCCACGAAGACCCGGAATTCTTCAGGCTGATTCAGAATCCTGGCATAAATATGCGCAGGTTTAAAAGAAGACAGGGAAATCAGTCTCAGCTCCCTAGGTGTTTGCAGATATTCTAATAAAAGCAGGGAAAGCGTTCCTCTCTATATAGAGAAGTTGACATGTAATATCTGAAATTGAGACACAATTAAATAGTGTTGGCAAGTCACTGTGTGGGTTTCCTCTAAAACAACATGTTTCTGTGTTAGCCCGACGAAGAAAAGATGCAATTCAGGATGCAAACTGATTTCTGATTGCTTTTATTTGTTGTACAAAAATCTCTGCAGAAGTGTAATAACAATCTCCATTTTATTTTAGTAGTAATGAAGAATGCAGTTCTCTCAAAGTTTGAGCTGAGATATAATGAGCAGAAGTGGTTGCCAGCCAATCAAATTCTTTAATTAAGATTAAAGAATGTAGTCCTACTTCTGTTCATCTCAAGTATCTCAAAAGTCATTATTCTCTATCACTTGAAAAGAAGTGGATTACAGCCAAAAACTTCCTGGTTAGAGAAATCAAAGCCATGTTGGTCCTGACTGGATGTAGTACAGCAGCATCTTCACTGAAACAAGTGGACTTACAAAGTTAAACCAGAGTAAATAAAACTGAAATCAACTCTGCTAATTGCTGTTCACAGAATATGAGGAATACCTAAAGTATATGTATATTTTACAGTAGCAAAACCATTGTCAGCTTGGAGACGATGGTTGGGGATATAGCAGGTCTACTGTAAGCTACTTTCCTCAGTCACTGGGCAGTGGGAATGCTTCCAGAGATCTATTGGAATGCTTCCAGAGATCTATTGGAACAGAAAGTGCCCATATGAATCTAGAACCGCTGGGCACTTCCCCAAACAAAATGATGTGTCTGAAGGAGTGCTGGGCTATAGTAGAAGTGATGTAGTAAAAACAGATCTGATTTTGTTCTGCTATGTGTGCAGAACTGAATCTTCTTCCTTACTTCTTTCCATCACTTGTCAGATCGTTAGGTCAGTCTGTTTGCTGGAAAGATTTTATCTGGATCCTCCAATGGCATTCAGTGTCAGTCCTTCTTTCTGTTTAAGCCCATGAAAGTTTTCCACAAAACACCCTTCAGTCTTGTCACTTTGCTACTATGGACAGTGGTGGAAGTTTGAAGCTGTCCTACTTGTTTTTCAGGAAATCCATTGTTCTTTGGAAACAGCCTTTGGAATGTGCAAATAGCAACTGACTTTAGTCATTTTGCTCCTCCACTTTTCCATGAGCTCCAAAATGGGTGGATGTTAGACTGAATTGAATCAGACATTTAAGACATACTCCGGAGAGTACAGAACAGATAGTTCTTGCTATATCAAGCAGAGGGCATTTTTACATGGATTGAGGCTTGTAAAATGTTCAGTACCATTAGCAGTGAATAAAGAATTACAAATGTCAGCTGTGGGACATGGTAATGGGAGGCAAGTCTGAATTGGTGAGTCCTACAAAATGTTGGCCAGATACTTGCTTTTTGCAGTTGCACTGTAGAGCCACCTATTTGCATTCTGCTGTCATAATATATACTGCTCAAATACATACACAGATAGTGATCAAAGAGGCTTGGATTATCATTCTCACAAACATATTTTCATGTTTTCTTACATTTTTAAGGTAGGAATCAGGGGAGATTTACTTTCAACATTCTTTTAACTTCTGCTTTTTAGATTGAACAGGAAGAGCCTAAAAGGGCTTTACACATTTTCATAGCATTCAATAGCTGTGATGTAATCTTTGATATATCAGTGTCAATCTCTGGCTTCTTCTCTCACTGTCACTGTGTATTTCTTTTGTTATGCAGCTTCTGTTGCATATCTAACAAGGCTGGTGCCTGCTCTCTCTGTATGTTATCCATGGGGCTATCAAAGAAAGGTAAGGGACTGCTGGAGAAAAGTAGGTACACTTAGGACTTCTTTGCTCTGTGCCAGACCTTAGCAGGTTTTGCCCTTTTTATAGTTCTCTGAGTCAGCAGACTCAGAAATGAATTGCATATCACATGGCTGTATCTTGGCCATTGCAGTTGAATTGCATCTTATGTAGCCCATAATTACCATTTCCAGAACAGTGTATGTAATTTGCTGCTCCAGTTTACATTTCCACCCTACTAAAATGGCGCCACCAGCAGAACAATGTGGTATATTTACCACTGCCTGTTTGAATTTAAGGGAGAGACCCTGCAAAGATGTCTGTATAAATAAAAAGCTATAGGTAAGCAGATGCAGACACAACTCTTTTTGCATGCTTTGGGCCAGTTCTATTACAGGTGCATTTAGCTGTGCTAGCGCACAGCTGATCTAGCATCACACATGCTCTGCCTCTCAGCTGGATCTTAAATTCAGGACAGTGCTAGCAAAACTACACCATTTCTGCAACAGAGGTGGCAGACATTCGAGCAGTAGCAAAGTTCTGACATAGTCTCAGGGACTCTTTTTCCAGCTGTTAGAAGGTTGGTGAGTTATACTGCAGGCTTTTTGCTGGTAACAGAGACTGATCTCTTCTTCAGCTGTCTGGACGCTTGACTATGTTCAGATTCATGGATGGTTAACTGTAGCTGGAGCAGTACCACAGCTGATTTTTAAGTACCTACAAACTGCCACAAAGCTTAGCAAAACATATTTGGAGCTACTACTGTATACAGATGTATTCCAAGGCTAGATTAGTACTGTGAGGGTTTTGGATTCCCTGCTGTGAGTAATCTGTCAGCGCAGGTTACTTAAATTGCAGTTACTTGGGTTCTTGCAGACTGATGATTGTCTACCTTTCTGAGTTTTTGCTTTGGCTTCCTGTCAAATTATGTTGTTTTCAAAGTCCTCTAGCTCACATGCTAGGAAAAGAAGAAATGTGCCAGTCAAATTCAGAGCTAGGGCCCTCCTTGTGGAACAAAGAACTAACAAAGTGCTTTGTACATCACTGTTAGAAACCCCAACAAGGGAGAATAGGAACTACCAAGGGAAGAGTGTGACCAATGTGTGCTGCCTTTCATCTACTCCTATAGCTCCCCTGGCAGTCTGAATGTGAATTAGAGCAACTCGGGGCTTAACTACTTCAGAGGGCAGTCAGCCTTCGGTAGTCCCAAAACACACAGACATAGTGGTACCTCTCAGAAACTGCCAGCAAAGGAAATGTCTGGCCATTGTGTCCATCGCTGAATTCTTAAGTTGGGGTAGGCAGGTTAGTTTGTTTACCCACAGTCTTGATCTCAACCACTGTGACTGAGGGCACTTTGAAGGAATGCATCCTGCCTGCAGACTCCCTGACTAATGCAATTAAAGATGCTTTCTCTGTCTCATTATTCCAGGAAAGGTTAAGGCAGCAGGAATCCAGTATGCTCAGCCTTGGGCAGGCAAGCAAGAGCACTAAAAAGCAAGGAGTTTCTTCCCCTGAGCATCTACCCAGGCCACAATTAGTCAAGCACAGCACTCCCCAGTGCAGAAGGATGCACGAGGCAAGTGCCCTGATGCTTAGTTGCTGGAGTGGGGAAGCTGTATGTAACGGGTTAGCAGCCCACGTCCCTTTTCACCCACAGAAATATTTAGCCCTAGAAATGCTTTTATTTCTGTCCCTGCTGATAAGATTTCAGGCAGGCAGAAGCTGCCCTACCCCTCGAGTTGCAGCAGCCTTGCTTTGTTGATGCCTGGAGAGGAACGTGCTTTGCACAGCCTGGAGGAGTCCTTTAGAGCTCCAGTGGCAGCTGCGTGGTGTGTGTCACCGTGAGTCAGGCTGCCCATGGAGAAGCGTTGTCAATTGGAGTATTTGTCAAAAGATAGAAGCAATTTTCTGTTGACCCATTTTATGGGTGAGTAAGATATAATCAATATAAAAGTAAACATGAGAATCTCATGGGAAAAATGTGTATCTGGGTTGGGGTATTTTTGCTATTTGCCAGTGTGAGAGGAGTTTTTTATACATTATAGCACTGAGTGGCTGAGGAAGCCTGAGAAGTACAGCAAGAAGTGATGAAACATGCCAGTCTCTGAAACCAACAATCTGTAATATAAATCTAGAAAATAATATGCTTCCCTTATCTACTTGCTGCCTTGTGTCTGTGACTCTAGACTGAGTCAATCAGGTTGAAAAGCTCCCCTTAGAAAAGGTAAATATCAGTACCCTTTTTAATTTTTGGGCCACCACAAAGAGCAAAGGGAATAATCAAGGCTGCCTAGAAACTGAGGCACCGTTTAAATGCTGCTCTTAATGTTGAGATGTGAATTACCTAAAAAAAAAAAAGGAATATGAAAAAAACCCCTAAAGAAAGAAAAAGTAGACGTATCCCTGAGAGGTCTTTGGCTGCAAAGCCCTGCAGGCAGGAGGAAAGGGACCTAGATTGCTAATTCTCTAACTTATTTATTAGGTGGAATGCACTGAGTATCAGCAGGGAAGGAAAATGGACTAATGCATATCCTTCTATTGCTTGGCAGTTGGCAGAGTATATGCATACAGTTTTTAAACCTTGTTTTAGAATTGTTTTTTTTAATTGTCATAAGAGTAAAATTTTAAGCTTCTGTTAGATGAAGCATTAGAGTGAAGATGCCTAGAACAATGTTAATTTATTGTAACTTGTCCAGAAATGCCATTTAAAAGAGTTTCCTAGGAATTATCTGATGTTTGTTTTGGTGCAGTAGGTTCCAGCCTTGCACTGATTTTTTTATATGCAGTGAGAAGCTGGCTATAAGATTTAGGTCCAGCAGGCAATTTGTGTTTTCCATTCCTTTTCAGTTTTTTTGACCATGAAAATCATACTATTAGCAATCCATACATTAATCATATTTTCTCTCATCATACTACCAATATATCAAATATACTGAAACTGAGAGTTAAGAGGTAATTTGACTCCAGAATCTGGAAATTGAACTACATTCTCTCTAGTATGGGTGTACTGTCTATCCCCATCATAACGAGGGCCTCCAATAGCCAAAGCACTTACTTAAAGCCAAGGGTGCCAAAAAATTAAAAGTAGGTACCTGATATTTCAAAGAATGAGAGTAAGCTATTTTCTCACTGAAATATAGGCAAGAATTTTGTAGTCAGTGCCACGGACAGGGCTGGGTTCAGGGCTGCCTTTGTTTTGAACATGAGATAATCCCCAGTTGCAGTGCAGGAAGGAAGGGAGCCATCTGCTTGTCCAGCCCAGGAGCTGTGCCTGAGCTGCCCTGCAGCCTCAGTGCCACCACAGCCCTTGAGGCAAGTAGAGACCTGTGCTTCTCTGGGTCTCCATCACCTTAGATCTTCACAGATCACCCCCAAGGTGACACTGACTGCCCTTCATCTGTGTAACACCAGCTGTGAGACAGCAGTCTAGACAATCTCTGGCAGATATTTATCTAACCAACTCAATAAAGAGTTCTGATACAGTGATTTAACTATCCTTCAATTGAGAAAGTTCACTCAAATCTTCCCTGCTGCATGTGGAGTCTCTTATTTTGCCCTACAAGAGCCTACCTAGAACCTGCGCTACCAAAGGTCATGGGGAGCAGCCTATCTCGTCGTCTTCCTTGATTGCCACTCTCTTTTATGTAGGTAAGACTGTAATCATTTCCTCCCTCAGGCTTCTCTTCCTGTGACCCCTTCTCACAGGGCACATCTTTCTAAATGTCTTCCTGTTTTTGCTGTCCCTTTCCAGCATTTTCCTAATTGCCTCTCTTGCTCACAGCAGCACTCAAAACTGAATATAGCTAGTACTGAATAGTGGACTGATTACTCTCCTGTGTCTTACATGTCATTTACCTGCCAACACGTAAAAACTGAAATCTTTACCCTTCCATATAGCTTTTCAGTAGATAACTACTCAATTTGGCCATCAAGATTTAAGCATTCTCTAAACAATGCTATTTTTCTCCTGAGTTTCTTCTTGTGGGGAGGAAAAGATATAGGGAGCTGCTCAGGGACAGGACTCCTCAGCTGTTTTAGGTTCATCAAAAGTAACACAGGGCAAAAAAAGAAAACCAAAACCAACTCTGTGGATAGATAAATGGATATAGGTGTACACTTTGGGTGGAGATACCTTTCAAATTTTTATATCTATTAAAACATTGGGTTTATATTCTCTGCCTGTACGACATACTTTAGCGTTCCAGCATCTGTTTCTCCAGTATATTATCACTGATGTTGCACATATGTATCAGTGTTTCTAGATTCGTGCGAGGTCTGTGGTGCGGGTTGAGCATGAGTGATAGAACATCCTTTTGCCCAACTTCCTTTCTTTCCCATTAGCCTCTTTCCTAATAGGTCATTAGTCACAAGTAACACCCGCTTATAGATACTGATTGCTGTCCTTGCTACAGAATTCCCTTTCTGTTCCTTGACTGTGAATACAACATCCAGTTTTAGCCTGTATTGCCAAAATCAGTGTCATCTGAGAGCTAAATTTTCAAAGATGCTGATTCGTGCATTGTAATCTCTGGATGACTAACAGAGGATGTGGGCAAATGTAACCTCCATTGGTTCTCACCGTCAACACTTCCCACTTTACAAAGCACACAGTAGGGAGGTTGTCTGTAACCTGGTAGTCTTGCTGTGCTATTGGAACAGTAGGTGCAGCACCTTAAGGATGCCTTGCAAGCATTTGAATTTAAATGCTCAAATACGTGTTGGGATGTTCTTAATGTCACTTTCATGCAAACAGCTCCATCTTGCAGAAGTTAGTTCCTTGTTTAAAAATTATAGGGCTACTACTTTACATTCCTAGGATTTCATTTGATTCCAGAGAATAAAATCTCACAATAAAATATATAAATGAAAAGGAAAACAAAACAAAACAAACCCCCTTACAATTGGGTCAAGAAGCTGTTGCTTTAAACTCACTGAAGATGATGGCAGACATCTGAAAGATATTTCATTTTTTATACGATATAGATGCAGTGTGTGACAGCTAGGACAGAGGGAAAGCTGCAGGGCCTGGTGCCTGTGCTCAGACATTGCTGATTGCAGCTCTGACAGGCACTGAGCTCCACAACAGGCTAATGAGGATCTGCTGAAGTACTGAATCTGCTATGAACTCATCGAATGCACATCCCCACAATACTTCTCTGGGAAGCTACTGGCATCATCTGAGTGTGCATGAGCAATGAGCAGTATGAGCAAAACCACAAATGTCTTTATAAGCAGAGCTTTATTCCTAACGCAGTAATTAAGCAGTAATTAGAAGTTGAGTAATGGGAATACTTGCAGGAAATTAAAAGTTCTTGTCCATGGGGAAAAATTGTATAATGCCAACATCTCGGAGGGTTTTTCCTTGAAGGGGAAATAGGGTGAAACTAAAGCTCAGATATTACGCTCACATTAACAGCAATTCCAAATTAAATTATATTCTTAATTTATAAACATTTGGGGGAACTTTTATAAAGTAAGTAGCAAATGGCATTTTTCTCTGCTATAAGGTCATGAAGCCATTAAAATGGAGAAAAATAGTTTTGAACATAAAGTATATTTTTACTGATCTTTTGCCAAAAAAGGCAACAATTCTTCATTAGTGATAAATAATGAATTGTAAATTTTGTTTTAAAAAAGAAAAAAAAGTTATTGGATGTTGGATTAGGATAAAAGATTCTGAGCTTGCACTCAATCCTAGACAGAATTGCTTCCAAATTTGATGCTTAAATATACCTGTATTTACTATAATTTCTCTTCCTCTGTTTCTTAAGCAATACTCTGCCCAGGGTTACATGCTTGCAACTCCTGTTAGACAATAATATGTCAGCAATTAGTTATCAACGTTGTTGTGGACTTGGGGACACACTTCTTGTCAACTAGTGCATGTAATTATTCATGTTCCCCCCTCATACAGAGTTGGCCATCTCTGGATGTCCTCCAGATTAATTTTCTCTGAGTGGTTGATTTGGTATAATTTGTGGAAAAAAAATTATGTTCACAAAACAGTGTATAAAACCAACTTGCACTGCAGGCTTGCATACAATGTTCATAACCATGGGCACAAGGCATAAGTGAATTCGCAGATCCGTGCCATTATCTTCCCATCAAGGGAATGGGGAATCCTACTTCATGTATTCATATCTTTGTAATTTTAGACAAAGCCTCAAACTCTGTTTATAGAGAGTCCATAGGCAAAAATAACGGGTTCTGTGTAGTTTGATGTGTTCATGTTTTGTGTTTTGGAGATTTAAAAAAAAAAAATATATATAAAATGCAGGGAATGATATACCAAAGAGTTTCTCCAAGCCATAGGTGCTCAAGTTTATATATAATAGTATATATGGGTTTTTATAAAGTAATGACTGGCAAAGGAAAGATAATTAGTGTATATTATTTGCTTTAATTTTGCCCCAAAAAATAAAAACTACTGGTGTCAGCAAAACAATTTCCAACAGAAAAAGAGGCACAGGATAATTAAGGAGTTAGACTTTTTTTCTAATTGATTCATAGCTCCACTGGTAAGCCAGTCTGGGGAGGAAACAGGCTGTAATCTGTGTTTTGCAAAGCCCTGAGAGATATGCAATACATGAATTTGAGGCTAGATTCCAATGATTTGCCCACACCTTTCCGCAAGCTTGCTGCATTGAAGCATACTTGTGATGGTGTCTGTGGTGATGTCAAGAAGACAGAACGTGAATTAGCATAAGTATTGTCTGCCAGCAGAGAAATCCTTCCCCTGGGTACAGTCTCCATACCTCCACCACCAGCATCCCTTCACCTCAGGGATATGACAGCAGAAAATATTGCAGCAACCTGATGGATGCTCTTGCCCCAAGGCAGGCCAGTGTACAAACAAGGAGGTATCAAGGACTCTCCAACAGGGTCCTTGTTTCTGTGCCAAGAGAGGACTAAGCCCACAATCTTCTGAGAAATTTAACTGCAGGATGAAATTATACCTGTGCTTTCTTTATCAAGTACATGTCTTTCTGAGCACCCACATTTGTATTTGCACAGGTGTTGCGCCTGACATCATTACGTTGGTCTTTCCAAAAGCATTTTACACAACTGAAATGAAAAAAACTCCAGGTCTTGTTATAGGACAGCTGTAAAAATCCCTCTTGCAGTACAGGGGACAGGAAAACATTCTTTAACACCTTGGTCTTCAGCTTTATAGAAAATTTCTGTGCAGTCAGAAGACTTTAGTAGAAGTTTACTACCTACTCAACACTTAGTATTGTACAGGAGATTACAGAATAGTATCGCATAATTATATTCCAAAGTAAGTATGAACTATTTTACAAATAAGAGGGCATAGTATTATTTTAATAATGTTAAACAATTTTGGGTTAGTTGTTTGTTTGTTTTTAGTTCAACATATTCACTGTATGCTATATGTGAATGTAGCAACATTCCTGAAAACATGCTTTTATTTCATCACAACTTCTTATTGAAAGACCTACTGTCTGTATAGGACACTCCTTAATGTATGCATACCTCTATTCACCTCAGGAAAATGAATGAGCTGAAAAGAAGTTATAAGCAGATATGTTTTTAGGAAGCCTTGGCTTCTAAATACTAATTATTTTCCAAATTTTTAGGAAAAAAAGTAGTTATAAAGAAGAATTTAAGCAGGACCGAAGATTAGAATCTTCTGGGGGAAGACAAATACAGTAAACTGATTTTCAAAATTTAATGGCTCATTTAACTTTTATAGATGTCAGCAATTATCTTTGTTCTGTTTTATCCTCAGCTTTTCTATCTTGGTCTTTCTCAGCTTTAATTTTTAAGTAAGGAAGTAATTGCAGTCAGTTCTGCTTCTATTTCTGTTTTATCTTTTCACAGTCCTGTTTTTGTTAAAAGAAATTTTTAGCAGTTTCAAATGATGTAAAAACTTTCTTGAGAGCAAATATCTATCAAGATCATTAAATACCCTGTATGGGTAGATACAGATATGGTCCTGAGCCTGAGTCTGGCTCCTGCTGTAGCTGCTCCATCCTGGTGTATTAATACGTATCACATCAGATTGCAATAGCCACAGATCTACCTGAGAAGGAGAGTCCTCCAAGAGAGAAGAGCCTCTTGCTTGAAACTGGCCATATGGCCATAACCCAGAGAAAACACATGACATCTGAAATGTCATCCCAGCCAACTGTGCCAAGGAAAAAGCACAAAATGACACACAGCTTCTTTCTTTCCCTCCTTTGGCATACTGCAATGAGCAGAGCTCACCCAAGGTCAAAGACAAAACTTGCGTTTATCTTTTTTTCTTTAAAAGAAAAAACAACCCTGATTCTTGGGATCTTTTTTTTTCTTTTACTACTTTCTGCAATGCTGTCTTCATGCATGGTGTTTTTAATGTGACCTTTTAAATTTTGTATGCAGTTATCTTTTATGCCCTTTCCCAAAGCTTTTATATTTTGTTATAATTTGCCTGCCACCTGTACAACTTAGATTTTCCTAACTAACTCCATTCCTGTTACTTTCTTTTAATTAGGTAGCAGACTCCGAGACTTTCTGATTCTTCTCCTACAGCACACAGACTTTAAAACCTGCTTTCTGACAGTGGAAGATCCAGTCTCTCTTTTCGCAGGATGTGTCCTGTTGTGAGTTAATTTAGAAAGAACACTTTGGCTTCCCTGATTCACATCAGTACATCCCGAAGGAAGAAAACTGCTAGGATAAAATGATGCTTCTATGGCATTCGGTATTTTCTCCTATAACTTGAAGTGTGTTGGTGGGGGTTGGTTGAGGGTTTTTTTAGGGTTTTTATGTGGGGGTTGGCTTTGTATTTGTTGCTTTTTTTTAGTCCTAGTTGATCCAACTGTATCTGTTTGCTTTTCAGTATTTAATTTACGTTGGGTTGTAAATTGTCCAAGTAACAATTTGAGTGATGCAGCAACAGAAGGTGACCCAGATTACACAACACTGTATGCTAATGCTGTCTTCTTGTTTAATGGCAGCTGCTCAAAGCTTTGTCTTACTGCGATTCACATTCAGCAGGCACAAATCAAGCAGCCTCCTCAGATAGACACACATCCTGCCTGTCTTCATTTTAAACATGTTCAAGAGCTACTGCTTTTCATACACATACATCAGCCTCACCAGCTGAGGCCATTTAGCTCCTTGGCTTGTATTTACTCTCAACCATCTGACACAATTATCAAGGAAACCCATTGTGACTTCCAATATTTTGCATACTTCTTTTCTATGGAAGTTTGCTGCGAATCTTTTCTCTATAAAAATAGCTGGACTTTAATACATCCTTGTAATGGAGACACTTAGAAGCATCAAATGTATCACAGTTGTTTAATAACTGATTTCTCTAGAGGTTGGAATTTAAAAAGCATATATAATAAAGCAATGAGTTCTACTAAAATACATAACATGATCATCTTGAGCAAAGGATAAATTAGGCTAAAGTTCAATCGACAGGCTTATGCTAAAGCAAAATGCAGACTTTGAAGTACAGGTACAGTTTTAACAGAACATTTTATTGTTGTACTTTAAATATGTGAAGCAAGGTATTAAAATGCTTTCATTCCTCATTAAAAAAAAAAGTTTAAACATGAAGATCAGGAAAGCTATCATGCAACGAATTCACACAACTTTGCTTCATGGACCAAATCTTTTCAGCATGTCTATCAAATTTTTAAAGCCTTCTGACAACACAAGCTTCCTGCTAGAAGTTCATGTCTAGCCATCTACCCAGAGGACATGTCAGAACAATAAGAAGAAGTGCAAATCTTACTTTTTAGATGGATGAGCAGCAAAAAACTGAGGTAGAAGATGAGTAGAGAGCTAATTCTTGAATGAGCCATATTCATTCTGAAAGGACATTCTCCCCCCGAGTTGCCTGTTGTCCAAAGGGCTGGTGCTGATCCTCACTGCTTTCTCATTTCTGAAACTAAGGTAATATCCAAGGCACCCAGTCCCCTATGAGCCATGTTTGCCTATGCCCCTCATCAGCCCGTTCGCTGCAAATCTACAGACTTTGATTCAAAAGGCAGTTGTGCTTGTTAAGGTTTTACTTCAGCAGGTTTGAGTGATTTTTCAAACCTGGTGCAGATTTGTCTGAGCTGGACTGGAGTCTTTCCCCAGCCTTCTGCTGCAGAACGATGGTGAATGGTGCGCTCTGCCTGGCTGACACTGCACAGCAGATAAGGCACAGCACTCTTTCAATCTTTCAAGATGTATTGGTATTTTCTGCTAAACCTCCCTTACATCATGCTCCTGATTCACAGTATAAATACTTTCTGCTTTCTTGCATAAAGTTAACAAATACTTCCAGTATTTTTTCTGTATCTTACCTCATTAGCACATGGAGTAAAAAGATGAAATGTTCCCATTCTCAATCTTTCTGTAGTTAGATAGCAGCCTGTTATCTTCCACAATATTTTGCTTTGTTGTTATTGTTTACACTGCATTTAAATGTTTTTGCTGTCACTAAAAAGCATAATACTTAGGAGCTGGCACAGGTCCTCTGAACTTCATCAGGTTGTGTTATAATCCTGAACTGCTCACAGAGGAACCAGTCACTTGCAGATTCAGGAGATGACATAGTAAGATTGATAAGAGGAGGGGATGGGGGCAGGTGATGGACTCCTTTTCATTTTAGCTAGAGCTGGCCTTAGAAAATGTGACTGGCACAAGTTCAGTATGTCTGCCCATACTGAAAAGAGCCTTCCCCAGCTGCCACGGCAGTGCAGCACTGCGGCTCTTCACTGCTGCACAGCACAGGCAACGAATACTCTCTTTCTGCCCAGAGTTGTCTTGGTACCTAATGCTTCACCCGTTGATTACAACTTCATTCACAGATACTAAAGCCTTGGCCTAGGCTAGCAGAAGGGAAGGAGAAGAAAGACAGCAACAGTCCCAGCAGCCAGTCTCAGATGCCATGATGCCAGTACAAACTTTAGCCTTCTTGCACCTAAAACATGAGCATTAAGTTTGTACTTTTACTATGGGTAAGCTACCCCATAGCAATGATTGCTGTAGCATCATTCAGGCTCTGAGACCAAGAAAGGGATGAGCTGCCTGTGTGCCAGTGAATTTCCTCTTTCCACCATTCTCTTCTACCAGACTTTCTGGCCCATGGCCTTCAGTGCTTAGCACTTGCTCTCCTTGACTCAGTGCAGGGACCAAGTATTAACAATCCCAGGAACAACCCCAGAAAATCTGCTTGGCCATTGCTATGTTACACTCCTGTAAAACTGATACTGCTTAATAAACTTGGTATTGCCTTTTGTTGTCCCCAGTTCAGTGGAATAATAATCTTACGTGTAAACTTAACTGAACTAAGGACAAACTTGAAGTCAAGCATATGCTCAAGGCCTCAGGTGAGTAGGGAACAGACTGTTGATGCCAACATAACTTTGCAGAATTTGTTTATAATGGATAGGTACTTTCACATTCAGTCTTCCCGCTCAGTGAACTGAATAATATTCCTCTTGCTGCAAGGCCCTTTCTATATTCCCACCTCATTCATGTGCAACTGCACTCACCCACTACTAACATTGCAGCACATTGTTTTCAGACCCCCTTTCACTTCTGGCACCAAAAGCTTTACTGCCTCTGGTTTTCCTTCCGCCCTCCAGCTCCTATGCGCCTTCACCTTCTACCCAGTATTCCTCCGGGGCTTCAAAAAGCTCTGGTCTCTTTGATGGCAACCCAGGCCAGACCCCATGGTCAAATATCAAGGGCCGTGAACATTATGATGAACTGGGTTCCTAGTGGAAAGTACTTACATAACTATGAAGTTATATTTTTATATATGTTTTTAATTATATTTAAATAAATAGAAGTAAAAATACAAATGGCTAATTGTATTTTCCAGCTCTTTATCTTTTAGTAATCCTCTTAGTTTAATATGTGCATTTATAGTTGTTTGGATGTTGTCCTCTCCTTGCCATCTGTCTATTTAGTTTTTGTCTGAAATGATCTAGTAAAATATGTAAGCATTACAACAGGAACATGAAAATATTATTCTGCTGTCTGGGAAATCTTCATGTTGCGCCAAATTATGCAGTTGAGCTTGGTGCTGATCATATGCTTTAGGTACATTATTGGTCAATTTAGAACAACATTTTACATTTTAAGTTCTTGTGGAAATAATGTACATTAACAGGAATTTGATATGATTTGATATGTTATCTTACTGGTGGTTATACCTGCTGATTAAGCTCATTTAACCGGAAACATTGTACTAAACTAGAAGTTCAAGGAAGAAGGCATACTTCCAAGGGCTGTTAGAATACATTTGGTCTGAAGACCTACAGACTTAATATACCAGTCAATCAAAAACCCAACCAAACAAAACCTGAGTACTTCTGAGTACTCAGAAATAAAGAGTACTGAGTACTGAGTATTTCTGAGTACTCAGACATAAAGACCCAAAATTCTAGATAAGAGAAGAAGTTTTGAATTCTGAGGAATATATGGGAAGTACTGCAAGGAAGCAGTCACATCTATTGAATCTGATGTTTTTCTGGAAGTTACACAAGCATATGTAAAATACGTGCTCTAAGCACACTTATCAGTCCTCAGACATGAAGATATGCCACTGATCTGAGAACATACCTATGGTGTGTAACCAGGCGAGTTGACGTTTGAATTAAATAATCTGTCAAGTAACTCTGGTTATTACAAGCCATATAGTAAGTGTATGGACTTATGTATTATCCTAGGTAATCTGAAAGTTACTAAAATGTAATTGCTTCCAGGATAGCAAAAAGATCTGCTTTTTTACCCTGTTTGAAACTTAACTCTGCAGTTTGAAATGCCTACATTAATTTATCACTGCCCCAGTTCCTTGAAGTTGCCTACAGAAGAAGGTTCAAGTTTCTGCAGCACTGATACTTCATGAACATCATTTGTACACAGTGAGATATACCATCTAAATATAATTTACATGCTTTCTCGATATAGATTAGCTTCGATGAGATTCTGCAGTCATATAAGAGGTTATGCCATTTTACCAGGGCAAAAGGGTCTTGTAGCCATTTTCTTTCCCTTAAATACTGTCCTTTTCCTTTCTGTTTGCTTCTTTGCAATAATTACGGTGTAGTGTGGTATCAGACTATAGCCAATATTAGCTCATTCTCCAGTTTTGTATACCTAATGCAGAAAGTTTCTCTTCATAAAACAGTGCTTGTTTTTTCCTAGGGTCTTTAGTTTTTCTCGCTAGCATTCAGAAGCGCTCCTTGCTTATACCTTTTGTTAAGTTCTTGCTGAATTTCACCATAGATATGTGCCCCTGTTCACCACTGGAAGAATTTCATTTTATGAAGAACTGTGGAGCATGAGAGCATGAAGTCACTCCGGTTCAACATCATGGCTTGGGCATTAAACTTCAATCAGAAGTATTTCTAGAAAATTTGAGATGGTGGAGTTTGCTGGAACAATGGACCTGACCAAGCCATCTTCTTACAAGGTAGACTTGTACCCTCTCTATGAAACAGCTCAAAGATAGCATTTTTCTCTTTAGTTTATAGCTTTTTGGGTAATTATGAGTGGACAAACCAGCAGATGAGAGACAGAACAATGTGAATAATGGCTGGCTAAAAGGTCTTGTGGATAGAGTTGTATTGTAACAAGAAGTTTTTTTCCGTGTTAACAAAAAGGCTATAGATCTATTTGCATTTTAATTAGGCACCTTGCAAAAAGAACAACAATATTTATTGATTTCCCCCAACATTTCCAAAGTTCACTGCCTACAAGAGACATCTGTAAATCCCCTTGGCCCCTGCTTTTCCACAGATAGATATTTTATGACTACAGTTAACTTCTTATGTTAAGTCTACAAATATTACCCTCTTTAAGCTTCTCTTTCACTGTTATAAGGGTGTACAAATATTTTCCCCCTTGAACTATTGCTTTCCTCTTTTTATTCCTTCCTCAGCCTGAGTAGCACTTCACAGCAGAACATTCTATTCCAAAAGATCCAGCAGAGCACAAGCTTCCAGTTCTGCCAGTTTGCAGATTATAAATGTAATTATGAAGATGAAGGGTTTTATCTGAAAACATGGAATTCTGAAAGACATGGCAGGCCCATTGCTTCCTTAAATGTAATATATCTTTTGAAATTATGATTACTTGTTTTGCTTCTCCATGCAGTCATTTCTCCTGTAATGTAAGTAATGAGGGATTCCTGCCTGCTAACATAAAACATAAATTTACCCGAATATTACAGAAGTGTCAAGTGGAATCACTAGGATATATCTAATTTTGGACAGGATAGAAATGGTGGGAGTGATTAAACCAGCTTCCACTTCCAACTGTATTTTCAGCTACACGAATTTCAAGCAGCGTTTGCTAACACCTCGTACTTGTCCATGGTCAGCTAGTAGTTAAGGTCCATGCTGTTCAAATTATTGCGTTTCTGCCAAGGAATTTTCATTGTGTAGTTTTTCATATGAAGTCTCTCCTGAGTATTTTACACTTAGGTAGGCAAAACAAAGTGATTCTGTAAGGTATGACAGGATTCCCCTGGGACCTGCAGAACTCAGTAGCGTGTGATTCACTTATCCCCATCTTTGCTGATTTTTTGCAAAATAACGTGGTTTTATTGTATGTGGCTGGTATCACCAGGGAAGCAATTCCACTGTCAGATGAATGCTAGGTCAGGCCTTGTCAATGCAGATGAAAACAGGCAATTAGTATTCTGTACCTTGCTGCTAATGAACCGTCTAATCAGGAAGTTTCTGTCAGTACCAATAATCTTCCTATGAGTTTCAAGGTTACAGGAGAGCTTGACAAAAAGAATAGTGTTCTTACAAGAGCACTGACATGTTAAGTGCTAAATGGGTTGTAAACTTATTTTTTACCTTCATGTTTTTCACTTTATCAGAGCACATGTTAACAGCCTTACAAATGCTCTTCTAATTCTTTTTTTCTTTTCCTTCAGAGTGAGGTAACTCATACAACAAACCAGAAAGTCCCAAAGCTATAAGCATTGGAACTGAAACCCCATCTGTTCAGAAGAGATAGTTGTATAGGCAAGAAACAATTTCAGAGGTATTTGGAAAAGATTTTAGTTGGTACGTAGCATGACTTCACCTGACCAATACTAAGTGGTTGCAGAAGGAATTCAGACCCATCAACTCTAGCAGACAACAGTATAGAGGAGGAGAAAGAGCAAGACTCAGGAAGGCAGGACTAGTCAACCAAGTCTGCTTGATTTTAACTCATGCTATATACGTAAACATTTTATTTTTGGTAAATATAGTAATTGTCCTAGGGATAGGGCAGGATGATAATTACAGTCATACGGAGAGGCTGGGAAGGAGTAGCTGGTTCTAGAACTCTTGTTCAAATTTTGGTCTTCACAAATAGGAAAAGCTGACAACCCACTTGGTTTCACAAGCTGAACACTGGGCGAGGGGCCAGGAAAATAATTCTTTCCCCAGTTTTGCCTCACTGTGCTCACAGGTGAGGTAAGTGACATTTGTTTTCAGTGATAAATCATTTTGAGGTACTGCAATTTGCAACAGAAATGCAAAACAGACTACTCATCAAAAAGTAGTATTTGTAACAAGCAAATCGAGAAGCTTGTTCATTTTTCCTGATGTCTGATATTCCTTATTTCTTTTTTTTTCTCCTTTATTCAGCCATTGTATTGACTGTTTGTGACAGATTTTTGAAATACATCTGATAATTTGGAGCTCTTTGATTTGGAAGTTTCCTGTGAAGGATGTGACTTCCAGAAAGTCAAAGCAAAATTTCTTTGCAGTATCCCTGAAGTGTCTCAGTGTGTGTCCTGGCAAGTAATAAATTCCTTTTAGAAATCTTGACCTCTCTGCTAAAGTATTAGATAATATTATTGGAAGAATAGGTAACAGTAAGTGCCCCAAAGGGATATCAAGTTCCTGCTAAGTATTGGTTAAGACAGCATTCATCTTAATGCCAATGCATTTCTCGAAGGCTGCAGTTTTGTACCAAACTAAACCCTGAAAGTTTGTCAGTTTGAATTAAATTATTCACAAGGTAAAATTAACTATTCTGGATTCCCAACTTGTGTTGATTCAGAATGTTTCACACCTATTTTAATCACTGGTGGTGATACTGACCTCAGTGAAGATGACATACATGATGTCACCATGTTTCCATGCCAGTGAAAGGAAAACATCCTCTGGATGGAGATGACACAGCTTGATCTCTAAGCATTGTTGATGTGAGAGGGTGAAAGAGTGGACACTGCTCCTGTAACTGATTTATATTCTGCTAGTATCCAGAAGGTCCCTTGAATCACCAGGTGTTTTGTTGCTGAACTGCATCTTAAATTTTGTGTGTGGGTATGCGAAGATCTTTGCATATGATGAATTTCACACAGTCCTTTCCATTCTCCTGGGTATTGAGACTTTGACTTCGGTGGTTTTGTTTGGTTGGGTTTTTTTTTTGGTTGTTTTTTTTTTTTAACTTTTTTTTTGGTTGGGATTTTTTGCGGTTTTTGTTTTGTTTTTCATGAAATGCAGCATTTATACACTAACATCCTCCAATACAGTTGAAAACTTGGGTGAATATAACTGTGCATAGATAGTCACTGAGAGGTCTTGTCTTAGCACTCAGATTTGGATTTTAGCACCAATACTCACCAAACATAGTTTTGTGGAACTCGGGCTTCTAAATCTGTGACCCTGAGTTTCTGGGGTACAAGAACTTCTAAGCCAGTACTTCTAAGGTAGTTACTACTGTCAGACAAATATGATTTTGCTGTCATAAACTGTATCTTCAATACCTTGATGATAAGCAAGCTGATTTGTCCCATAGAGAAGCATCTACAGGAGAAGATGTGTTTGCAGCAGCAAACAAGTCCTCACAGCACCCGCCATGTGAATGCTTGTATGGATTACAGGAGCTCCTCATGTTGGCAGGGTAAGATTTCCTCTTAGCTTTCAGCTGTACTCAGAATTGAGAACGTTAACCACTGATGTGATAGTGAGGAGAAACTCCACATCCTCACACTTTTGAAAGACTTCTGAAAGACTTTTGCTTCAGAGCCTCATCTAACCTATAGGACCAACTCACATGCCCAAAGAATAACAACAGTTGAGCTCTTTCAAAAATGTAGTCCAGAATACTGAGAAACAATTGAAATGAACTGTAGTCTAAAGATGAAGCTCATACAGCTCCCTCTTTTCTTAAATAAGATTAATCAGAATGAATTAAACAGTCTCTGGCAGCATCCGACTACTGAAGAATGGATAAAACATGAGCCACATTAACCTTGACCCCCTCCATTCCTGCAGCTGCAGAGTCAGACTTCAGTATTAATTCAATGAAATAGATTAATATAACATGCCCTTACATAACACTGTCTTTAAGTAAGGTTAGAAACAATCCGAAAGTAGATTATTATATGAAATTTCATTATGACATGGTAATTGCAATTGGCTAATTGGTCAAGAAATAGATTAAACTTCTGAAGGCTGGGCATGCAGAACTTACAGTATTTGCTGTTCATTAGAGTAGAAGCTATGGAAATAAATAGTCTAGCAGACTGAACTCTCTTTGGTCACGTAACCTAACTCAACAATCTGGCATTTCTTTAGGGTCACATCCTTCTGAAAATAGATGTTGCACTTGTAATTCAAGACAGGAAGAAAAACCTTTGTGTTTGGCCAAACTTGATGCAAATCTGACATGTTCTCTATTAATAATAATGGACAAATTTGTCCAGTCACATTTATCATGTGCAAAAGTAAGCACACTCGTTTTGGGCTGTATGCCACTGTAAATGTGAGAGCTGTTTTCCAAAAACAGAGCATGAACACAAAGTTAGATGGTGGTCTATTTTAACTACCCAGTCTTTGAAGTGGAACTTCAGGAATTTTTGGAGCCCTTTAGAAAGAAGCGGGTGGGGTTTTGTGGTTGTTTTTTACTTTGTGTGTGTGTTTTGTTGTGGTGGGGTTTTTTTTTGTCTTGGTTTGGGGGTTTTTTTTACTCTCGTATTTAGAAATTGATGGGGAAAAACTGATTCAACAATTGAAAAAAGTATAACCTTCTTGCTATTTTTTTTCCTTTGGATGAGTAAAATAATCTTTAAGTGTTTTCAAAAGTTTGAAACATAAAATAAGATTCCTCTAACCAAACCTTTCAACTAATCCAAGCCGCTTCTTATATCAAATATTTTCAAGGTAATAAATAAATATTAAAGATTTCAATCTTTGGTTTAGTATAGCAAAAGAAAAATACTCTGAGAGGAGACAAAAGCATTCTCACTCCCAGGTTTACTTTGAAGTCTCTTCTCCCTATCTTGATTCAAATAAAATGCACTAGTGTAAGCACAATTCAAAAAACAGTCCTAAGAGGAAAAGCAATATTGGATCTTTAGCATGCGCAGGCACCCCAGCATCTGTCAGCCCTTTCACCACCAAACCCAGCAGCTCTCAGAGCACCCATGGTAATTGTGGCTGAGATCGGTGAAGCCGCTCTACAGTTAGCAAACAGATGTGTGACACAAAATCCAACCGTAGGAAAGGATATGAGCAAGCGTAACGTCTCCAGAAGAAGAGCAGCTAGCCTTTTGTTTAAAAGTGTTACATTTTTGCCTAAAAAAAGGAAAATTAATTTAAGAACGGATTCTCCCCTTCAGCTACTATTACTGGAAAAGCAGGCTTCTTTCTAAAATGAACTAATGTTTATCTCAGCATAACAACTAACCACACCAAGAGAGACATTATGTACATAATGTTGTACTGAAATTCGCTGAAGTGGGTTTAGCTCCAGTGGCGCCACAGGCAGAAAGTCGTTTGTTCTTTCTTTTTCATTTGGGAAGGTTACTGCTACAAAGTGATTCTTACAGGATTATTTCATAGTGTTATGCTTACTTAGGAATGACTGCAAGAAAACATTTTTCTGCTATTGCATTTATACAGACATTTTACAAACTCGGTTGTTATCTAATCGTTGTTATGGCTTTTGTTTTGGCTAACATGTTTTTTTAAACAACTTTCCTGTAGAGATTTCTGGTACAAGGCTCTTTGCTGGCTGTTTATGTGTATTGGATCACTAACAAAGCAGAATTAATTCTCTATTTCCTTTTTTTTCTCCTGCGCTGTGTGCTTGCACAGTGCATATTCTAACTACTGCTTTTTTGACTGGAAGCAAGTTGTCTTGCTTCAGGTTTTTAATAGTAGCCTCACAGCATAATTAATTTACTTGTAATCAGCCTCTAGATATCAGAATCTAATTATATTTTTCTTGGGAAAATGTTGTAATTACTATTTAAAAATAATTAAGAAATCAGATAGTGAATGTCACCTGAAATAAAAGATGGTCCTGAAATTCTCACTTACACTATAGTGATGCCTCAGAAACAGACACAATGCTTTCATTATGCAGCGCTTCTTTCTTAGAGTGAGCAGAGTTATACAAGACGTAAGCTTCGTAACTACAGCCTTTCATCCTGCCTGTAAGTAAACTTGCAATGCATCGCAGAATATGTAAATTGGGCTCAGGCAAATGAACGAAATATAAAAATGCTCACATAATCTTAAACCATCCTTCAGTTTTTACAACCATGTGTCTGGGAAAAATGAATTGCAGATTATACATACCTTTAAAACGCAAAATAAATGGCATCTGCAAATTATATGGATAGTGATTGAGGGGTGTATAGAATAGCATTTTAAACTCCTCCTACACCTTGAAGCACCCTGCCTCTCTAGCAGAGATGAATTTTGATTGCCTGACAACTGTAACCATGTGAAGGTTCATCACAAAGGGAAAGAGAAGAGCTCTGGAAAGCCTTGATAAACACTCGCTGGAGGCGTCTCTGATTGCTTCTAGCTGTCCTAATAATTAGATGTGGATATTATTCAAGAACACAAATGTTTAAGAGCTGCTGGTAATTTTTCAGCTTTGTGCACTGATCTTACAGCAAAATACTATTGTTGGCCTTCTAATTATTTAACCTATTCAGAAACTTCTATGCATTATAGTTTATTTCTGGAAATGTCTTCAATAGCAAATGTTTTGGTTTGGGTTTTTTTTTCTCTGAAATAAAAAATTACTGAGCACATTGTACACATATGCTTCTACATGCCTATACAGTTGTATCCTAGCCTGTGCACCAAATTCTGTTTTATACTGGGCCATGTAAGTGTTCTGCAGTCCATGTCTGTATGGCTCAAATGTGGCAGCATCTGTCTTATCCACCTCGAGAAGCCATAAGTTGGCTCTGATAGCATGAAAAGAGGTGCTGTAAGTATAGCAGCGGTCTCTTCTGACATGGCAATTGAACTGCAGGTCAATGGGATGGACAGGCATGTGACAAAGCTGCTTTGTGGAAAGATGCAGGAAATGGCTCTCCCTGGCAACACAGTTCTGTTTTATATGTAATTCAAGAAGTTGTTTATGTTCAGGCATAAACAATCTGGTTGCATTGTGCCATACCATAAATGAGGTAGGCTGGATAACAGATGCAGCACTCGTGGAACATTTTTTTAATATTAAAGAAGCATTTAAACTTGGTAATTTAAAAGAGCTAGCTAGTTCGATACCTCTTCCTCGTATCATTGCAAGCAATGCATTCCTTAACGTCTTGGAGGGTCACAGCCAAGTGCTAACATGAACAAGAACGGACCTTGGCATGCTCACCACCACCATTTCTTCACCTCCTAACAATCCATACAGTAAACTAGGCATCCCCTCAGTACATCAGTCTAATACTATGTCAAACATGCTCTCAAGTTTCATAGTATTACAAGTTGAAAACTTTCTATATCTGTGCAAGAGGTGGATAGATAGGAAGGTAGATAGATAGACAGACAGACAGGTAGAAGACCTCGGATCGTAAGTATAAATCAGTACAAAGCCTTCACCTGATGTCTTTCATAGCAGAACTCCTGACTTCATGATTTCTATAAACTTAAAGAAATAGAATAACCTTCAGGTTCCCAGTATGACAGAGAATATATATTAAAAGATTAGCATTTTTTATGTAAAATGTCACTACTTCTCTCCAGGGTAAAAGACCATGAATGCCTATGGGGAGGATGGAGAGAAAGAGACCAGAATTGCTCTTATTTGTATTCTGTGGCCTAACAAACAGCACCAGTTCTGACCATAATAAAGCCCCAATTACCTAACTCTAGGGGAGGATAGCTGGCATTTCCCTCTACCCAATGATTTAATTGTGCCTGTCAGCCAGGGGTAATTGGTTTCTGGTTGACTGAAAAAAGTGACAGTGACATCAGCTCTCTGCTACCCTTCATTATGGAAATTCTTGTATTCTCATAATAGGGCCTCAGCACACAAGAGCATTCTGGCAGCTTTTACAGGTCTCTCGTTGTGCAGTGCAATAGAAATGCAGCAATGCAAGACACACAGAAACCTGTTTAAGCTGTTTACCCCACAAACTTTCATAATACATTTTTGAGAACCAAGATTATTTCTGCACAGGAAAGTCTGGTTTTGCTGCTTTTACTGGAAATTTTATAATGAAGTTGCAGTTATGATAATCTAAGGTTATAAAAAAGGCAAATTTTATTGGGAGAGGCTATACCTTTTACTAATCTAGCTGATACGGCTGGAAAAATAAAGATTATTTGGGGCACGTGAAGCCTTCTTGAGGTCATGTGTTCAAAGCTGGTCTATTTTTAGTTCAGCTGATCATACACACCATCTGAATTAATAAAAGATATCACACTTCTCCCAGTTCTTTCCTGCTTATAGAAAAATACCTCTTTGAGGAGACTGGTGTATTACTGCAAAAGGTTTAATTTGTTCTGTTGAAAACATGGTCCGAAACAACACAAAAGATTATGTAAGTTCTTGTTTCTTCTTCACACAGCTCCAGGCAGGGCATACAGTTTTAATGTACTGCTTGAGACTTGCATCAGCAGCGGGGCAGACCAGGTATTTTCTCCAGTGCTGCTGTCTTTCATTCAGCTTTCCTTTCACTCTCACTCCTTTCCCCTGGGAAAGCACTAGCGGATCGGGTGAAGCAGGCATGGGCAACAGTACCACAAGCACTGTCAGGAATGTACATGGGTAATTTCTCTCCACCCAAGGACTTCTCCAGACACTGTATTTTTCAAAGTGCAAAGGGGGCATGTAGTGCCCTATGAATCTACCTGTAGAGCAAGGCTAGTACTGCGGTCAGACTTTGCAGATGTAACAAAACTTCTGCGTTATTGTTACAGCAGCAAGTGTCTTGCTCCTGGCCCTTGCTCATTTCACTTTGGGCTCCACTGGGATAGTGTTCCAGGAGGAAATCTGCTCTGTGGAGTCTGCAGCTGTACAGCTCTCTGCAAATTGCACACTGCATTAATCTCACAGAAAAAGACGGCAACAGCCAAGATCTTTGTTATTCAACCCATATTCACTGATAGAACATGCAAGAGAACAGAGCCTAAGCACAGGTACAGTGCCTGCCCTTCCCATTGTTAAGCTTCTCAGATGAAGTGAGGCAAGCTGATACAGTAAGAGTAGTTCTGATCTTTTCTACACATTTCACTTGCTGCACTTGAGAGAGGAGACAAGAGGAGAAGCCTGATCAACGCAATTCACATGTCAAACATCCATAATAGTACAAGCCTACAAGTGGTCAGTGCCCAAAGAGAGAGAGACCTGAATTAAGAGACTGGGGTGGTCTTTTCACGGCCTATTTGAAAGAATTTCTTGGCAATGGTTCTAGCAATGGACTTTATTCAGCAAAGTTGGCTAGAACACTTGTTGGAGTCTCTAGATAATCTTATAACCCTTTCACTTCACAGCCTGATTTAAAACATTTGTGCGCATGTGGTGACTGGCAATAAACCAGAGAGAAATCTCAGGCTTAGAGGAAGTGTAGGTTTTGTGGGTTCCTCCCTAGGTCCCAGCCATCACTGACACATCTGGGATACAGGATGAATGACAGCACAGATCATGTTTCAGCAGTGTCATCACCACGAACCCATGGCAAATTAACTCTAAAATTCCTATGGAGAGAGACGTTTACCTTAGATAAATGTCGTGGCCAAAGTGAAGGCGGCTGTTTAGAAGCGGATGTGAATGTGCTATTAGATTTATAACTGAGTACTTACAGTGAACAGCTGTTACAGAATGTATTAGAATTAATTGAAATTACCCAGCCAGGTCTTAACTTGCATGCTATTTTTATGTAATTTTATTTCTGTTTGGTTGGCAGCTAAGGGCTTAACATCAGAATTGGTTCTCTACCTGCTTATTGTTTAAATTGTATTTGATTCAAATATCTGTCATTTCTAGTTTTATTGTATCTTCAGAAGTGAAGACTTTGAACTGGAGAACAAGTATTTCATGATGAAACTGCTGCCCCCAACACCGAACCCTCTTGCGCAAAACCAATTAATTTCCAGCAATTCAAGAGTATTTCTTTGAGAAATACACTATTTTCTTGGACAAATTTACACAGCTGCATTTTCAAATTATGTACAGTCACAAAGAAGAGTGAGTGCTTATTGAGTAGTGCTGTCTCTAATTAACATAAAAGTCAGCTTTTTAATCTATATGTGAGATATTACAGCAACTGGCAAGAAAATTTAGCATGAATAAGCATTTGAACAAAAAGGATTAATGTAGTTAGATTTTGCCTGTACTACTTTAACTACAGAAGAATTAATGCTTAAAGAACCTTAATTACATGAGATTTCAAGGATATTTTGTTTCCAGAGCATAATTATTGTAGTAATGCCAGCCATGGTAATGGATCACTTAGCATTGTATAATTTTTGTTTGAACTAAATCCTTCATGTAACAAAACAGCTGAGAGAAAAAGTGTTTCCTAGGCTTGTGCTAAGTCAAAATGCCTGCTGAACTTGTAGGCTTTGGCAATTAGTACAGATGTAGATGCTTTGTAGACTGCCAAGAAATCCTATAACATTCAACGCAGAATAATAATAGCAGCAAGTGAATAAAAAATCAGGCAGTTTTCTAGAGAAAAAACCAAAATAAACAGATTAAAAAAAAACCAACAATGCAGAAGAAACAAACGGCATGGCCAAAGACATTGAATTTATTTTTTGATGTGCAGTGGAAAGAAAATTATGACTAGGCCAAAGCCTGTGCTGTAATGCACATTCAACTTCTAGTTTCAGCTTTCTTTGTGGGGAGACTGGATGCCAAGTCTGAATTCTGCTGATGGAAGTAATTATGCCAAGAATACTTTTGCTTGGCTATAATTCTTCACTTATTTATATCTATATATGTTTGTTTTTAAATGGGACTCAATGGCTTCTATTAGCAATTCAATTTTCCACATTTGATGTGTCTCTCAAGTATATAAAGAAATTAAATGTCTCATTAAAAAAAAAAGAAGGTATGTTGAATATCCACATTAATTTTTTCTATGCCAGGGAACAGGTATGCAAATTGTTGTCCACGGCAATCTAGTAGCTACAGACTGAAAAACATCTGAATCCCACTGTAGTGTCCAATGTCAACTATGTACAGTGTCAACTAAGCAAATCTCAGCTTGCAGTGTCCTAGCTTGGTCACATTCACTGGCAAAACCAGTTCTCACCAAGGTTGTATTTTCCTTATATATTTCACGCATGAAAACCCATGAAGGATGTAGATTTATACTGCTAAACTATGATATTTGCTATGGAAATGGTAAGACCATTGCTCTCAAAACTTTCATTTTCCATGCAAAATCAAAATAGAGAAACTTACTTTTAGAGTTTATCTATGACTTTATAGAAATTAAAGTCATGCAAGCACAAGCACCATCCTAAAAGAGCAGATGCTTTGCAGAAAAGTAGACTTTTGCCTTCAGTGCAAGATGAACACAGTAGTATTGATTGCTGTATTATTACTTATTGATGCCCAAGAGGGCTGGAAGACAGTAGAGCAACAATCAGGAGGTAAGAAGTGCTGTGAGTATTTTTACTGGTTTTGTTGCAAAATGCAACACCTGAAAGTCAAGCAGTGTTTGTCATGTGAAGTGCCAACCACTATGGATTTACACATTATAAATACCAAAAACGTGCTGCGGAATAACGTTTCATGCTGCATTAACATTGTAGTTCTCCCTTAAACCTCTCAGAAGAACAAACTCATTGTCGGTGCCACCCTGTCACTAGCTTTGGAAAGCTGGACATGTAATTAATAGGAGGATGAATGCCGATGAGCCGGAGCCCAAGGCGGATATTCGCCCGAGACGTGGGACGCTTGCGGCTTGTTGGCATACGGGAAGCATGAAAACATAGATTTCACAAGTATGCACCCAAGGGCTTCACAATACTCAAGGACAAACGCAAGACAGCATTACTGAGGAAGACTACGGCATCCTGGAAGCGCCGGGCTGCGTGCAGCGCGCTGCTGCCGACGCACAACGCCCCTGGCGTTCACACGGCGCTTCCAAGCCGCGGCCTGAACGCAACCGCGCAGCTGCTCCGCAGCGGGGAGGGCTCCCAGCTCTGCCCGCCGCTAACGGCTGCCCCGCAGCGGCCGCACAGAACAAACTCAACCTCTTCGGAGGCGCGCAGGGGCGCCCGCCGCGGACGGGGGCGGCTCCCCGCTCGCAGCCGCGCTATGCGCCCCGCTCAGCGGCTCTCCCGCGCCACCCGCAGGCCGCCTCCGCGGCTCACCCTGCTCCGGGCGGCAGCGCCCCGTCCGCGGAGGGCCGCACGCTGCGAGGAACCGCCCCGCCGACCCCCGTCCCCGCCATATCCCCCGCGCATGCTCGGCAGCGGCGCCGTCAACCGCTCTCGCTGCGCGCGTCGCCGGGATCCGGAAGCAGCGGAAGCGGGTACGGGAGCGGGGTGCAGAGGCGATTAGCGGCCGAGAGGGGCCCGCGGAGCGCTCGGCGCCGCGTAGGTGCGTGAGGCCGCCCCGCTGGGGCCTTGCGGGGAGGAGGGGGACCGGCCGCGGGGGAGCGAGGGGGCGGCCATTATTTGTCCCGCTCGGCAGGGGCCGGGGGGGTGGGAGGGGGCCTTCGCGGCCGCCGTTGTGCGGGGAGCTGGTCCGCGGCGCCCCCAAGCTCGGTGCCGTAGGGCCCCCCTCGGTGCGGACCTGCTGGCGACGGACAAAGGCACCGTGCTGGGGTGGTCGGGCTGGAATCCCGTCCGCGGGCGTGACAGTTGGCGGTGACAGGCGCGGGAGAGGGCCGCGCCGGCGCGTCTCCGCGCTGGCTCCAGGGGACGGGCGCCCAGCGGAGAAGGCAGAAGAGCTGTCTGGGTGTGTTGGGGTTAAACGGAAAGCGAGTGCGCTTCGGGGTAATAATAACAACAGTAGACGCCCGTTCCGGCGTATTTCACGGGCTATATGTGTCTACGGAGCGAAACCAGCCCAAGCCGCCTCTTTAGATCTAATAATAGGCAGTGTTGGCTCGCTTGCTCTGAGTAGTGCCGTGGTCTGGAACGGGAAGTGATGAGATTTTAGTAATTTAATAAAAGCTTAAGGTATGCAGAGTACATGAAACCAAGAGTGAAGTATAAAAAGTGTTAATAGAAAACAAAGCAATTGTTAGGTGCTTAACTTGTGTCATAATTCTTTTGCAGATTATGAAATTACCGTTGCATATTATCCCAAGGTCTGGAGCAGAACCAAGTCTTTGTAAGAGTTTCTTGCCCATCACCTATGAAGCTCCTGATTTTGAAGTTGCACTTCTGCAATGAAGAAAAGGAGACGGCTCGCTGCAAATCTAACCGAAAAGGTTCACCTTGGCCATGAGAAAGACACTTCAGAGCAGATTCTTGTAGTAGACTGTGCACAGAAAATTGTCTCAAAGGCTGCAGAAATAGCCCCTGCAGATCAAGTTGAGTCTTCCAAAGAACTTTCGCCATCACCAGAGCAAAGAAAGCTCCTAAGCTCATTGCAGTATAACAAAAATCTACTGAAATACTTAAATGACGATAGACAGAAACGTCCATCATTTTGTGATTTACTCATTATTGTAGAAGGGAAAGAATTTAGTGCTCACAAAGTTGTAGTGGCTGTCGGGAGTAGTTATTTTCATGCCTGTTTGAGTAAAAATCCAAGCACTGATGTTGTCACGTTAGATCATGTAACTCATTCTGTCTTCCAGCATTTGCTTGAGTTTCTCTACACCTCAGAGTTTTTTGTGTATAAAAATGAAATCCCAGTTAGTACTGGAAGCAGCAAAATTTTTAGACATCATAGATGCAGTGAAGTTGCTAAATAACGAAAGCGTTTCTAACATACAGACTGATGTGGTAACTGATGTGCCTACACCAGTAGAAAAACTCAGTGAACTGACAGGTAAACTATTAAACAGTCATCAGTGCACTTTTTGTGGTCGAAGTTTCTGCTACAAGAAGTCCTTAGAAAATCATTTGGCTAAAGCCCACAGATCCTTTTCACTGGAAAGAAAGCATGGGTTAAAAATGGTTGAGAAGGCCAGCCTTTCCACTAGGTGTTCCACAAGAAACCGCAAATACCCAGCTAAACCTGACAACAGTGACAATGAAAGCGATGATGCCTCTGACAGCAATTTGGAAAAAGTCAGTTCTGACAAGGAAATGTCTGATAGAAGCGAATTTGAAGACAGTGAAAGTGAATGCAATGCTGATGAAGAGGGACAGGAAGAGGAAATGTCAGGTGAAGATTCAGAGTCTGAAGAACAAAGTGAAAAAGAGCAGAATGATACTGAAGAGGGTTCTGAGGCAGTTGATTCAATGGGAAATATTCCTGAAGGCTTAGCTCCTGTCATCATTCAAAGCAGTAGCAAAAAACTACTGCAGTGTCCCAAGTGTGACAAAAAATTTGATCGAATAGGTAAGAGCAAGCTAGGTGAATGGTGGTGCTATTTGTATGGGAAATAAACTGAGCTGTTTCTCTGTCCTAGAGAGTGAAGATCAGAATTTCTGAATCACTGCTCCAGTATGCTGCAGGTCTTTTTAAGTGTATTAGGTCATTATGTCTATGGTACTAAACAGTTTCAATGGATGAACTGAGTGCATCAGTTGAAAAATCTGCAAATACTAAATTTATTTCTCTTTCACAGGCTCTGGATTCCGGCTGTTAGTGTGGCATGTAAGAACAGCCTTGAAAAAGGAGGGAAACACAGCAAAATATTAAGTCTGCAGAAATTTCTTTAATGAAGTCTGAGACCTTTACTGCCAAATTAATTTTGTGTAACAAAGCTGTCATTGTTGCTTGTAGTATAACAGCACCATTGTCAAACAGCCTGAAATTCTTCCATTCTATATGATGTGTAGATGCTTAGGACTCAGTCACTGACTTTTAGCTTCATTTTTCTTGTCTGTGGTTAGCACCAAGTAATACTTTGTCAGCTTAATCTGTTGTGTTAGGATTGTTTAATGTTACAGTCAAATCTAGACAGTATAGCTACTTGGGATATCAGAAGAGTAGAAATTCCTTCCTGACATGTCCAATGCTTTCCTGTCCTCTTTTCCCACATTAGAAGTAGATTACTATTGCATTCCAGAATTTTTGTGTTCTTTCAGCTGGAATAAATGTTTAATTATTGTCACGTAAGGTATTAACAACCTTTCAATCACAGGAATTAGGAAAGAAACCGTTTCTCATACTGTCAGGCATTTTTTGGTGTTAATAGGTGTGTTGTGTCTTTTATCATTTTGAAATTTTAGGAGTTTAGGAAAATGGATGGGGCTAGTGTGTGTGTTAATTCCTACTTACACAGAGTGCATTTATCTTGCTGAGGTGAAATGAATATTACAGGATCACAAATTATATCGTAGAAGTTATTTAACACTAAAAATGTGGGATTTAACTGCTCCTGTAATGCCAAATCTTAAAGTAACATAGGAATTTTGTGAACTTAAGAGATTTTTTAATATTGGAAGGCTAGTATGCAGAAATAAATGGCTTGTGAGTAAAGTTGTGATGGTACAATGTGGTTCTGCATGCATTGGAAGCCTTTTCCTCTTTACATGTTCATAACTTAGAGTTCTAGCTTTGTGCTCAAAAAGTCCATGAATTAAAACAAGTGAAAGTGACACAAAGTATTTCCCTATAACTTGTATTACAGTAGACAGCTGATTTTTATTTTAAATTATGAGCTATAGGACTTTTTTTTTTCCCTCCATCTAACTCGCAGAACTATAGTGCATATTCTACAGAGAAAAAAGTTGTCTAGTACAAAGCAGGGACCCTGCGATTGATTTGAGGTAGGTAGACCCTCAGTTTAGGATGGATTTCTGTCCTCAGGAAAAAACTGGCAAACAGAAGAGGGAATATAAGCAGTGTGGAAGAAATGAGAATAGTATTTTTATTTATGGTAATATCTTGGTTGCGAAATGTGGAGATCATTTTGTTACTGTTTTGTTATTTGAAAGTACCTTTAATCAGTTTGTTGCAAGGCTGCTCCCCGTTCTGAAAAGGTACTTCACAGTCAATACCTAATGAAAGTAGCATAACTTTCGGTTCTTAAGAACAGAGTATTCTGTAGAGTTGAATGAGAGGGATTGGTAAACTTCACACAGATTTAACAGTAATACAGAGCCCTTTTTATTTTTACTCTTTGTCAAACACATATGTGATTGCTGTACTGTTTTCAGTGGTGTATACCAGTATGAATCTTCAGATGTGTGTGAAAGATACTTGACAACATTTGAGAGAGCGGTTATAGAACAAATGTCAAATGTGTATATTATAGGTGATACCTTTTACAGTTTTTACTAATGGATTTTTTGTTGTTGTCATACAGGCAAATATGAGAGCCATACACGTGTACACACAGGTGAGAAGCCCTTTGAGTGTGATATATGTCACCAGCGCTATTCAACAAAGTCCAACCTGACAGTGCACAGAAAGAAGCACTCCAGTGATACTGACTTTCATAAAAAGGAACACAAATGTCCCTACTGTAATAAGCTGCATGCAAGCAAAAAGACTTTAGCAAAGCACGTGAAGAGGCAAGTATGAGCAAATTTGTCTTGCATTTCTGAAGAAGCTTTTTACTTTCAGTTCAAAAGTGGAGATAAATGTATGCATGCACACAGCATGTTCTGCATTATTTCTATAACTTTCTTCAAATAAGTATCTTTTGAAAAGATGTGGGATTAGCATTATCAACTAACCTGCCATGAGGAGTGTGTAGGGACTGACTAAATGGCACTAATGGTTCTGTGGGAGTTCTGCTGTAGGTTTTTACTATTAATTTTAGAATTCTCCGATTAGCTAATACAGTGAGTCAGAATACAAGTCTTAATATTTATCTGTGTTGCTTTTAATTTGGAGGAAGAAAAAAACTACCTTTTTTGGTTTTAAATGTTGATGCTATACTGTGGATGATAATAGGTGGATAAACCATTTCCATGCAGATTACTTTAGGCGAATAATTTGTTTATGACAGGTGTTATTATAAGGCATTATTATTTACGTACTGCTTTTTTTCCTTTTTCTTTGTAAATATCCATAAAGCATTATAATTGAAACTGTCCTCTTGCCAGTTGTCATATGAGTATCTACAGGAATCTATAGTCAACACTTCTTTCGTGGTGCCTTTAGAATTCTTTGTCAGTATTCTGTTCTGTGGTTTGGTGATCACTTTCATAACACATGGAGTTTAGAGATGGATATTTAGTATTTGGGTGATCTTCATCTTTGAAAGTTACAGCTACTTTCAGCTTCTGTCTTTCTCCTAGGTTTCATCCAGAGAATGTAGAAGAATTTCTATCTATCAAAAAGACAAAGAGCGAAGGTTGGAAATGTGATGTGAGTAATACTTAAGTACTTTTGTGTTGCTGTTTTTCCATATAAATACTATGTTTTGTGATTTGAATACTTCAGTGAAACATTATGTGTTTCTGTGAAATCTCAGTAAGCTTTGTAAATAATGGTATAAAATTCCTCTTTATGTGCTGATTTAACTACTGAACTTTACCCACTGACAAGCTGTATATACAGATAAAGAATACCAAATTGAATTCCAAAATAGTTGAAAGCAGTATTTTTAATGTGATCAGTTATTACTGTTGTTACATTACATCAATTTGCAGATGATTAGACTTGAGTGCTATGAGTACTTTAAAAAGAATGTTTACTCTCCCATTAATTATGCACATCAAACATTGACCACAATATATACTGTTTTGGAAGACTCACTAGTGAGGAAAATAGATATGAAAAACTTCTTCACTTACCTGCATATGTGCCTCAACAGGGTTGTAAATTTGTACTAAATTTACCTCTAGTTGTAAAGTTGTAGAAGTCTTTCCTTGATTTTCCTCAGGAGAGGTATATGTGTGAAACTATTTCTACTGTAAAAAGGAGTTTGTAGAACTTTGGTTCTCTCTCTGCTGCCAAATAATATCTTTAGATTTCAAATGCGTGGGTTTTTTTCTTTAAGGGAATCAGTTTACCTTTTTTTCAGGGCAGCTGTTTTGTTTGTACCAACTTCTATATGCCCCTGTATGTCTGTAATATTAGGCGCTGTAACATAATTACTAACCTTGCTTTGTTTGTGAACTTTCACTTCTAAACATACAGTAGGAGGTTGGGAGATACCAACTGTAGGGATTTGTAGTGTTCATTCTGCTGATGGTGGTGCCGTGGCTGAATGTATTATATTACATTGATGACCAGACAGCGTTATCTTCCAAATGAAGTCACACTGTGTGAACATATTATAGATCCTGTTACTAGATAAGAAACGTTTTTATAGTGGGAATCAATCTTGTAGCATTAATGATGTTAATGTCTTGGAAAGTGCTTTTGCCAGATGAATGTTTTGGTAAATTCCACTTTGGAATTTGGTTGTTGGGTTTTGTTAAGTTTATGTTAGCTAGATTTTTTTAAGATGTGAGCTGCTGCTCTTGCACTGCTCATGTGCATTGAAAACAGGCTTGAATTGAAAGCAGGGGTAGAATTTTAGCTTTTATAGCAGCTGAAGAATGAACAGAAACCTTAGGAACTGTGACTTTGTTTTCAGGTTGTTTAGTATGTTCTGAGGGCTGAGGTGCTACAGATGTAAGCTTCAGGATTTCTTCAGGTTGTTGGTTTATGCTGTAGCCCATGTGTGAACACCAGAATTTGGTGACCATACTTTAATCCTTGAGGAATATGAGCAAATTCACGGAAACAGTAGAGTATTAATAGTAAAGAAAAGCAAGAAGGCCATTGTACTTTTTACAGGTATGGGATTTTCTTACACTTATATCTAACATTAAAGACTTTTTAAACAAATAAACCTGTTCCTTCTGATTTCCTGAGACTAAAGGTGTTATCCAGGTGTGCTCTCAGAAACTGATTGCACAATTTAATCTATGGGAGTTAGGTAAGTACTAAATTCAGCCATTATAAACAACGGCAACAGTTTCAAGGTAAAATCAGTGAGTGAGCCCTGTGTTGGTTTATGTTAGAGCATAGGGCCCTGATGTTAAATTATAATACCTAGTTTAAATACCTAAATTTGAGCTGTGGCTTCAATTCTGTAATTGAACTGCATGCTTACTTTAATTACTAGCAATTCTTCTTCATTTAGGTTTTGATTCTTCAGAAAACAGTTCTAAAAAGCTCACATAATTTTAACATTGTGAAAGTTCTATATCTCTAAAATATATTTTGAATTATATTTCTTTGTTGGTGTTGGCATTTTCTCTTTAATACATGCTGTCAGAGAATTTCCCAGAGGAAATGAAAGAGCAGGTATGACTCTAGTCCTTCAGTAGGTTATGCCAGAACAGCTGAGCTGTTTCGTATCCAAAACCAATCCAAAGCTGCTTGATTTTTTTCAGTTGGGTTATTTTCTGCAAAGTTACTGTGTTGAAACTCCCTAGGAAACAGTCTGGCAGGTGCTGGAGTCAGTAGAAAGAAGGGGGGTGGAACATGTAACTGTATGCAAGAGTTGCCAGTAGTTTGATTTAGGCTGCCATGGGTTGGTATATTAATATATGTAGTGCAATCCACTAGGGTTTATGTAGAACACAGATTTTTTTTATGTTGACTGCAAGACTTTACAAGTGGGGATGGAGTGTGTATTTGAAGAATACATGTTTAATTTTAGGTTGCTGAGTAGAGCAGATGAACTAAACTGTGAAGTGTTTATGAATAGGAATATAATCCGGTTATAACTGATGTATCTCTGACAAATTGTATTATCATTTTAGATTTGTAAGAAGTCTTTCACTCGAAGGCCTCATTTAGAAGAGCATATGATCCTTCACTCTCAGGATAAACCTTTTAAGTGTACCTACTGTGAAGAGCATTTTAAATCCCGATTTGCAAGACTGAAACATCAAGAAAAATTCCATCTCGGTATAGAAACATCCTTCTGACATGTAAACAATAGATTTAAAGTAAAACCTTCCTTTACCATTGAATGTCTGATCAATCTGGTTTCCATCCAACCTCCTTTTCCAGTTTTGTGGGGGAGTTGGGTTGTTGGTTTTGGTTTGGTTTTGGTTATATTCTGGGGGGTGAGGGGTTTGTTGATTTTTTTACTGTTCAGCTGTCTTTTAAAGGCATTATATTGTACCTAAATAAATGCAGAGAGTTTTTTGGGGAAGGATTAAGGTTAGTTTTGTTTTAAAACCTTTTTGTATGAAATTGGTTCTCAACTATGTCAGATTCTTCCTAAAGTTTTCCAAAGGCTTTTTTATTTCCCTGAGAAGTATTCTGAAGATGTTTTTATTAGCATTAATTATTTCTGCCTGGTAGCAGCTAGATTGGTGATAGTAGTAGGAGTTAATTTTTTCTAACAGTCTAAGTGAACTTAATTACTTTTGACTATTCTGAATTTTTGCTTTACAATCATGAAATTTGCCAAAATACCAGGTATTAGAAATAGCTTTTCTGGGCAGAAGGTGCACAGTCTAATTCAAGTATGCTGGCTGTACTAAACATTAGTAATTTGTTAGACAAAACTTTTGCTTTGTAAATTGATGAGGGTTTTCCCAAGTAACCAGTCCTTACATCTTGTTTGGTTTAAGTGACAGTTAATAATACTGTGTCTGTCTGTTTCCTTGTAGGGCCTTTTCCTTGTGATATTTGTGGCCGCCAATTTAATGATACAGGAAATTTGAAACGCCATGTAGAGTGTACTCATGGAGGAAAGAGAAAATGGACATGTTTCATCTGTGGAAAATCTGTTAGGGAGCGGTAAGGAGTTGCATGACTACTTGAACTTGAGCAGAACAGAGTAATATTTATAGAGGCTTTAATTCCAAATATGTTTTAGCTTTGAATTTTTAACTTAAATGAGACCATTTCGGAGGGCTACTATGCTAAAAGGTAGCGCCAGAGCCCCAGGTAGCATGTGATTTTCTGGTGACCTCTAAAATTAAGGGTGACACCTGTATGTAATTAGTTATAAGGCAGAACTATATTAAGAAAGTATTACCTGTAATTCACTTGGGGTTCTTGTGTTGTGCAAGAAAATCTTGCTGTACATATTTTGGTAAATAAACTGATGAGGACAGGAAGATCAGGAGCACTGAATGACTAAGAATGATAAGAATGACTAAGAAATTGGACTTCTACTAACATGGTGTTATGGAAGGTGGAATAATACTGTACAACCTTTGCTGCTGTTTCTCGAAATGCAGGAAATAAATGTTATTTTAGCACTTTGAAAAGTGGAAGCTCTAAAAGTTGGCTCATAAATTCTAGTATCTAAAACATAGGAAAGCTGTGGAAATATGAAATATGCATGTATTAAAAGGAAATGCACAAATGCAACAAACGAAATAGTAAAGAAACCAGCTGTAAAGCACAGACAGTCTTTCAGTTCTATGAAGATAATTTATGTTATGTAAGGTAAAAAGTGTTGCTCTTTTTAGAAAAGATAAATTTTCTTTGTACAGCCTAAAAAAAATTTTGGAAAAAACCCAGAAAAGAGTGAGTACTGAAGGCGATTGAAGAATTTTCTCTGCAAACTTTGTTTAGTTCACATATTTACCAGCTGTGTATGCAGTAAATGTTATTGCCTGATTCCTCTGCTTGAGGGGAATTTTTATCTGCATGCACTTTTTTTTAACATCCACAATCTAGATTTCCTTCAAGTCTGATTTTCAAGGTCTGGCTTAGATATACATACAGAAACAAGAAAATTATTACATAGAAAATGCTGTCAAACTTGGTGTTTTCTTCAGTTTGTGCTGGGACAGTGTTTAGTTTCTTTGCTTATATTGTTTCCAGATCCTGCAGGTTCAGTAAATAATATATAGTGCTTTTGAATGTATGTGTCTATGTGCGTATCTGAATAAATTGATGCAGTTATTTGTGATCCCTCAGAATTAAAGAAATTGAGAAGAAATCTGTTTAAAGTGGCAGTGACATTGTTTAAAAATATATTTTACTGCCTTTGTTAAACAGAACAACTTTGAAAGAACATCTGAGAATTCACAGTGGAGAGAAGCCTCATCTTTGCAGTATTTGCGGACAGAGTTTTCGTCATGGAAGCTCTTACAGGTACAGGTTTTTATTAGATGAGCTTCTAAACTGTCTCACGTATTTGGTGATGCATATGCATTCATGTTACCAACATAATTCTTCAAAATGCATGTATTTTGATTAATACCCACTCTGAGAGCATTAGTAAATGCTCTAAACATGCTTAAATATTTGCAAAGATATTAATCTGTGAGAAGTCATGTAATTTTTTAATACTTTAGTGGTTCAAACACAGACAGAATCCCATACAAATCTTGTGTCAGAGTTAACTTTCTTGCACATCTAAAACTTTTGCATCTTTGTTATGCAAAGAGAAAATAAGCAGAGGACTAAAATATCCTACTAAGTTAACATCATGTATGAGAGTTTAGTTCTGTTCCCTCTTGCTTTCTGAGAGCAGTTTAAGCCTACCTCATCTGAAGGTTATTTCCTGATATTTATATGAAGCGCTAAAGAGTATGTTTTCTGGTATTTTGCATTGAATTAGCAGTAGATTATGTTAGAAATATTGTATTTTATGGTTATATTTATGACTGTAAATATACAGACTTCATCTAAGAGTCCACCATGATGACAAGAGATACGAATGTGAAGAATGTGGGAAGACATTTATTCGGCATGATCATCTGACAAAACACAAAAAAATACACTCAGGTAGGCATTTTCTTTGAAAATTGGTTTTGAAATTACTATTTCAAAATAAGATCAAATAAAAATTAATTATGGATTTTTTTCTTTCAGTACATGCAATGTTTTAGGTCTGGTAAAAGTTCCTCTTACTATTTTTAAGATCTACTAAAGTAAGGTTAATCTTACATCTGTTTTCAAGGTTTAAAAGCAAAGTGTTTCCTCGATGTTAACATAGAAAGCTGAGGGACAGTCAAAAACATGTAACAGTAAATTGCTTTAAAAATAAGAATAATAAAAGCAAAAGTGAAAAAGGAGGATTTTTTTTTAATGAGTCCAGATTTCTTTTTTTTAATAGCAATTGTGTGAAACATTATTACCATAACACAGAAGAAGCTGTCACAGTCTCTGACAAAGTTTGTACACTGATCACTTTAATGTAAGAATATAAAGAGGTGTTTCTGAAGTCTATTATGGGAAGGAAGGTGGTGGGAGTCAACCCGGAGAACAGCCAGATGGGGATGATCAGGAGGAAGGAAAAAAATCTGTTGCACTGACAGCAGAAAGGTTATCAAATGTATAGAAACATGAAGATTCACTAGGGACTTTTTCAGAACAGGATCTGAAGGGAGTGAGGCCTTCTAGGAGCAAAATACTTTCTAAACAGCATGAAAATATGAAAGTGATCAGAGTCTAAACTTCCTGAGCCTTTGTGTTGAAGGACAGCTTCTTTTTTTTCATGTTTGAAATCATAATGTCTGCTATAAAATAAAGAAATCTTTGAAAACTCAAGTACAAAAAAAAAAAAAATCCTCTTTTCTACTCTATTTGCTTTTCCCCCCTCTAGAAAGTTACATTCTTTGACTGTCCACACTCCTCCTACTTACATGAGAAGAAATACTCTGCCACTTTATGGAAGATCTCAAGATGACTAAAAAGAACCAAGATACTTTTAAACAGCAGCCTAAAAGAAAAAGGTAACTATGTAAATCAGGATAATTAAAAAGATAAATACTGTGATGTAATTTTTAGTACTAAAACAATTGGTATCTTTAAATAAGCCTCTATTTTTAGAGCCTCTGAATTATTGAAGATACCACAGTTCGGGTCACAATGCATAGAGTAGATTCCTAGTTATTCACTTGTACCTCTCATGCAGTGGGTGTTTGGGAAGTGTCTCTTTTAACTCATGAATGTGAATTTCATTGTAGAAATGATGAACAGTCATTAGTAGTCATCTATAACAAGTCTGTACTCTGATAGAAGCAACCTACTTCCTGAATTTTGTTCTTTTATATTCTTCTCTTGATTGGTTGAACTTTGTGAACATGGATCTGCTGTTTTGCGATTACAGTTCCAGAAGATGTAATCAAAATTTATTGAATTTTGCCCGTATAGGTGAAAAAGCACATCAGTGTGAAGAATGTGGAAAATGTTTTGGCCGTAGAGATCACCTTACTGTTCATTATAAAAGTGTTCATCTGGGAGAAAAAGTTTGGCAAAAGTAAGTGTGGGTTGTTTGCAGGTGTGTAAATACTTCTGTACTGTAACTGATTTGGTTGGGACTTGCTTGTTCATGCAGAATTCAGCAGTCTGTGTCTTTGTCATGCCCGTTAGCTGAGTCTTGATAGAGATGACGTGGATGTCAGAAAAGTACCTTCACGATTTAATCAAGATGTTTTCATACAAATATCATAAGTAAATAAAACCGTATAAAAGAATCAAATGTTCATCTGTCACTTAGCTGTCTCAGTGTAGTTCTAAATTGATGGTTTGATGTAATACTGTCATTGCAGACTAGTTAAGACTGAAATACTGGACATCATTTAAGCACTGTGGGAACTATTGCACACTTAGGTATTTTAGAAGCTGGTAGAAGATTAGGGGCTCTGAAAGTAGGTGAAAACTTTGAAACCTAAATTATGTCTATAAATTGAAAATGCAGTAGGGTTTTTAAATTCCTGAGCTCCAAAAATAACTATTTTGGAGATTTCAAATAAACTGAGACCTAATTGTTTTTCAAATGATGTCTTAACTACTTGTGTTTGTGTTGAAAGTACAGTACATTGTCTACTTATTTTGCTTGATTTTTCTTAGTAGCCAGTAGCCTACACCATCCCTAGTACTTCATTTATGGCGAAAGTCTGTCAAAGCGAAAGCCACTTGTGGATGTTGGGCAAAAACTGTTACTTAAGGATATTTTGCATATCAGAAAAGAAGTTTTAGTGGCTTTTGCTTTTTAATACTAAGTTTCAATCTCAGCAGAGAGTAAGATCAAATATTGGAAAGAATCTCATTGGACTTCTTGGTATGCAGGTGCCAGGAAATGTGAATGTAAGTGTGGAAACTTGGAAACTTTGGTATTCAGCTATTTTGCAGTTAAAGATTTCAGAAGGGAGTGTGCACATAGCTTTATTGTTTATTGGTTTAAAAAATGAAAATCTAACATGAAATGTCTTTTTTTTTCTTTAAAGATATAAAGCAACATTTCACCAGTGTGAAGTCTGTAAGAAAGTTTTTAAAGGAAAATCAAGTTTGGAAATGCATTTTAGGACACATTCAGGTAAAAATAAAATAAACCTCAACAAAACAACAAACCGTGTAGGAATGTATTTCTATGCATCAACATTGATGGAATTATTCCATTATGGTTGTTGAGCATTCAGAGCAAGAGTAGCAGGAAGAAGCAAGACTTGTTATTCTTTCTCATAAGTTCATCATTCTGCCTTCTGAATGTACCAGTTAAAACATTGATAATCCTTAACACAGGTTTGCAGAGTGCTCTGTACACCTCTTTTTTTAGCTTACTGGTATATATTTCACCAAATTTACCCAGACCATCTAACTATTTTTGTGGTCCAGAAAATACTACATTTCAAGCGGTAATCTAAACAAGGGCCAGAAGTCACTTTAGGAAGTTTTATGTCCTTATCTGTTTGACTTTGGTTTTCCTGCCTTATATTTAGGAAAACCATTGTCCTTTTGAAATATATAGAAGTACAAATTGCACTCATTTTGTCGCAGTATCATAACAATTTAAAGATTTTATTTGGTTTATATTCTGATTATCTTTGTGTGTACCTGACAGAAATCCCACGTATTGAGAGAATTGCATGTAAGGAGAAGGGTATGCTAGTATAACTTCTAAACATATATGTAATGGCTCCCCTGATTCCAGAATCGATGCTAAGCATATGCTCTTTGTTTTCAGTAAAATTGTTTTATACTAGGTCTCTGTGTCAAAATCTGTGTATGCGTTTGTAAATTTATGTCTGACATGGTGTTCCTCAGAATGACTAATTCTTACTTCTCTGCCTTTACAGGCGAGAAACCCTACAAATGTCAAATCTGCAATCAGTCTTTCAGAATTAAGAAGACATTAACAAAACACATGGTTATTCATTCAGATGCTCGACCTTTTAATTGCCAACACTGCCATGCAACGTTTAAACGAAAAGACAAGCTGAAGTATCATATTGATCATGTTCATGGATCAAAGGCTGCAGAAGAGGCATTGACGTCTTCTTCAGAGGAAAAGCTAGTCTCCTTACCAGTGCAGTACACCTCTGATGACAAAGTTTACCAAACTGAGGCTAAACAATATGTGGAACAGTCCAAAGCATATCAGTCGGAAGCCAAAACTTTGCTACAGAATGTATCCTCAGAAGTATGTGTGCCTGTGACTCTGGTACCAGTTCAGATGTCTGATCCGCAAGCTGATCTAGTACAGCATGCTACTCAGTCACATGGCATTCTTCCTCCACAACCTGAGCAGACAGATTATCAACGAGCAACAGATCTGTCATTTCTAGAGAAATACACTCTTACTCCACAGCCTGCAAATATTGTTCATCCTGTAAGGCCTGAGCAAATGTTGGACCCTAGAGACCAGTCGTATCTTGGAACTTTACTGGGGCTAGATACAGCTCCTACTGTACAGAATATTTCGAACAATGAACATTCATGATCAGGCCATAACATTCCACCTAACTTACTAAGCCATTAGCCAACAGAAGGCTGATATGGCAATTCAGATTTATATTTTATATTTCATTTGGACTCATGAGTCTTCTGCATAATTTTGGAAAACCAGGTTTGTTTACATGATATTTGAACATTAAGGCACATTTTGATGCATACCGAAAGAGTGTTTCTTGTGATTTTAAGACTTTTTAAAAATCTTATAGATGGTCTTCTAACAATTGTGTTCTGAAATATCTGTTAAGCATAGTGGCTGAAAAACGTGATCACATATCTGGCTATTAATTTAAAAAAATATTTGCCTTTCTACATCTCACTTTGAGTTAATGTTTCAAGTGTAATAGAAAGCATTCTGAAAGAATAAGGACTATATCAGGTTCCTTAGAAGTTGTAAGGGCAGGCAGGGATATAAACCACAAACTTTATATTATGTTTCATACAGAAATTAAAATGTAATTTTAATTGAACCCTCAGGCGTTTTTGGAGGGTTTTAAAATCTGCTGGATTCTGGAACCCAGCCAATGGATACAGAAACTAGATTCCTTTGAAAAGTGATTCAGATATTTTATGCAGACACTAAATGGGGTGTTTGGTGATCCCCCTGAGTATAGTTAGGCTGCCTAAATTTGGCCTCTTAAGTCTTCCTTGAGCTCTGTACACTGAATAATGTGGGAAGATCTAGACAATTACATTGTCTAATTTTCTACAGTTAGACCTATATAATTTTAATATCCTTTTTTTCATGCTTTTCAGCCTAGTTTGTCTTCCAAAGTGTGCCCCACACTCTAACTTTGAAGGAAATGGGGGTATTTGCAAGGCCATTTTAATCTACAAACAGTCATAAAGGATTGGCATGGTTTATTCTTGTGAGAATGTAAGTTGTACCAGGATCCCACATTAGCACGCTTATTTTCAGGTTATCTGTGATGGAAAAGAAGTTTGAAGACTGTTTTTTCCAGAACAGTACTCAACTTCTATTGAAAAAAAGAAGGAAATAATCAGGACTTATAAATCTCTTGTGACTTACTAATGAAATTGTTTTGTTTCTCACTTTCTTGTACAGTGTTTATAAAACAGTCAAGCTCTTGAGAGTATTTTATGTCTTTAATTATTTTCAGCTTTTACTAGGCATAAGGGTTTTGTTTTGGTTTTATTTCGCTTTGGGTTTGTTTTTGTTTTTTTTCCAGAAGGATCATTTTGAACTACAGGTCTGGTGTAATTCATGATGAAGTGTAATATAATTTAACCTCATCAAGCTTTCCATTTTAAGGCTACTTTAAAAATAATTATTCTGTGTTTGTTTGGTGAATATTATGCCAAAGAAAATACCTGAAGTAATTTTATCATCTTCATTATTCCTCACAAGGATTATATATTAAGGCAGAATTTTCCCCAGGTTTTCCTGCTCTTAAATTATTATCTTAGAGAAACTTTAAAATGGGAAACTGGGTGTATGTGTATTATTGTAACTGTTAAATTTATCCTATGACCTGAGCACAAGCAATCTGTGATGAAGAGCTGTTTTATCATCACAGTTCTATAAGCTCTTAAGTGGCATGGATCATTTTAAATCCTATTCAAGTTCTTTGGTGTTAGATTCTGTTAATCGCAATCTACTTCAGCTTTGAGCAGTTTGCAGGAGAGGGGCCAGAGCTGCCTGAATATTCATATTTCGAAGCTTGTACCCTAATGGATTCTTAACCTAAACACACCAAAGATTTCTGTTAGCTGTTAAATAGTGGCAGAGTTATAGAATTTTAAGTGTTATTGATATTTAAATAGGACTTAGCCAAAGAAGCACAATAGAAGTCCTAAACTTTAAAAGTTCAGTTTCTAAAACAGGACTACATATGTTTAACTGTTCTATGTTTGTATCTCTAAAGTAAAATTTAGAGCTGTGCTCTGGGAATGTTCAAACTGACATGCTGTAAATATATCTGGTAGGAAGCTGAATTCCAGCAAATACACAGCAATAATGAGGCCATTGAATGCCACCTCCTGAAAGGACACTATCAAGTACTACCATTTCTGCTAAGTCCACCTTCAGCCCCTTTCAAAATAAAACTGTTTCTGTCATCCTTACACTCCATGGCTTGAAAATGGCTGGTTTATGTGTAGTTTTCAAGTCAACATGTATGTATTGTACTCATATAAATGCTTCTGGACATGAAACATGCCTTCCAGCAGTTCTAACTGTATTGGTAAAAATAACCCGACATCAGCGGTGTCAGTGCAGTTGTCAGACTAAAAAGCCTAACTCTCTTTGCTATTTCTTGTTTTTTCTGTCCTGCAGTAGGAAAAAAGTATTATAGGATTTTGACAGAACAGTGACATAAAAGTAGTTTGGTAACTAATTTTTTCTTTTTAAAATCCAGTCTGTTCAGAAGGCACTCTAGGAAAATACTAACATGGAGTTTGGAGCATATTTACTTGATAATGTCCTTTTAAAAATTCTTTCATTATTGTGCCTTTTATATATATCCTGAATAATGGCTTTTTTCTCTAAATCAGTTGATTATTTGGAAAACATTATGGTCAGTATTTTCCAAAGGGCTTCATGTTTTTGGGTGCCCAACAAGAAACAGACTATAAAAGGACTCATTTTTCTCAGAAACCAAGTGCTATCTTTGCTGTTTGGGTGACCAGAATTACTAGTCATTCCTGGAAAAAATGACCTACTAGTTCTTTGGTGTTCTTCTGTTTGCAGATAACCCTACTAGTTAATGTTTTTACCTGCTGGTCAGGCTGGATCATTGCCAGTTGACAGTGAAAGAAAATAGGAAAGCTTATGTGCTAGATACATAGTTTTTATTTTTTTAATATCATGAGCTGTAATTCTTATGGCTTTACGTCTATTTAAAATTCATATATAAACAAAGCACATTCTCATGGACTGGTACTTCATTTGGTAGGTGGAAGTAGCTGGTCTCTGCTTGACAGAGGACAGTTCCTCTTTGGAGGACTGAGGTGAAGGGCAGAGATCTGCACCTCACAGCTACGTGGGTCAAAACTCCGTAGGTGTCTGGTACCTCCATTTTAATATGTATGTGTACTCATCCAAGAGTGCATGTCCTGTTGAGTATGGAGGGTACTTTTACAGTAAAGGCTGTGTTTTATCTGGCAGTCACTGACTCAGTTGACCATTTGTTGCCACAGAAGGAAGAAGCAGGTCTCTCTTAAAAATGTGTTTAAAGAGTGATCAGTGGCACATTGCAGAAGGTTGGGCTTTTCTACCAGCTGACCTCTGGGGAGAAGAGTGGACTCTGTGTTGGTACTCTAAACTGCTAGCTTGTTCTGAGAACTTATTGCACTTGTTCTGTTTAAAAATTGAATTCTGTATTTTTTGCTAAACAAAATTAAGTGGATTTTATGTTCAGTTTATTTATTTATATTGGAATTTCCTTTTTGAGCACTGACACTTTTCCTACAGAAGTATGTCTCTCACGGGCTCTTTTTCTGCTGAATATCGGTAATTGTAATGGTGATGATACATCTTCTGTAAAGCTGTGGTTTCCTTAAAAATATAGTGCTACTTTAGTCTGGATTGTAATTCGGGTAGTTATTTTTCAAAGATGGGTCTTACCAGGACACAATGACAAAAAACTTATTGGTATCATCAAAGAGCTAGGCTTACTTCCCTAGTAATGAATGTGAAAGAGCATCCAGAACGCTGGAGAATGCTTCAAAGGAATCACCTCATGACGTGCTTGACTGAACATGGAATGTGTTACGGAGTGCTAAGGAATAAATGACCCTCAAGTTTTAAAATCTAAAATTATTTCTGTGTAGAGGTTAATGAATGTAGAGTTATGAATGAATTCTAAGAAGGATGTAGTAGATTATTGTTTTAAGGGAAAAAAACAAACAACCTATTCAAAAGAAGTTAAATGCTTCTATATTGAGCATACCTGCTGTAACTGATCCAGGTTGCGTGTTTTCCACGTGACTGAAGCTGAAGGAAAATAGAATGTGTTTGTCTGTAGGTCCTTGTGACTGCTGCCACATGCCATCTTTTTCTACAATACTATCTTGCAGTGCTTTGGTTGTTTCCATCATATGCATTAAGAATAATACTGGCAGAATATAATGAAGGGCAGTCACTTTGCTTAAGCCCAGAAGGGTCTTTTTTCACGGTTCCTGAGAAATGTTTTGATTTTAAATGATTTGATGAATTAAAGGTAACAATGGCAAATTTTTTTGAATCCCCCATAACCATTTTGATTGTGTTAAAATGTCGGTCCTTTTATATGAAAGAATAAGGTGAAATAAAACTCAATATTTTGTCACTGGTATATAAGATAATGTGTTTTAAATGTGATCTGTATAGGTTGATATCTTAGATGGAAGTCTTTAAGTAAAGTTGTCTTTTTGGGCCTAATTCTTTGCTGTAAGGAAAAGCTAGGAAGTGTACTGTAACTGTGGAAGTACTCAGTCCTATGTGTAACTTTGTTTGTTATGGAAAAGTAAAGTTCTTTTGTCTTGACACTGCTCGCTTCACAGGATTTCTTGCAGGGGTGCTTGCACTAGGTTTTGATTTCTCTTCAGGGCCCCTTTTTATTTTAATAGCATGGAAACGCAGCATTCTGTGCGTCTTTCAGCTTTAAAGCTCACGAAAGGTAAACAAATGAGTTCTGTTTTGGTTTTTTCCAATAAATTTGTGTGCATCTCATTCTACTTAAAAATATTTTGTAAATTAAATTTATTTAGAAAAATATTTGGCTTTGATTTTTTTTTTTAATGACATGGGAAGAGCTTTTTAGCATGCAGGTTTGCTAAATCCATTATTATATTGTTATTGATCTTTATTTCTCTCTTTAGCGATCGCCATCACTTCGTTGTGACGCGTCGCTCGAGCTCTGCAGGTCCGACCACACGGCGGCGCCTCGCTCCTGCCGCTGCGAGGTCGGGTCGTTTAAATAAAACGCCCGGCGCTCATTGGCGGAGCGGCGAGGGGGCGGGGCGGTTCCGCGCGGGGATTGGCGGGGGCGCCGCGTTTGAACAGGCGGGTGGAGTGCGCGGCGGTTGGTGCTGCGGCGGCGGAGCGCTGGTTGTGCGACGAGCGGGAGCCGACCCCGCTCCGGGGTTCTGCCCCGGCTATGGCAGCGGGTTTCTTCTCCGGAGCGGCGGTGTGGGAGGCGAGTGCCGCCGCCAACCCTCGGCGGCGGCGGCGGCGCTGGGCCACGCGGGGTGATGAGGAGGAAGAGGAGGACGCGGATGAAGGCCCCGCTGTGCTGGTCCTGAGCCACTTCTCCCGGCCGCCGTTCCTCAGCTTCGGCAGCCTGCGTGTCGGCGCCTCCCGCACGCGCCTCCTGGGCATCGACAACCCCAACGCGGAGGACACCGAGGTGGTCGTCGACCGCTTCCCGGCTTCTGACAGGGGCTTCAGCATCGAGCATCGCCGCTTTGTCGTGCAGGTAACGGGAGGGCCGCGGGGGCGCGGCGGGGAAGATTGTGGGGTGCGTGACACCCCAGGGGGCCCTGGCGGGCTGCGTGGCGGTGGGGAGGGCCGCCGCCTGAGGGGTGTTGCTGGTTTGCAGCATTATCCTCCGCCGGGAGAGTCACACATCACCTGGCCGCGTACAACCGTAGGATGGGTTGGGGCGGGTTCGGTAGTCGGTACTCTGGGAGCTGCACCCCCGCTGTGAGCAGTGTTTGTGGCTGCTGTGCTTCTTGTTTCGCCTTCGCGTGAAAGCGGAAATGAAGGGGGAGCCTGAGGTGGTGGGGTGAGACCTCCCGGGGCCGGAGGGGCTGTCATAGGCACAGAGGGGCTTTTGGCAGGAAGGTGGTGGGGAAAAAATCAAGTAAGTGTTCTCTGGGAATGTGGTTTTAAAAACAGAGCCAGAAGAGTAAGAGGTGGTCAAAAAGTGATCTCTCAAAATGTTGGAGGTGATCTGTTTAGGAAAGAGGCTAAGGGAGCTCGTGGAGAAGATAGTAATTCACTTCTTCTGCATGGTAATAAAATAATGGATGACATAGCGGGCTTAATCTAGGAATAAATATACAGTTGCCGAGGAAATATAAACCATGGCTAAGGCAATCAATGCTGGGATTGTTTTAAGGAGAATTTAAACAAAAACTCTCCAGAGCCTTCGTGAAAGAAACTCCCTGGAGATCCTTTGCATCAATGTGCTTATAAAAGCAGGCTGGAGTCTCACTGTGAAGTATTTGAATAACAGGTTCTTAAAGTAATTAATTAATGCTAACCAGTGTTTTACTGTATAAGCACAAATTGAAATAGTTTATATGTTTTCATTAAATACATCTGCCAGAGGAAGTGGAACTCCTAATTTGTATGCTCAAGAGACTGGATGTTTTCAAACTCTCGATTTTTATCTGAGGCATAACCAGTCTTTGGTCTATGTCTTGGTTTTGCAGGGATAGAGTTGATGTTGTTCTTGGTAGCCAGTACAGTGGTGTGTTCTGGCTTTAGCATGAGAATAGTGCTGATAACACACCAGCGTTATGGTTCTTGCTCAGTAGTGCTTACCCTGATCAAGGGCTTTGCAGTCTCTCATGCCCTGCCAGTGAGGAGGGGCACAAGAAGCCTAGAGGGAGCAGAGACAGGACACCTGACATGAACTAACACCTGACATGAACTAACCGAAGGGATATTCCATACCACAGCACGTCAGGCCCGGTATAAAAACTGGGAGGAGTTGGCCGAGAGGGAGTGGCTGCTGCTCCATCATGGGCTGGGCATCAGTCAGTGGGTGATGAGCACTTGTATTGTGCATCACTTGTGTTTCTTGGGTTTTATTCTTCCTATTCTTCCTATTATTACAGTTGTTATATTTTACTTCAGTTATTAAGCACAACCTGTGGATTTCACCTTTTTCTGATACTCCTCCCCATTCCATGGCTGGTGTGTGTGCATACTTTGTTGACTGCTGGGCTTAAACCATGACAGACTGTCAATATTGAGAACAGCAGAACACCATAGGTTACTGCTATGTAAAACCTTTACATAGATCATGCATAGCTCCATAGCTTCCTTGCTTTTTAGCATCTTTATGCAATGAACTTAGGTGTCAAATCTCATCTTTGTAGGTTATTTAACTGAAAGAAATTTACACTTGTATTTAAATTCAGGTAAGGTCCTAAAAATTAACCTCTGATTATTGGTCCAACTATAATTCTCACAAAATTGCCTTTAAAGGGCTTACATGGTTAGTATGTGCAAAAAGTTATTTTTTCTACTTGCCTTTACTAAAATCTTGTCCTTTCTACTATGTGTTATATCTGCATGTCTTCTTGCTTGTTTTCCTTTATAGTTTCACTAAGAGGTATGTGCCCTTTTATTAGGAAAACATTATTGATAGAGGTTGCTTAAATTTACACGACGGGAAAAATCGACATTTTAAAATTGTTTACTGTTTCATGTTGTCAAAATACATGTTGCTTATCTATACTGCTTCTAATTTTATTAAATTACTTTATCTCTCTTACAAAGGTGTACCTAAATACTAGATTTAATTGTTTCTTTTCCTCCAATAGTCAGGACAAAGAGTCTTTGTTTCTGTAACATGGGACACCATTAGAAGAAGGAAAAGTCAGAGAACTGATAACTTTTGTTATTAATGGCATTGTAAAGCATCAAGCTGTGCTCCTGGGTGTTGCTGAGCAGCCTCTGAAGAAAAAGGTGAGTGTGTGTTTATTATGTGTCTTAATTCCATTACTTTGACATAGCTGACACAATACTGACTTTATTAGTAAAAAATTCAGTGAAGGAGAATTAAAATTCAATAAATGATGCTGTCTGTAGGAATACCCATTTTCTTAATTATTTTTCATCTGGGTTGGAAAGTAGATACTAGTGCTTTGCAGCTTAGAGAATAAAACTAAAACATGCTCCAAAAAGCCTGAAAATAATTTGCACTGAGTTTTGGACTAGGTATTCTTTTTATAGAATTTTTAGATTTTAATACACTAGTGACCTTCATTTTTACACATGAAAGTATTTAGAAAGTCAGCATATTAACTTTCATTTGTGGTTCTTTTTCAGAAGAGTCTTTGGGATACTATAAAAAAGAAAAACTCTTCAGAAACATCTGCTTCAACAAAAGTTAAAAGTACTTCAAATGTTAAAAATATTAATAAAACCTTTCAAGTTTCTCAGAAAGTTGACAGACTTAGAAGCCCACTTCAGCCATGTGAAAATCAGAACATGGTGGAAAATTGTACATCCCCAGGAAATGACTCTCTTGTTGGCTCAGAAAATAAATTGCCTGTATCTCCCATTGCACCAGTGCTAGCGGAACATCATAATAATGCTTGCACACCACTTGCAATGAGAAGATCAACTACATTCTTGGATATTGCTGCCACTGCGGATAATGAGTTAATGCCTGAAACAAACAGCTGTTATGTCAAGACATTTGTTATTGATCACAATGAATTTGAAAATGCATACAGTACTACTGGAGTAGCACAACTGTCAATTTCAAACAATGAAGTAATTCCTAATCATGTGATCCCATCAGTTTGCACTCCAGAACACTCATCACCCTTGCCAGTTCTGTGTACAAGGAGGATTTTAAGTCCAGATTCTTTTGTAAATGACAGTTATCAAGTGAATATAGATATAATAGAACAGCCTATTCCAATTCTGTCACCTGATCAATTTGTGAAAGACAGCTTGTCAGATAAGGAATTAAAGACTCCTATACTCAAAGCAGCTGTAACATCTTCTACTACAGAGACTTATGTTATAAAGAAATTCCCTTCCTCAAAATGGAAAAAAAATGGAGATGTAGAAACAAAACCACATGCTCATATAGAACACAACTTAAATGAGGTCTTGGAGATGCATAATGTAGAATCAAAGGTATTTCATTATGACAAACCCAAAGAAAATCACTGCAGTTTTGCTTCTGCAGAGGAACTTCAGACTCACAATTCTTTGAGAGAACAACCAAAAAAGCGCCCAATTCTTTCTGCCACAGTCATAAAAAATAAGCCTGATGTTGAAGAAAAAAGAAGGGAAACCCACTGGCCTAAATCTAAAAAGTGCCTTAATAATGCAATAATGGGATGTGCTGATGTGTCTGTACATACAAAAGCAGAAATATTTAACCAACTTCCAGTTATAGGTCCTGTTCCAGCTGAACATAAGTGTCACAACAACAAAGTAAATTTATCTCCTACTGAATCAACTTCTTTATGTCGTAAGAGGAAAAGTGACATGTATGTAGCAAATACTAAAGTTACAGCTCCAGTGTATGTGGAAGAAGTGGAAAGAAAAAGAACCCTTATGTCTAGTGTGGACAATAAAATGCATACCACTGTAAGACCATCAGCCTTCAAATCTGCAAACCGAGAGAGAGTAGGGCAGAGGAAGAAAGCTGGTGAGCAGTTTTTCTTTCATTTACCACTTTTCTGAAAGATGCCTTTGATTATGGAATTTGTGTAGTCAACTTGAACTGTCTAGCATCAGTCAGGAATAATTCAGATCTTGTAGAATCATAGAATACCAGGTTGGAAGGGTTGTCTGGTTCAACCTTCCTAGGCAAAGCATGACCTCAACTAGATAGCCCAGCATCCTGTCCAGCTGAATCTTAAAGGTGTCCAACACTGGGGGAATCCACCGCTTCCCTGGGAGATTATTCCAGTGGCTAATTATTCTTGTTTGTGAAAAGTGAGATTTTTCTCATTCTCGAAGTGAAATTATTCTCATTCTCAAAGTGTGTCCTGTCAGAATTTCCCCAGGAGTAGCTTGTGCCCATTACCCCTTTCTTTTCCATGTGACTCCTTGTAAAAAGGGGAGTCTTGAGTCGTCTTTGTAGATACTCTTTGAATACTGGAACATGATGATAATGTCTCCCCTGAGCCTTTTCATATCTCTGAAATTTGGGCCTTTTCAGTTCGTTAGATATTGTCTGGATTTTAAAAATTTGAAAGCCAATTTTGGTGATGTAATTAGCTTAAAACTTACTTTTTTGTAAACCTTGCTAATGACAGTAACATGCAAAGTGACAGTTCTCAAGCAGAGTTCTTATAATTTAAATTTACTAATAACTTACTGCACAAGATTTGTGATATGTACACTTACTGTTGTGAATATTTGACTCCATTACTGTTGTCACATGTTTTCAAATATGTAGTTCTCAAGTCTCTTTCACTCTGTCTGCTTTTTACTGTCTAATTAGCTTATCAGCCTTGTGTAGATCCTTCTATCTTTATAGTTTGCCAGTACTTTATTGCTCAAAGGTCAGTAGTTGACTTCTTGTATTCAATGTATTTTGGGTTTTCTAAATGCCCCATTCCCAAATATGCTCTGGAATGCAAAAAGAATGAGGGTCTGTAACTGAAAGATGCATTTAATTTGCAGAATCTTCACACAGGTCCTAACAGGAAAAATTTGTCATACCTTTCAGAGGAAAATAACATATGCTGCTTGCTTCAGTTCAAATAATCTGTTCTGTGATCTAGATTTAATTTGGGGCTTTCAGTAATGCCCTTTATTTCAAACTTTCTAAGATAAGTCTACATAAGAGCACACAGTGGTACACACTAACAGTGCTAGCGTGTAGCAAGAAGAGCTGTGTTACTTAAGAGGTCATTTGTATATTTCTGTATCAATTAGAATAAGGTTAGGTGGATTGGACAAGGAAGTATTCTGTGAGCTCAAAATGTCTTTGATGTCTCTTAATCCTAGTTGTGAAACACAGAAATGACAGCTTTGAGTTATATTCTTACTGACATTTTTTTCTTGAGAAATACAGCCTGTTATTCTTTTAACTGTACAAACACTGTCTCTAGGCTTCACAAAAAGAACTCATATTTCACTACTAAAATTTAACTTTGAACAGCCAATCAGTAATTTAATCCTTTTGAGAGCCAATTTTATTTAAAATTACTAGTATGCATTAAAAATGTGTTAGAAATGCAAGAAAGATTGGAATTGGATTCTAGAAGTGAATGTTCTACTACTTGAAGCTAAGCAGGAGGGTACAAATTGTAAAAGTTCCTCCTACTGCTAATGATACGTGTAAGCTACTGCCTTGATGCCTAAGCTAGCACAACTTGGGCTGCTCTGAAATGAGTATCAATGTAGTATGCCATCTAACTGTGGGAAGAGGTGAGTCAAGCCCTAAAATTCTTACCTTTTACCCCATATGTTTATAGAATACACTTTCACATACTCTGACTGGTTTTACCAATTAGCTTTGTGTTTCTAGCCATATGATACTCAATTACAAATGTATTTCCTTATTATGGAAAATCTGTGAAATGCAGTAGTGCTTATTTATTCCACTGTTTTTCCCTTTTATTTGTCATCAAACTGATTTGCTTAACTTTTTCCATCAATGGGAGATTACTGGTATTTTGCATGGGTTTATGGTGAATTACTCTAGTTCTGTGGTTTAGAAGTTACATAAACTTAATACCTTAACTTTCATTGACATATTTGTTGTTGATATTTGTGTGAACGCTTATAGGTTCTTCACTTCAAAAAGCATCTAGAACTACCAACAGAATTAGTAAACCCATCCCTGGATTGGCTCAGTCTCGCCTGACGTTTGTGAAACCGCTGAAAACAGGTAAGCTGGCTTCTGGCATTTTGTAAAACAGTCTACACTGAACTGAACATCATAATTGTTGTACTGCTAGTGATTGGTCAAACCAACTGGTTAGAGCTGAGATGAAATGGAAGATTGTACCTACAGTGACTCAACATCTAGCAGAAAAATATGTAACCTTCCATGTTCCATTTTGACTACTCATAAGAAAAGTGGTTGCAACACTTTGGCCAGCTGAAGGTATATGTTATTTTCTTCCAGTTTTGCTTGTATATATAAAAGCTACATCTTTTACAAACATGCACACAGAGAGTGTTCCCAGCTGACTGATGGTTATCAGTGAAATGCCTTTGATACCTGACAAAATGTTAATACAGCAGAATACCTGAGAAAACCTTTTACCAAAAGAATGCCAGTTTTGGAGAGCTAATAATACTAATTTGATCTGATCAGAAAAAAATGTCTATAAAATGGTTATTCCTGGATGTAATCCAATTCAACTTTTTTACCACAAGATGTGCTCTGCAAATGGCATGTGTTCGAGAAATCCTGCATTTGTTCTAGTGCTTTAGTAACTTAATTCATGTTTTGTGGCTGAAATTTATTTAGCAGTGGCTGCTCTGAAGTTACTGAAGATTCTAACAGTCTGCTTTTTTCTGCTACAGTGCTAAATGGAGTGTAAAATGTCAGTCCTTGCCACAATTAAATGTATACTGGTTATCAAACATTTAAAGAACTGCAGAGGGTTTTTCTTTTTTTTTTCTTTCTTTTTTTTTTCTTTTTAAGTCATCCCTAGGCATCCAATGCCTTTTGCTGCTAAAAACATGTTTTATGATGAGCGTTGGAAGGAGAAGCAACAACGAGGTTTCACCTGGTGGTTAAATTTTGTACTTACCCCCGATGACTTCAATGTAAAAACAAGCACCTCACAAGGTAAGGGTACAAAAATATTCACTTTATCTTTTGATGTTCTTGAACATCATATAACATACTTTATTAGCATTAATGAGTAGTACCACCTTGTCACTTTGGTTTCTGTAACATTAAGCTCTCAGGTAAGAGCTTTTTGGTTTTTATTTTTTATGTATCACCTGTGTTTTGTTTTTCAGCCTTTGACTTAATACAGTGATAATCATAATCCAAATGTTTGGTAACGTGTCTCAGTGGCAGTTAAGCTAGGAAATAAGGAATATGCTAAACCAAAAGCAGTCCCTCCCAGCAGAATTTTATAACCATCTAGCCCTTTTCAGAGTCAGATTTTCCTCTCACTTGCTCACACCAAGCACAGCATACTATACACCTGAATGTTCTGAAACAAGAAATACACACTGGAACATGTGGCTGTGATACTCCTCAGTGTGTATTGACCTGCTGAAAAACGCTATAGCTGTCACTTTACTAAAATGACAGTGTGATTTACTTTGACAATCTTCAGCTTCAATCTAGAAAACTGAAGATGGTACAATTGATCTTAAAATTACGTTCCTAGCTCTACTTGCTTATGAAATAAGCATTGTTATAGTAAATATTTGACTAATATACATGTATTTGACAATACATGTTTAGTACAACAGCTGATAAGCTTCCTGAGGTATAAAATCATTAGTCAGAAGGAAGATAGCAAAATGTGAATTTAGGGAGAAGAAAGTAAATAAGGTGGGGAAAAGCTACTTTTATTTGAGATAACAATAAATACTTTTTGTGTGCTTTTTAAGCAGTAAATGCAGCTGCTCTTATCTTGGGAGAAGAGAACCATCACAAAACCAGTGTTCCTAAAGCACCAACAAAAGATGAGGCATCTCTAAAAGCTTACATGGCTCGTCGTAAGCTGAATAAGTTACGACGTGATGCTTGCCGTTTGTTTACATCTGAAACAATGGTTAAAGCTATTAAGAAGCTGGAAGTTGAAATTGAAAGTAGACGTTTGCTAGTTCGTAGAGACAGGCACCTCTGGAAAGACGTAGGTAAGAATACTAAAACTTTGCATCCTCTCTTGTAAACAGATAAAGAGTTGATTTAATCTAAAATTGGTTGATAGAAATTTTTGCTATAATATGAAATGCTTGCTGGAGGTAATATTGCATAATGCTCTCTTGCAGGAGAGAGGCAGAAAGTTGTTAACTGGCTTTTATCTTACAACCCTTTGTGGCTGCGTATAGGCCTGGAGGTAAGTGCAGAATTTATGGGCTATAATTAAATTTTAAAGACATCTAGCATTTTTTTTAGTAGGAGATGTTTTGGGTTTCTTTGTATTTTCTGTTTTACTAAATGAGATAAGTTTAATTTAGTTATAGCATATTTGCATCTCTTTTAATGCAACAGACTTGCTTTTAAAAAGTGTCTAGCTTATTAAAAAGGAAAGTGGAAATTATCTCCCTGGCTAATAACACAAAAGCAGATTCCTATCAGTTTCACTCTTTACTAAACTGGAGAAAAATGTGGTTGTCTTAAAGAAGTTCCTGCTTGATTCCTGAGATGCAGATTATTGTACATGTTTTGAAATGAGACTGTTTCTTCTGGACTTTCCTTTGGTTTTATCCTTCAGTGACTGGTTTGAAAAACTGATTGCTTTTTACAGACTATGTACTCTTTACTACCTCAGAATTTCAGTAATGTATGATGTTATTTAAAAAACCTACCTCACCTGTATTTGAAGTAATTTTTAATGGTTTTGCTTTTTTTCCCCCTCCTTTCAATATTAGACAGTTTATGGAGAACTGATAGCTTTGGAGAGCAATAGTGATGTTATGGGTTTAGCAATATTTATCCTTAATCGCTTACTTTGGAACCCTGACATTGCAGCTGAATACAGACATCCCACTGTGCCTCACCTTTACAGAGAAGGTAAGTACTGTTTCCCAAAATTAGGTTATTTTTATTACTTAATTTTTAAACTGTCACTTAATAGGTTCTGCCTTTTTAGGTCATGAAGAAGCTTTGTCAAAATTCACACTAAAAAAATTGCTGCTATTAGTTTGCTTTCTGGATTGTGCCAAACAGTCCAGAATCATTGACCATGACCCTTGCCTCTTTTGTAAGGATGCAGAGTTCAAGGTAAGAGACTTGTGATTTGCTGTCTCCCTCCAACATTGTCATAAGATTCAGTGTAGAATCTGTGTACTTTTCTTTAACAAGTCTTGTCTGTTCAACCATTTGCATGAGCTTTCTCAATATACCACCTCATGGTCATGTAAAGGAAATTCCAAGGAAATTGAGGTGTTGGTCTTGTAGGTAGGACTTTGTTATCTTGCGTTATCAGGTTTCCCTCTCTAAAGTTAAGCTTCTGCATTATTTTCAAATATCACTCTAGCATGCTGCAGCTAATCTTAAACTGAAAGTCGGATTGATAGGATTTTCTGTTGGGTTTTTTTTTCTGTTACTTTGTTGTGATAAGAAGACTATGCAACATCTGTTGTACGAAGGTTTTGATTAACAAATATGTTACCTTCAAATAAAATCATTTTTTGTGGGTTTGTAATATGTTGATAGGCAGACTGAGAAAAAAGTATTTGGTGGTGTTTTCAATGACGTGGTAGCCAGGTATGATGAAAGTTAAAGCTGTGTGAACTAGCTCAAAAGAAATAAAAACAAAATAATTTATCATTTTTAGTATTAGGCAAGGAAATATCCAGTCCAATTTGGGAGACAAGGGATGAAAATCGTATTCTGCTTGACGAATATTGCAGTGTTAAGACTATCATCCCTTTTAATTTTTTTATTTTTTTTTCCCCAATTTCTTTTAGGCTAGCAAAGACCTTCTGCTTGCGTTTTCTCGGGACTTCCTGAGTGGTGAAGGTGACCTTTCCCGACATCTTGGTTTCTTAGGGCTACCTGTCAGACATATTCAAACTCCACTTGATGAGTTTGATTTTGCTGTAACAAATCTGGCTGTGGACTTACAATGTGGCATTCGTCTTGTGTACGTTGATACAGAATTACTTTGAAGTATTTATTTTCTTTTATGAGATACTTCCTATGATCATTAAACTGTGAAATTCCCTTTTTAGGAGAACAATGGAACTTCTCACCAAAAACTGGGATCTTTCAAAACAATTGAGAGTTCCTGCAATAAGTCGCCTGCAGAAGATGCATAATGTTGACATTGTTCTTAATGTCCTAAAAGAGCGAGGAATTCACTTGAAAGATGAAAGTGGTAAGGCTTAGAAAGCAGGGTTAATCTAAGTGCATTGGAGTAGTGCACACTTTAATTTACTGTTTTATTTAATAGGTGCTTCAATTGACTCCAGGGATATTGTGGATAGACACAGAGAACGAACGTTGGCACTCCTGTGGAAAATTGTTTTTGCCTTCCAGGTACTATTCAATTACTTAGACTGGTGTTTTTACTTATGAATTTTCAGGAATATTTGTTGTCAGTGAAAGCCTGTGAAATTTAATTTTAGACTGAAATGATCTATTTTGAAGTGCCATGCAAACTTTAGCTAAATCAACTAACTGTGGCCTAAAAATACGGATTCAGTAACATTTTAACTGTGCTTTTTTATTTTTTTTTTCATTTATCTGAAACAATTTGAAGAAAAATTCTTGAAATAAGAATGAAAATTTCTTGGGCATTACTGCAATGGTATTTCAAAGCCAGTGGAAAAAAAATAGTAGAGGAAGTAAAATAGTTTCTTGAGACTGTTTTAAGAGTTCACTTGAGTTCAATAGTCTTTTGAAAATATGCATCCAGCCACTAAATCCAGAAGGAACTTAAAGTATGAAAGGTAAAACAATTTACCATGTGAGGTGGAAATTGACCACTAAGTAGTTGGGAATATAAGTGCAGTTAACTATATCTAAAGCGAGAACTTCAAAGACTATAGCCACAGAGCTGTCAGCTGGAAGAACATAATAAAAATCAAATGTAACTATCTTCTTTACTGTTATAGTATTGAGAAGTTACCTTCATTCAGTTGGTTCTCCTGATGCACATGTCACAGTTCCATTGCTTTTGATCGAGGAAATAATTTCAGTGAGCAGTGGCCTTATCCAAGCCCTGTGGATATGCTACTGGTTCTCCAAATTTCACATCATCACACCAGCCCAAGTCCTCTTGGAATCCCTTAAATGATGAGTGGCAGTACATAGACTCAGTAGGAATGCAAATGAGACTCTGAAACTGTCTTTTCCCTCTCAAAATATGGTGAAATTATGCAGGTTTCAGGGAATTTCCCTGTTTTCCCCAACTGTAATAACTGTTTTACAAGGGATAGTGAAAATGTGGATTTAGGTTCTTCAATTTGAAGCAGTTGGTAGTGGATGCTGCCAGGTATGCTGTCAAGTCCAAGTTAGAAACTACTAATTCAGTGTGGCAGGTACCGGGAAGTAGTGAGAGTAGTCTCTCTTTAAAATGGTGTATGTAAAGACTCTGTATCCAGCTGCAATAATGCATTAATGCATAATGTGTCAGACTGTTGGTGACATAAAATTTTTTTTTTTTTTTTTTCTTCGTAATAGGTGGATGTATTTCTTAATGTGGAACAGTTAAAAGAAGAAATTGAGTTTTTAAGGAACACACACAAGAGGAAAACACAATTGAATGCTCTCAAGACTTTTCCAAATTCTCGTAGAGTACAAGAAGATAATAGTAGTAATTTCTCACCTCAAAGTTACAGTGAAAATGTAAAGCTGCTGATGGCATGGGTTAATGCTGTTTGTGGATTTTACAATATCAAGGTAAATAGTTTTATGCATTTTTTTGGGCAAATGTTTCCTTTGCTGTCATAAGAATGGTTATTCCTTATAGAGCACAGTTCTTCCGACTATCAAATATATAGTAGCATCCAACGGTAACAGTAGCATCCAATGGTAATTAGTCTTAAATACCTTTCTGGACTTTTTAATCTGTTTTGAAATAACTACCTTTCTGTGGGTTTAGCTGCAGCTTTCTTTTTAATCAAGTTTGAATAAAAGGATCTCCCCTTCCAGTTAGTGTTATGTGTTAAAGTGCCTTTTAAAAATTGAATGGTTTTTTTCTGGAATATGCTGCATTGTTTTTGCTTTGGGGTGAGGGTTTGGTGTTTGCTATTTTTTTTGGAGGGGGGGGAGGGAGAGAGGTGGGAGTGGTTGTTTGTTTTAGGTTTTGGGTTTTTTGTTGTTTTTTAATGAGCATTCATCCTAAAAATATTTGTGCATAAAACTGTCACCATTTATAGAAACTGTGAGAATTAAACTGTGAGAATTAATGTTTGGTATAAGAGGAATTCCTCTCCTTAAAGAGTAACAAAAATTCAAGGTACCTTTATCTTATTGTATTTATTCAACAGGTGGAAAATTTCACAGTGTGTTTCTCAGACGGTAGAGTATTATGTCATTTGATTCATCATTATCATCCATGTTATGTGCCTTTGGAAGCTGTTTGGCAACGTACAACCCAAACAGTAGAATGCTCAAGAACTCGTACCGTGGGACTAAATTCTTCTCCGTCATCCTCTTCAGACTCTGATACCTCTCTAAATGTTATAGAAGGAATGTTTGACCAAAGTGAGTTTTTTGATGCACAGAAGTTCATTTTAAACCTGTTCCTTTTATACACAGTGTGGTTTCACAAATGTTTTCTCTTTGCAAAGCTGTAACTACCTCAGTCCTGTACAAGGAACTCTTGGACAATGAAAGGAAAAACTTCCAGCTGATCAATGCTGCAGTATCTGACCTAGGTGGAATACCAGCAATGATTCATCACTCAGACATGTCAAATACAATTCCTGACGAGAAGGTAAAATGCCTTTGGAGTTGATGTAGACATGTTTTGCTTTCTTGGGAATGTGTCCTCCTCTTCTGTATAGCCCTTAACTTGCTGTGTTCTGTGTTTATATAGGTTGTTATTACCTATCTATCATTTCTGTGTTCGCGGCTTCTAGAACTTCGTCAAGAAATTCGAGCTGCACGATTAATTCAGTCTGCTTGGAGGAATTACAGGCTGAAAAAGAAACTGAAACTTTCTCAGGTACTCTTTGCCTGTGCAATATTGCACATCTACTTTGAGAAGTGCAAAATAAAGAATATAAATTCACTGTTCGGAGGATACATGCTTATTAGAATACTATTTGCATTTAAATTAATGAGTACCTATTTTTATTGTCAAAGTATATGGCCTTGGTGGCGTAATCTACTAAAACAAAATTTTTCTTAAGACTATTCTGAAGTAATTACCTTTGTCTAAAGGCTACTGTTCTTTCTTTTGTGTGCTGATTAGAGCATGTCACCCCTTAAGTCCTTTCCCAATATTTCAAATAGAAAATAGTTGCCTTGCTTCCTTAAAACAAAAAGAGAGTAACTTATTTTTAATTCCTATTGAAGACTATAAGAGGAAAAGAGTAATGAAACTTCTGGATAGATCTACTATTTTTTTCAGGAGCTGAGCTTTGCCAGTTTTTTGAGTCACACAGGTGACGAGGTATTTTGTTTCTTGCTTTTGTGGTAGTTATACTGGATCTTGGGATGGTTTTAAAACTGACACCATTAAGGATGATATGTGTCTGAGATGTATACTATTCCACCACCAAATAATATGCAAGTGAAATAGTCTAAGAATCTATAGTGTAGAAGGGGTATGTATTTCATTTATGTAGTTTTTTTCAGCTCCAGGTTTTTTACATATATAACAGCTACTCAACTTTAGTGATGATGACAATACATTCCCTTTATAACTGTTTCAAAATAACTACTAGTAAAGATGCTGGGAGGTGAAGGGGGAATCAAAACCCCTAAGCGTTGCAGGCTTTTTTAATTTAATCTTACAATGTGCACGTATTACTTTGCCCTGTGGTAGGATATGCTAGTAGTAGGGTTCTAGCAAGATGGTCTAATGATGTGTTATATTAGTTCCTTTTTCCTTTTACTTCGTACTTACATCACTTTGTTATTACAGTTCGGGTTACAATAAAAACACTGCTTGCTATATGCAAACAAAACTCTGGGCTAGGTGGACGTGAGCTGGTATGACTATCTTTATACTCTTATTTAGATAGAGCTGGAAGGCATCCTGGTGTGCTTCATTTGTAAGGGTATCTTAAATTCTTTTGAATAATACTTAAAATTGAGGTTGAAAATGGGTTCCTTAGAAGTGTTTAAAAACTGAGTATGAAAGAGGAAGAATTATGAAGGTGGGAGGTTATAAATTTAAGTGATACCACCCTTTTACAAATAACTCAGTGCTGAAATAAATCATAGAATCATAGAATAGTTAGGGTTGGAAAGGACCTTAAGATCATCCAGTTCCAACTCCCCTGCCATGGGCAGGGACACCTCACACTACACCATGACACCCAAGGCTATGTCCAACCTGGCCTTGAACACTGCCAGCGATGGAGCATTCACAGCCTCCCTGGGCAACCCATTCCAGTGCCTCACCACCCTTACAGGAAAGAATTTCTTCCTCATATCCTATGTAAACTTCCCCTGTTTAAGTTTGAACCCATTACCCCTTGTCCTCTCACTACAGTCCCTCATGGAGAGTCCCTCCACAGCATCCCTATGGGCCCCCTTGAGATACTGGAAGGCTGCTATGAGGTCTCCACACAGCCTTCTCTTCTCCAGGCTGAACAGCCCCAACTTTCTCATCCTATCTTCATACAGGAGGTGCTCCAGTCCCCTGATCATTCTCGTGACCCTCCTCTGGACTTGTTCCAACAGTTCCATGTCCTTTTGATGTTCAGGACCCCAGAACTGCACCCAGTACTCCAAGTGAGGTCTCAGGAGAGCAGAGTAGAGGGGCAGGATCGCCTCCCTCGACCTGCTGGTCACGTTCCTTTTGATGCAGCCCAGGATACGGTTGGCTTTCCGGGCTGCGAGCGCACACTGCAGCCGGCTCATGTTCATTTTCTCATCCACCAACACCCCCAAGTCCTTCTGTGCAGGGCTGCTCTGAATCTCTTCCCTGCCCAACCTGGAGCTGTGCCTGGGATTGCTCTGACCCAGGTGGAGGATCTTGCACTTGTCATGGTTAAACTTCATCAGGTTGGCATCAGCCCACCTCACAAGCGTGTCAAGGTCCCTCTGGATGGCATTCCTTCCCTCCAACGTATCAACCGAACCACACAGCTTGGTGTCATCAGCAGACTTGCTGAGGGTGCACTCAATGCCACTGTCCGTGTCACCGACAAAGATGTTGAACAAGACTGGTCCCGACACCCATCCCTGAGGGAAACCACTCGTTACTGGTCTCCAGCTGGACATTGAGCACTACTCTGTGCATGTGGCCATCCACCAAGTGCTCCACCTATCTAATTGATGTCTCTCCAACTTAGAGACAAGGATGTTGTGTGAGACAGTGTCAAACGCTTTGCACAAGTGCAGGTAGATGACATCAACTGCTCTACTCCTGTCCATCAGTTCTGTAGCCCCATCCTAGAAGGCCACCAGATTGGTCAGGCAGGATTTCCCCTTAGTGAAGCCATGCTGGCTGTCACCAAGCACCTTGTTGTTTTTCATGTGCCTCAGCATGCCTTCCAGGAGAATCTGCTCCAAGATTTTGCCAGGCACAGAGGTGAGGCTGACTGCTCTAGTTCCCCGACTCATCCATTTTCCCCTTCTTGAAAATGGGGGTTATAGTTCCCTTTTTCCAGTTGTCAGGAACTTCATCTGACTGCTGTGATTTTTCAAAGATGATGGACAGTGGCTTAGCAACTTCATTTGCCAACTCCTTCAGGACCCGTGGATGGAGTTCATCAGGTCCCATGGATTTGTATACATTCAGGTTCCTAAGATGGTCTCAAACCAGATCCTCTCCTACTGTGGGCCCAGGGTCTTCATTCTCACTGTCCCTGCATCTGCCTTCCAAGACTTGGGTGATGTGATCAGAGCATTTTCCGGTGAAGACTGAGGCAAAGAAGTCATTAAGAACGTCAGCCTTCTCCAAATCCAGGGTAGCCAGTTCTCCCGATAGCTTCTGGAGAGGGCCCACGTTGTCCCTAGCCTGCCTGTTATTTGCAATGTACCTATAGAATCCCTTCCTGTTATCCTTAACATCCCTAGCCAAGTTGAATTCTAAGTGGGCCTTAGCTTTCCTCACCTGGTCCCTAGCTTCCCGGGCAACATCCCTGTATTCTTCCCATGACGCCTGTCCTTGCTTCCACCTTTTATAAGCCTCTTTTTTCCTTTGAATTTTCCTCAGCAGCTCCTTATCCATCCAAGGAGGTCTCCTGGCCCTCGTGCTGCACTTCCTTCTAGTTGGGATGTATCGCTCCTGAGCTTGCAGCAGGTGATCCTTGAATATCAACCAAGAGTCTTGGACCCCCCTGCCCTCCAGGGCTATATCCCATGGAACCTTCCTGAGCAGGTTCCTGAAGAGGCCAAAGTCTGCTCTCTTGAAGTCCAGGGCAGTGAGCTTGCTGTACGCTCTTCTCACTGTCCTGAGGATCTCAAATTCGACCACCTCATGATTGCTGCAACCAAGGCTGGCCTGGAGCCTCACATTTCCAACCAGCCCTTCCCTGTTGGTGAGGACCTCTCCTTGTCGGCTCCTCTGTTACTTGCAGAAGGAAGCTGTCTTCCACAGAATTGAGGAACCTCCTGGATTGCTTGTGCCGGGCCGTACCACCCCTCCAACGGATATCAGGGTGGTTAAAGTTCCCCATGAGAACAAGGGCCTGCGAGTGTGAGGCTGTTCCTATCTGTCTATAGAGCGCTTCATCCACCGAGTCCTCTTGGTCAGGCGGTCTGTAACAGATCCCCACAGTAATGTCTCCCATCACTGTTCTTCCTTTAACCCTGACCCACAAACTCTCTGTCGACCGCTTACCTGCCCCCAGACAGAGTTCCATACTCTCCAGCCTATCCCTAACATAAATAGCAACTCCCCCTCCCCGCCTACTGGGCCTTTCTTTTCTAAAGAGCCTGTAACCTTGCATTCTATCACACCAGTCATAGGAGCCATCCCACCATGTTTCTGTGATGCCTATGATATCATACCCCCGTAGATGGGCACACATCTCTAATTCTTCTTGCTTGTTCCTCGTGCTATGGCCATTTGTCTAGAGGCATCTGAGCCAAGCTCCAATTGAAGCCGGCCCATTGGCTGGAGCAGCTGGAATATCTCTACATTGCTCTGAACGTTTACTATAGGTGCTGGCCAGTGATTGGGTGTGTTGGGATGGAATGATGCCCTCCTCCCCCAACACATCTAGTTTAAAGCACCCTTGACCCGTCTGGCACGCCTCCTCCCAAATCCACTCTTCCCTTTCTTTGTCAGACCAGCTCCACCAGCTCCCAGTAGACCTGTGTCCCATGTTCAAGGTATCCAAACCCCTGACTGTAGCACCACCCTTCTAACCATTTATTAACCTGGCCAGTCCTCCTAGCCTTTTTAAGGTCCTGCCCTGTATCCTGGAGAATTGACGAAAAGACAATTTGAGCTCCAGAGCCCCTATGCGCCTCCCCTAGAGCTCTGTAGTCCTTCTTTATGTTCTCGGGGCTACTCCAGCAGCACCCACATGGATCACTAGAAGTGGGTAATAGTCAGTGGGATTTAGTAGAGCAGGCAGCTTCTCTGCAACATCCTTGATCAGAGCCCCTGGTAGGCAACAGACCTCCCTTGAGCCTGGGTCAGGCCGGCAGTTGGGTGCCTCTGTTCCTTTCAGAGTAGAGTCCCCTTCTACTATGGCCCGCTGCTTTTTCCTTGCAGCACCAGTAGTGTAGATCTTCTTTATGTTCTGTCTCAGGAGTGTTTCTACTAAAGAAAAACTGTGGTGTCAACAAGCCTAATTTTTGTGAGACTGCTTTAGATAGTTATTCTGCGTAAAAACTTGGGTGCAAATTCCAAGCCTAACTGTTCAGTGGGTCATTCACTCTTTGTAGGAAAGGGACAGAGCTGCTCGGATAATTCAGAAATCTGCAATAAACTTCTTGTCTCGTCGGCGCTTCCTGAGGAGAGTGAATGCAGCAGTTTTCATTCAGAAGCACTGGAGAAGATACTTAGCCAGGATGATTCTTTTAAATCTAAAAAAGGCAAAACTGGAGGATGCCAGAAATAGATCTGCCACAGTCATTCAGGTAATATAAGGTTACACAGTAGGAAAATCCTCTGAAGCCTATAAGGAAATGGCTTCCTCAGGGCCATTTGTTCTGCTTGCAGTGACAGATACCTTCATGAAATGTAGTATTATTCATCCAACCCCTGCCTTTCTTATGTTTTGGTAACCTTCTCTCTTCAAAGAAAAATTGCAATATGCTATTAAATCAAAAATTCTTCCTTCTTCGTGAATATTTCTGGTACACTGTAAGCATTAAAGCCACTGGATCTTAAGCCAGTCAACGTAAGGAGTGATCAGATTGTGTTGGCTTGCTTCTTTGCGGCTGTTGAGCATTACCTAAAGAAGCTTTAAAAAAATAACTCTTGTGGCGTTATGCCACTTGCAGTGGGCAAGTTCAGAATGGCGCACGTTAGTTACCAATTGTTAGTTGGGCTGTTAATTTTGTTTCTCAAGAGTCTTTCCCCACTATTGTCCGAAGATAAATACTGCATTTTTGGAGTGGAAATTTAAGAATTGCAGATTTATCAAAAAGTTAAAAAGGGAATCTTTTGTTGCTAGGGAAAATTTATCCGGTTTTGCAGAATTTAAAATGCTTGAAAAAGCAATAATTCAAGCATTTGGCTTTTGGGTTTTGTTTGTTTGGGTTTTTTATGTTGCTATCTGGGTTTATCTTCCTAGGGATTAAGTAACAATAAAGAAATCTTTCAAAGTCTGAGGCTGGTGGTCCTCAAATCTAGGTTTAACTTGAGATTCCATGAAGAAAATACTACCTTTTCTATTTTTTCTTGCAGGCTTATTGGAGAAGATACTCTGCTAGGAAAAGATATTTACGGCTAAGGCACTGTGTTATTTTTGTTCAAGCAAGGCTAAGGATGGTCAAGTCTGTTGCCACATATAAGCGAATTGTTTGGGCTACTGTTACAATTCAGAGTCATGTGCGTGCATCTAAGTTGGCCAAAAAAGATCGGCAGAGATATGAAATACTAAAGTCTTCAGCACTTACTATCCAGTCTGCATTCAGAAGATGGAGAAAACACAAAATTCAACAGAAAATTAAAGCTACTTTAGTTCTTCAGGCTTATTTCCGAAAATGGCAATGTTCAAAACTGGCTAAAAGAGAGAGGGCTGCCCTTGTCATACAATCTTGGTATAGGATGCACAGAGATTTGAAGCAGTATCTACGTATTAAGCAATGTGCTATCAATATTCAGGCTTGGTACAGGTGTCAGCTGGCTAGACGTATTTACCAGGAACACAGGGCGAAAATAGTGACAATTCAGCAGTATTACAGAGCTTATAAACTAGGAAAAATTGAAAGAGAGCACTATTTGCAAAAACGTGCAGCAGTGATAGTTCTCCAGGCTGCTTTTAGAGGTATGAAGGCACGTAAACTATACAGACAAACAAAAGCAGTTTGTGTTATTCAGTCGCTGTGGAGAATGCGAAAAGAAAACCTAAGATTTTTACAACTAAAAAAATCAGTTACTACATTGCAGTCACATGTGAGAAAATACCAACAAGTAAAAAGATACAAAGAGATTAAAAATGCTGCTTCTGTAATTCAAATTTGGTATAGGGCACATGTCAGCTCTAAAAAGGCAGCTGCTGATTTCCAGAGGATGCGCCTGGCTGCTCTTGTCCTGCAGTCAGCCTACAGGGGAATGAAAGCTAGGAAAGAGGCTCGCACATTAAGAGCTGTGATAAAAATTCAGTCAAGTTACCGTGCTTATGTTGTCCAGAAGAGATTCAAAAGCCTGAAAGATGCAACGGTGAAAATTCAAGCTTTTGTAAAGATGAGGCAAGCACATAAGCGATATTGTGCATTAAGGGAGGCAACACTTTGTGTCCAGCGAAAGTATCGATCTCAAAAATATGCTTTTCAGCTTAAAGAAGATTACAGGAAATTGAAGGGAGCTTGCATAAGAATTCAAGCTGCAGTTCGAGGTTACCTTGTCAGGAAACAAATACAAAGGTGGAGGGAGACTGCTGTATTTCTCCAAGCACGCTACAGAATGAGAAGGGACAGGCGACGTTATTTAAGCATCTGCAGTGCTGCTCTTGTCATTCAAAAACATTATCGTGCACACAAAAAGCAGCTGTGTCAGAGGCAGGAGTTCTTGCAAGTTAAAAAAGCAGCTGTGTGCTTACAGGCAGCCTACAGGGGTTATAAAGCACGCAAAATGCTTAAACTTGAATATAGAGCTGCTGTTAAAATTCAGAGCGCTTTTAGAGCTCATGCTGCAAGAAAGAAATATAAGGCAATGGTCCAAGCCTCCATTGTGATTCAGAGATGGTACAGAACTCACAAGACTGGTAACAGGCAAAGACTAAACTTCTTAATGACAAGAGCATTAGTGCTTTCATTACAAGCAGCTTTTCGTGGCTGGAAGGTACGAAAGCAGATTCAAAGACAACATGCTGCTGCCACTAAGATACAGTCTGCCTTCAGAAAATTCATGGCTCTGAAAAAATACAGACTTATGAGCCATGCTGTGCTAACTATCCAAAAGCGTTACAGAGCCAGTGTTATGGGCCAGAAACAACGGCGAGAATACATTCAACTGCGTAACTCTGTAGTGCTTCTGCAGGCAATATGGAGGGGGAAAACTGTGAGAAAAACAATTCAAAGGAAACATAATCTCGCAACAATTATTCAGTCCTATTACAGAATGCATGTAAATCAACTAAAATATAAGAAACTAAGACAAGCCACTCTAGTGATTCAGAAATACTTCAGAGCTTACTGTATGAAAAAAGCCCAGCGTGCAGCTTATCTAAAAACAAAGGCAGCTGTGTTAGTCTTGCAGTCTGCTTACCGTGGGATGACTGTGAGGAAACGACTGAACAAACTCAACAGAGCTGCTACAACTATACAAGCTGCCTTCAAATCTTACCTGGTCAGAAAGGACTATGAAAGACTTAGATCTGCAGCTATAGCAGTTCAAAGGCATTATCGTGCAATTACTCATGCTAAATGTCAAAAGCAGAATTATTTGTCTTTAAAAAAAGCCACAATCAAAATGCAGGCAATTTATAGAGGCATAAGAGTTAGAAGACAATTTCAACGTATGCACCAAGCAGCTATTTGTATTCAAGCCATGTTTAAGATGCATCGCGTGAGCATAAAATATCAGGCAATGAGAACGGCAGCAACTGTAATTCAAAGACAGTATAGAGCATTTTGTCTAGGCAAAGTACAACGGAAAAAGTACTTGGAACTGAGGAAGTCAATCATTATCCTTCAGGCTGCCTGTAGGGGCATGAAGGTCCGACAGGACTTAAAAGCTATGCATCAGTCAGCAGCAATAATACAGTCTTATTATCGAATGCACAAACAGCAGCAGGATTACAGAAAGTTGTTGCTGGCAACTAGGCGGATTCAGCAGTGGTACCGTGCCTGTAAGGAGCGCAATACGCAGGTTCACAACTATATGATTATAAAAAGGGCTACGCTTTGTATCCAGGCTGCGTTCCGTGGTATGAAAGCAAGGAGACTTATAAGAAGTATGAATGAATCGGCTGTGATTATTCAAAGAAGAGTTAGAACTTTTCTCAAAAGAAAACATTATCTTTCTATTAAGAAAGCTGTTATTGTAATTCAAAGGAAATACAGAGCAACAAAACTGGCAAAAATTCAACATAAAAAATATCTTTCTTGCCTTAAAGCTGCTGTAATCCTACAGTCTGCATATAGAGGGTTTGTGGTAAGAAAAAAAATGCGGCAGATGCATCAAGCTGCTACAGTTATCCAAGCAACATTAAGAATGCGTAAAATTTACATTTCTTACCAAGCTGTCAGGCTTGCTTCAGTAATCATACAGCAGCGTTATCGTGCTTACAGGGAAGGGAAGCGTGTGAGAGAAAGGTACATAAAACTGTACAATTCTGTTTTAGTTCTTCAGGCTACCTACAGAGGTATGAAAACAAGATGCTTCTTAAAGAAAAGACATGAGGCAGCACTTACAATACAGAGAAACTACCGAACGTATAGGCAGTACTGTCATTACAGAAAAGTTCAATGGGCAACCCAGCTAATACAGGAGAGGTACAGAGCCAATAAACTAAGGAAAATTGCAGTACAACGTTACTCTTCGTTAAAGAAAGCAGCAACTTGTATTCAGAAAGCTTTTCGAGACATGCAAGCAAGAAAGCGCCATCGAGAAATGCACCATGCTGCTGTTGTTATTCAGAAAAATTTTAAAGCTTTTAGAGAACGTCGGAGATATCTCTCTGTTAAAGCAGCTATTCTTGTCTTTCAGAGAAGATACAGAGCTCTGATTCTGTCAAGACAGCATACTTTGAAGTATCTTTCTCTTCGCAGAGCAACTCTTCATATACAAGCTGTGTACAGAGGTATCAGGGTGCGGAAGAGGATTGAGCAGATGCATTTAGCTGCTAGTACAATACAGTCGGCCTACAGAATGCACAGGAACAGAAGGTCCTATCAAATGATAAGAATTGCAGCTATTGTTATACAGAGCTACTATCGATCCTACATTAAAGGAAAGAATCAACGAAAGAAATATCTGACAATGAAGAATTCTGCTCTTGTTATTCAGGCATCATACAGAGGCATGAAGGAACGACAGAAACTGAAAATCATGCATGATTCAGCCACTGTAATACAGTCTAGTTATCGTATGTACATACAACATAGATATTACAAACAGTTGTGTTGGGCTGTCAGAGTTATACAGCAACAATTCAGAGCCAAAATGGCAAAAGAAGTTGACCTGAAAAACTATGCAAAAATAAAGGCTGTCATTTGCCTGCAGTCCTCTTCTCATGCTAAGAAAGCTAGGCAGCTGTATGAAACTAATGTTACTGCACAGTGGTTACAATCATTCTTAAAAATGCATGTAGAGAGGAGGCATTTGCTTGAAAAGAAAGCAGCCGCAATAATGATCCAGTCTATGTTCCGATGCCAAAGAGCAAGGGCTCGCTATAAATTGATTCGGAGTTCAGCAGTTGCCATTCAGAGGTGGTACAGAGCGTGTCACAAGGCTCGTTTACAGAAAGCAGAGTATTCTGCTCAAAGACAAGCAATAGTAATCATTCAGTCTGCTTTGCGTGGTATGAAAGCAAGAAAAATAGCACGACAAATACGAGCTGCAAGAAAGATTCAGTCTTTTCTTCAGATGGCTGTGCAGCGTAGAAAATTTATTCAACTTAGAAGAGCAGCTATTACGTTACGAGCCTATTACTTAATGCATAAATATAAATCACAGTATGCAAGCTATAAAAAAGCAGCAGTTATCCTACAACGATGCTACCGATCCTACTTGATTGTGAAATATGAAAGAACAACTTACTTACAAACACGGAGAAACATTATAATTGTACAGGCTAGAGTCAGAGGATTCATTGGAAAAAAGAGGTTTCACAAAATGAAAGAGAGCACAATAAAAATTCAGGTACTTTTCAAAGTTATAATAGTGGGGTTGGGTGTGGGTTTTCCATTTTTTTGTATGTGCTCAGTGTGAGATGTTTTTGTTGTTTTGGGTTATTTTTAAGATTACTGCTCTTACAGTGGGTGTTTTGATTTATTTGTTTTGGGAGTTTTTGGTGAGCGTGTGTTTGTTTCTTATGTTTCTCCTGTATTTGTTTCTTCATGATGTTATTTTTACAGACATTAGAGTGAGCATTTGTGGTATTATTCTGAATGAATTTCGCATGCTCTAGAAAACATCTTCTAGATGTGGGAAATGAGATATTTGTAACGGTGTAGAGATGGGAATGGTTAAAAAAAGTCTTTTAAGCTAACATGACTTTTTTTCCTTTTAATATTCTTTCGTTCCATTAAAAAGAATTTAAAGTCGAAACACTTTGAAAATTATGGTTTTTCTCTTTACGTATTTACTAGGCATCCTACAGAGGATATAAAGCCAGGCAGTGGGCTAAAAAAATGAGAGCAGCACGAGTTATTCAAGCCTGGTTTCGAGGCTGCAGAGCACAAAGGGAATATGCATCTCTAATAAAAGCTGTATGTGTTATTCAGAGTCACTTCAAAACAAAACAGCAGCGGACCTGGTAATACTAAATTTCATATGAATTTCTTTACTTTTCAAAGCTTTTATTATATGCTTATTTAGCACTGATTTGCACTTGCAAATGGTCTATAGGTTCTCAGGCTGTGATCCTGCTACATGCATGCAACGTGCATGAATATTCTGGGTATAATGCATAATAGAATAGTTAAGCTAGTTTGTGTTTATTGTCCCTGCGACATGATTTTATAATAAATGCAGTACTAGATCAGCCTGGTAGTTCCTCTCATTCAAAACTGTGTCCTCTGCCAGTAGCAGTAGATGATGCTGTTTAGGGAGAGTATGTTAACCTCACCACTTCCTATGGTCCCCCCTCAACATCCATTCTTCTTAGATTATGGATTTTACATATATATATGTAAATAAAATAACTTATATTACAGATCATCCCCTTTGTTATCATTTTATGGACCTGTTGTATGTCAATCTGTCTAATGCATTTTAAACTGCTGTCTCCCTTCCCAACCTCCTTAGCAGCAAGTTCTGGAAGTACTTACTGTGGGAAAACAGGAAGTGTCTTCTACTTTAAGACTTTCTGCCAGCGTTGCTGCCTCTTCCCTTGTTCCAATGTTCCAAACTTTAGTTGATAACAGTTCTGCTTTCACATTATCTATATTAATGATTTTGTTAACAGTTGCTGTTTTCTTAATTTAGAAATGCAAATGTTCTCAACTTTTTGTTTGGGGGGGAAACCAAGAACAATCGAAATAAGCCTAAAATGCATTTTCATGTTAGGTTTTTGAAAATGAGGTTCTGTGCACTGATCATTCAAAGAAGATGGAGAGCAACCCTTACTGCAAGGATGATTCAACATCAGTTTTTGTCAACTAAGGATGCTGCAGTTAAGATTCAGTCAGCATATAGGCGGTACAGGGCTAGACAACTTTTCAGAAAGGTATGTTTTCACTTGCACTCTTCTACATCATGGTTGTTTAAAAAGTTTTCAATGCATTGGAATGATTTTTCTCATCAATATGTAGAAATATAGAAAAGAGAAAAGGTGGGGCCAGAAAAAAATTGTTCAAATCAAAAGAGTTCAGTCACCAAAATACTGAATTTCCTTTTTGCTTTGAGCAATGAGGTTGATTTTTTTGTTTTCACACAATCAAATACTTGAATTACCCCTGTCTATACTGATAGCAAGAGAAAATTACAATTTTCTGCTGGCTTTATTGCTTAAAGGGTTAAGTTAAATTGCCCACATTTTGACCCCACTTAGGCAAGGGAAAAAAACTTCTAAATTGTGAAAGTGCATTTGCATATAATAGTGCTGCATGTGTTCACTTGTATATCGTCTTATATTTTCTTATGATAGAAGAAAAATCTACAACTGAAGTATAAATGTATATTAATCATGACAGAAATGAACAGAAGTTTAGTTATCAGTGTGTCCTTCAAAAACTTTTTCAGAAGCTTCAAGCTGCTTGTTTGATCCAAAAAGCATACAGAGGTTTCAAGGCAAGAAGGAAATTTGTTCGACAAAATGCTGCTGCTGCAATTATCCAGAAACATCTGAGGGCTTGGCGGGAAGGCAAGCTTCAATTTACGAAATACAATGAAACTAGAAGAGCTGTCATTAAACTACAAGCATTTATACGGGGTTATTTAGTCAGAAAAAAGGTTCGTATACTTTAAATGAAAGAACACATTTGTGATATAAAGTATTGCTGGAGCTCTTTTAGCATTAGTTTTGGCTGGGAAGAAAAGGAAAACCTGATCACTTGTTGACTGCTTTAAGAGTTTCGTGGATCAGAAAAGATGAAAATACAGTTTGACCCTTTTCACACGATTCTTTACTACTAAAATAGCCTTTCATTGCGGGGTGTTTTATAGCTTCTCTGATCTTTGTGGCTTGCCTATATTTGATACTTCTGTACACACATGCTTAGACTGAAACTCTTCTATGTATTAATGTTGTTGCTTACAATTACTTCTCTGTGTTATTGTTTACATTAGAGACCTAGTACTGAAGAAAGGCAGCTTACTTTAGTTCTGAAGTAATGGTTTCAGTGGCAATTCTTCAGCATCTGGTAGTACCTTGCTGGGTACTATCATCTTTGCATGCGTGATCAGCTATCTCTGAATATGAAAACCAGTGATGTTCCTTGGTTTGTTTTCCTTCTACAGATTTCAGAACAGAAACAAAAGAAGAGACTACTATATTTTACAGCAGCTGCATACCATCATATCTCTGCAATTAAAATTCAAAGAGCGTATAGGATTCATCTCATCTTAAAACTTGCACAAAACCAGATCTTGTCTGTTCTTGTAATACAGGTTAGTCTAATTAAGGGGGAATTAAGGAGGAATGATTTTGTGTGACATAGTCTAATTTCTATCAGCTAAGCTGCAGCACTATGACACTAGTTCCTTCACATGTAAAAATAAAGCTAAGTTATAGAGACTGATTTACTAAATAAGGCTGCTTATGCCTAGCTAAGCGTAATAGAGTGGATCTCAGCAGGCTCTGGAGGCTTAAGTATGTTAAAGCTGAGGATGGATGGGAAAGTTCTTCTTTCCTTCAGGCACTTAAGCTTGCTAAAGAGTGCTGTTTTAGCTTATTTCTTTATATCCTCTTGGAAGTAGGAAAGATCAGACGTGACAACCTGTAACGCTCATGAATGAAGGGCATCTCCTTACATGAACAGTTCTCAGGAATCTATTTGCTTGGATGTTTCTAACCTACTTGTGGTACCAAAGACTGTCTAAGTTGCAGCATTTTTAATATAACTATGTTTTGTTTCTCTAAAAGCAAAAAATCAGGTCTGTATTACAGCACTGCCTAATAGCAAAAATTATCTTCAGGTCTCTAAAGTGTCTTGGTCTCAGTACTGGAAGAACAGTAATAGATAAATGGTGAGGCTGAATCAGGAATCCGTGCTCCTCCATATGTACAGATCTGTTATCTCTCCCCATAAGTTATACTTTCCCCTTAAGGCAAGAGCAAGTGGGTGGGAGAAGCTTTTTTTTTCCTCAGATTTGGCATATAGTACCCTTTCTCCTCTCTGTATATATAGTGGGGAAGAACCAGGCTTGGGAAATGAGAAAAGTGGAGTTGTAATTCTCCTTAAAAGGCAGCCAAGAGAAAGAAAACTCCTAGGACAGAATAATGCCAGACAAGTGTAAACTGGGAGATGAGTGGCTGGAAAGCAGCCCTGTAGAAAGGGATATGGGATTGCTAGTTGACACCAGGCTCAATATGAATCAGTAGTGTGCCCTGGCAGCCAGGAGGGCAAACAGCATGCTGGTGTACATTAAACACAGTATAACCAGCTGGTCAAAAAGGTGATCATCCCGCTGTATTCAGCATTGATGTGGGCTCACCTTGAGTGCCATGTGCATTTCTGAGTCCTATATTTTAAAAATGATGTTCTGGTCCTTGAATGTGTCCAGAGGAAGGCAACAATTCTAACGCTGATGAAAGGGCTAGAAGAAATGTCCGGTGAATTGCAGCTAAGGACTTCGGTCCTTATCTATCCTTATCCTTATTAAGCTTCATCTAGCTTGAAGAAAAGGAGGCTGAGAGGTAACCTCATTTGCTCTCTACAACTTCCTAAGGAGGGGAAATGGAATGCTAGGTGCTAATCTCTACTCCCTGGTATCCAGTGATAAGACACATGAGAATGGTTCAAAGCTGCACCAGGAAAGGTTTAAACTGGACTTCAGGAAGTATCTCTTTACTGAGAGGGTGGTCAAACACTGGAGCAGGCTTCCTAGAGAAGTGGTCAATGCCCCAAGACTGTCAGTGTTTGAGGCACTTGGACAATCCCCTCAATAACATGCTTTAATTTTTGGTAAACCCTGAAGCAGTCAGACTAGATTATTATTGTAGATCCATCACAACTGAAAATATTCTATTCTATATGGAATGCTTCCCTAACTGTTCTTAGTTAACATTTCATTTTGCAGTCTTGCATTTCAGCTACTGCAAGGCCAATCAGAGTCATGGTGATTATATGAGTGCTAACAATGTTTATGGTGCCTGTATCTTTCAAGATTCATGTTAAAAGAGTTCTTCAGGTTTTATCTATGCTTGTTTACGATGGGAAAAGTCTTAATAACTAAATAAAAAGATACTTGTAATTTTAAACAGAGATGGTTCCGAGCAAAAATGCAGCAAAAGAAATTTCTAAGAGATTATCAAAGAATCATTCAATTACAACGTGTGATTCGAGGCTGGCTAAATCGCAGAAATTATGCAGCAACTATAATCCAACGAAATGTACGAAGATTGCTGGCCTGCAGACGGAGGAGAAAATTTGCAGCTGGAATAATTAGATTTCAGGTAAATAACCACTTGCAAGAAGATAGCAAAGTTTTGGGGTTTTTTGGGGGGGTTTGGTGGGGTTTTGTTGGTTGGTTGGTTGTTTTGTTGGGGTTTTTGTGGGTTTTTTTTTGTTGGTTTGGTTTTTTTTTTTTGGAGCGTTTTTTGGGTTTTTTTTTTGCTTTTTTTTTTCCTCTCATAGGTTTTTGGGGAGAGGAAGGATGTTTACTTTGGTCAGTTTATCATTCAATTGCAAGCCAAATCAGCTTCAGTTTAGACATCAAAGCTGAATGCAAACGAATAATGAATTAATGTTAAGTAGATACTGGTTGAGGTGACTTCTGTGGGAATGCATGTGGGATGTATATACATGTTTGTTTTGGTCTTTTGTCTTGAATATCCATTATTTAGAGGATTAAAAATTGAATGGTATCTACTTAAAAATTAATAACGAAGGTAATTAAATACTTGGACAGACTTGTGTAAAATTGATCTGGAATGCTAATGTAAGTTCTGTTCTATTGTCTCTTGTTCACAACTTTTTTTCTTTGTGAAATTCCTTTTCTGTAGGCATTGTGGAGAGGATATGCTTGGAGAAAGAGTAATGACACAGCCAAAACTAAAGCTATAAGACGTAGTTTAGAAAAGGCTAATGAAAATAGCAGAGAAGAAAACAAATTGTGCAACAGAACTGCAACTGCTATTGAATACCTTCTAAAATACAAACATATCTCTTACGTTCTTGAAGCATTAAAGCATCTCGGTCAGTATTTCATTTTACTGTAACTGATAGATTTCCAGGATGATAGAAACTGGAATTTTTCAGCTTTGAAGTGTACATTATGATATTAAGGCTTTCTGTGTGATTGTAAAATGGGATCATATTAGGTAGTATAATGGATTTTTTTGGGTTTTTTTTAGGATAAAATTTGATTGTTGATTGAAACAGGATATTGAACTGGTTATGTAGTGTCGTGGGTTCAGCAGCAGCAGTCGTTTTTTCTCCTTCTTGGTAGCTGGTGCAGCGCTGTTTTTTTGATTTTGGGCCTGGGAACAGCACTGATAACACCAGTGTTTTCAGTTACTGCCTGCTAATGTTTTGGTCTGACCAAGGACTTTCTGAGTCTCATGCTATGCCAGGGAGGAGGGGAGCCGGGAGGAAGCAGAGACAGGGCACCTGACCCAAACTGACCAAAGAGGTTATTCCATACCACAGCACATCATGCCCAGGATGCGAAGACAGAGAGCAGAGACCCGGAAGGGTGTGGTGGTGGTGGACTGGGGGTGCACGGCATGGTCAGGTTTTTGGTAGTGGGGGGTTCGCTGCTGGGGGGTGTACTGGCTGGGTCGGGCTTGGTGAGCAGTTGTATTCTCTTTCCTTGTATTTCTCTTGTATTATTACTGGAGGTAGTAGTAGTGATTTGTGTTATACCTTAGTTACTAAACTGTTCTTATCTCAACCTGTGCGAGTTGAATTCTTTTCATTCTCCTCCCCATTCCCCCGGGACTGCGGGAAGAAAGAGGGGGAGTGAGTGAGTGAGCGACTTTCGTGAGTTTTAGACTTAAACCACCCCATGTAGATAAAGGAATTCTGATACAATTGCTCTTAAGTTCTTGGAAGTCCTAGTAATACTATGCCTTACATAAGTAAATTAATTTATTACCAATATATGTTCTCCATGGATTGTTTTGTCTGCTTAGTTTTTAGTCTGGAATATTAGAACTATTGGTTCAGGAATACTTGTTTAAATCAATAATTATGGGGGTTTTACTTCTTTGCATTTGTACTTATCTGTAAGAGAAAACCCTGGTTTGCAATTAAACTCCTAGAGCTTCAGGGGCTTGGGGGTTTTGGTTTTTATTTTTTACTTAATTATTTTTTTCCTTTTAATTATCACAGAGGTGGCTACCAGGCTGTCCGCAGTCTGTTGTGAAAATATGGCCCAGAGCAGAGCAATCTTCACCATATTTGTTCTGATCCGACGTTGCAATCGGAGTGTTCCATGCATGGATGTGATAAGATTTTCAATTCAGGTTCTACTTAATGTTTCAAAGGTAACTTCAAGATTTTATTTTGCAGCTTTATAAGTTGCAGGCTACTTTATTGTAGTATTTACTTACCCAGAGCATTTCTGAACAAACTTGAAGAAACAAATTAACTGTATTGAATTAATAAACCAGTTTCTGAATTTTAACTGTCATTTTGAAATCAAATATCTAATTTGTAATAATTATGATTTAATTTACTTTTTGACAAAAAAAAATATTTCATGGGCTTAATGTAATTATTTTACTTTTAATTGGTTACATTCCAAGGTATCACAAGTATTGCATGACAGTGTAGGAATACAATACTGTAGTAGTTAGAGTAAGCTATGAAGTTTTTTTTAAGGCAGCAATGTATATCTCCAAAAGACAGGCTACTTGTCTGAACTTTTGCCATGGTATAGTCTATTTTTACATCTTGATTTCTTACAGAACTCATTATTTTCATAAATACTTAAAGCTGCTTCAGTACTGTAGTACTACTGTAGTTACTGACTAGGGGTTGATTGTTCTGGAGGCTTTTTACTTTGAAATTTAAAATATTTGCTAAACATAGTTTTTGATCTTAGCCATCCTACAGGCATTTTGCATTCAAATTATTTTATTTTTATTACAGGCAAAAAAATAACATTTGTGCAAAACTTAATTCCTAAAATCAGATTCTACAGGTTTCTGAATAAATTGGGTAGCACGAACGGTAGCTTTTTGTAACCTGTTGTGATGATTATAGCATACAGAATTGATTTTTATTAATTGGATACCAGATCAGCTACAAATTTCACCTTGAGGAGTATATAGATTTTGCCATTTCCTCTAAACTGAAAGATATTTTAAAGACCTGTCTAACCTCTCTTGTCTCCTTCTTGTATAATAGCACGAAAAAACTACTCATGCAGTTTATGAAGTAGAAAATTCTGTAGATACGTTACTCGACCTACTGCAAACGTACAGAGGGAAAGCTGGGGACAAAATTTCAGAGAAAGGAGGAAGCATTTTTACAAAGGCCTGTTGTTTGTTGGCCATACTTTCAAAGGACTCAAAAAGAGCTTTGGTAAGACATAAACTCTTTGGGTTTAATAATTTAATTTTGACATGCTTTTCTTACATGTTTTGGTGGTGTGTATATATTTTTGTTTTCTTTCCCTCTCTACCATACCTATTATGGCTGTAATATTAATTATGACTAAGCTCTGATTTAAAAAAAAATAAATTCCAAGATGGTAGAAACACTATTTTTTTGCTTTTGTCAATAAGACATTGAGGTTCTGATCCTACAATCCTTGCAAGAGGATGATATTACGATCCTGATTTCAGGATCTACTTTCATAGAATCATAGAATAGAGTTGGAAAGGTCCTTAAGATCATTTAGTTCCAAGCCCCCTGCCATGGGCAGGGACGCCTCCCACTAAACCATGTCACCCAAGGCTCTGTCCAACCTGGACTTGAGTACTGCCAGGGATGGAGCATTCACAACTTCCTTGGGCAACCCATTCTGGTGCCTCACCATCCTTACAGAAAAGAACTTCTTCCTTATATCCAATCTAAACTTCCCCTGTTTAAGTTTGAACCCATTACCCCTTGT